>JASTWQ010000414.1:0-171827 GCA_035220615.1 Leptothorax acervorum
ATCACCTGCGGCGAAGATCAACGAGACGGTCTTGACATGTGAAGAATTTACGACTCTTCTGGTCCTGGGCGTATGAAGAATTTACGACTCTTCTGGTTCAAACAGAGGCCGTGCTCTACTTCAGACCCTTGTGCCCTCTCTCAACCACACTCAACGGACCATCGTCATCACAGTACTGACAAGGCTTCGACTCTCGGTCTCATCGGATCAGCCGCTCCTTAACTCAGACTCAATAGCAACGGCATCAAGTAAACATTCTCCAACTCTGTTGTAGAAGGCGGGCGGAATGTTCGGAAAACAATACAGCAATTTCACCGCGCGGCCATTACCTGGCCGACCAATCGCGGACCTGCACCCCCGGCGAGAATCGACGCGTCGCGACATCGATGATCGCGGTCGTTCGCGGCGCTATACTCACTCGGCGGTTTCCGTCGTCTTTGGTTTTCGGCTCGCGGTAGAACATACACGTGTCGGTACCGGTTCTGTTGCGATTCTCGTGATTATCGAAAGTGAACGAAAGTGAATATCGGGACGTAATCAGCTTCGGACAGTCTCATTGTAGTATCTCGCGTCAGACTATTAGCGTGTTCTCAAGCAGAGCCTCTCTCGCTCGGACCACGCGGTCGCCGAATACACGGACGGCCGTCGGTCGACCGGCCGGTCTCATCACATCCCGGAAGATCCTCACCACGGTGCAGTGCGGAACAGACTCATTAGGACCATTCTCAACACCACTGAGTAAAGGACCCTCTCAATTTTGGGACTCTAAGGGAGTACGAGCGGACCACCAGGTAACCTAAGTGCGCGCGCGATCCGCGGCCATAGTGGTCTCCGTACCGGACGCGACTTTACAATCGGCTGCCCCCGCGGAAACCCAGTCGGACATTCTCGCGGTAGATTCTCGCAAACATATGTAAAATCATTCCAGATAAATAAGTTACAATACAAAAACTTTTATCGTATTGAATCTAAACCGACCAATTATCGGCAGAATTGAAGGCTGCGTTCCAAAATTCACTGCCAGCGATGAAAATCTATAGTAAGTACACGTGACGTAAACTATAGATCTCAGTGCTGACAGTGAATATCGAAACGCAGCCTAACTGTGTGTAAAATGTCCACGTGTATTCGATACAGAGGACGATTTATTTAAAAAAGTGTTTTAAGGAAGAAAAAAATAAGCAAAAATGGTGTTAAGAAATTTTGGGAGCATCAACAAAATATTAAGCCTGCAGAAACTATTGTCGATGAACATAAAAAACAGGATACCAGTACAACGTATCCATGCGAAGGAAGGCGCATCGTCGAAGTAGATGTGCTAGAAAAGAATCTGATATGTCAGCTCTTAAAAATATTTTATCTTTGAAAGACATCGTGCGTATAACCATTTGTTTCTGAATTCAAGCACCATGTAGGGGAGACCGGGGCTAAACCGTCTACGGGGTAAAACCGTCAAATCAAATATCTCGGAACCTGTATATTGTGCGAACTCGCTATTAACATTGTAAACGCTGCTTATGGTACCCATGTGACCAACGGAGTTTCGGCAGGTTACCTGCCGTGTTCTGATTTTTACGAGGGCAAACGTGTTTTCGGAAGGTGAAAGTAAAATTTTCTACGCGTGGAAATTTTGTAATATCTGCAATAATATTTGCTCTCTAAATCTCGAGGTACGTGATTATAAAGAGTAATGCATGCTGAACACGAATCCAGTGGAGTTTTTTCATTATCGTTGATGTCTAATATTTTGTGGACGATCAAACCTGAAACTTGTGTTTGGGGCTAATCCGTCAGTAAGCACCCGGGGTGGACTTTTATAATATTGGCAAATTTTATAATTTTATTATATTTTTCAGTCTTTTCTACCCCTATTTCATATATTTTTCTTTAATATTTGGTTGATTAGTTCTTGAGTTAGAGAATCCGTACACACACACAAAAAGACAAAATAATGAAATTTTTTAACACTAATTAATAAATGTTTACGTTTTTCTATTAACAAATAATTAATAAAATGTATCCTATCAGTTTTCATAATCGGAATTATGTATTTATGGAGTGACGATTTTACCCCGGCATTTTTGAGATTTTGATTTTTCCACCGTTGTCGTTTTTGCTCTATACCGGTTAAACAAAGCGACGTAGACAAAAATTTTCCGGACGAAGGATTTATTTTATCTTTGATTACAAACCATTTTACAAGCCAATACATGGCCTAATTTTATGCCAAAAATGACATCTTTTGCAAGAAACGCTACAAAAAATTCAATTTTCAATTTTTTTTTAAATCCTTCGTTCAAGGACAAGCTATACTCACCTACTATAAGAAAAACTTTGGGTTTTTCATTTCAGATAAAAATTAAAAAAGTTATGCTGACTACCGTTTTTTCTGGATGGTCTACTGGAAGCAATTGCCAACGGCTGAATTTTTAATATTTTCCTTTAAAATTTTGAGGAAATATTGTTTACATGTTGTACTTTTATAAAAAGAAAAAAATAAATTGTGTAACTCATGTCGTATCTTTAAAAAAAATTCGAGAAAATAAGCTTTCTTTTTTGCCTTCAAGACCCATGTAACCCCTTAACAGAGCCAAGTATCTTAATAGAGTCTTTATTTAGTTTATTTCAATGAAAACCGCATCTCAGTATCTTTAACGGTTCAGGAGATAATATGTGTGTCAATACCTAAGTGAAGGAGATAATATGTGTGTCAATACCTAAGTGAGTCACCCTATATGTTATGCTCTACATTCGTAAGTTCAACTCTACAAATTTTTTCTTCAATGAGATTAAAAAACCGAACATATCAATATTACGAAATCTAAAAAGTTTTAGTTTCAATGATTTTTAAGTCTGATATAACTGATTTTTATTAACAAGAATAAGAATTATTCAATATTCTTCTATATTTTTGATAGAATATAGATGAAATACAATATTAATTAATTTCTCTTATAAAATAAAATAATCAAACACGGTATTAATTAACTTCTATTCACTTTATACGTAATTTTGTATGAGTTTTATTTTATACTTAATTTTACAGGAAAATATAAGACAATGAAACAAAAAAGAATAGAACAGACATATACACTGGTGGACAACAATTCGTTTCCTGAGGTAAGGGGGGAACATAAAAGCACTAATGGTGCCTCTAGGCCTCTATGTTCCCCCCTTACTTCAGGAAACGAATGTAGACCTATCTACAGCAGTATAGATAGCCGCGTCCGAGTCAAATAATAGATAATAATAGCTATGTATTATTTGACTAGGCTACCTTCAGATGGGAAGGCATTTAATATAGTACATTTTTTCTGATAACAGTGTAGCATTAAGGTAGCATAATAATTAGAGAGCATATACAGGGTGCCCCAAGTTTCAACGGCCAATTAAGCTACGCCAGTGTGTTCTATGGATAAAAATAAGAAAAAAATGTTATATAAGCATAGATCCATAGAGGCTTAAAAAGTTGCGATAACAAAATGTAAAAATTTGATCAAATCTGGCGATTTTGGAGACCAAGGAGTTACGCCGGCCAATCATCCAATTGTATCCACATGCTTTGGCATGTTTATTAGGAAAATAAAAATTTCCTCTCGTTGCTTTATCAGCCCATTGTAAATCAAATTATGCGCGACGCATATCAAATGTGTATGTTTCTAATTTAAGACAGTGTGTCTTAAATTAGAAACACAAGGTGACTTACATAGTCGCATAGAATATAAAATGTTACTTTGCAACTCTTAATCAGTTTTTTATTGAGACCTGCACGAGAATGAGATCAAGATCTGCCGAGATCGACAGATTCTCATAGACAAATATCCTCCATAAATTTGAACTAATTCTTATCATTTTGATTTGAGCAACCACCCTCCTTAATTGTATGAGAGTAGGTACTCTTTCTAGCTTTAGTTATAGCTACGTTTAAGTCCGTAAGTAACGGCGCGTGGTTTGCTAGAGTGATGATTTGTACTTAAAATTCACGAATAATTTTATTGGACAACCAAGATCCAGTCCTGACCGATTATGGCGTTTCCTTTAATTATTGATTATCAAAATAAGGATGTTAGTTTAAAGTAATATCTAATTTATTCTTAAATTGAGTAAAGATATTAAACGTTTCGATTGTATACTTACAATTAGTCTTCTTCAGCAATATTAATTTATTTACCAAAATGGATAAGGTAGTCAAGGGTAAAAATTAATGAAGATAAAGAGAAAATATAGCTGCAATTACATGGTATAATGATAAATAATTAAATACATAAGAAAATATGAAGTAAAATAGTTCTGATGTACGCTTACAAAAAAATATTTCACTTATGCTAATCATTCATGTTACAGCGAAAGAGAAAACGCATGGCCCTGAACGCTCTGAACTGGTTTTCTTGATAGATCTCGGCAGATCTTGATCTCATTCTCGTGAAGGTCTCAATAAAAAACTGATTAAGAGTTGCAAAGTAACATTTTATATTATATGCAACTGTGTAAGTCACCTTGTGGTGTCTTAAATTAGAAACATACACATTTGATATGCGTCGCGCATAATTTGATTTACATTATTTTACATTTGATCTTACCTATGATTCTGTTGTTATGTCTAGACTCTAGAACTCGATAAGAACTTCCACGATTACGTAGAATGTCCACCAAATGTATTTGTCATCTTCTATTAGGTGTAAGTACGCGAAGATGCAAATAGAACGTGCATAAAGAATCGAGCACATTGGGCGGACACGGATAGGGTGTGTACAGAGACGTTTGTTCTCAAAAATGGTTTATCGTAACATAACTTTATCATATATATATATATATATGGTTGAATTCGTAAAAAAATAACCTTTTATTTGGTGATAAAAAATTTTTAAATTTTAAAAAAATTGGTGGTGGAGGTATGTTTAAAAATACAAAGAATAAGAAATTTTTTTGTTAATATTTCAAAGTACTTTTGAAGCTATTTAATTTCCATTTTGGAAAATTTTTTTGTCTGTTATAGTTTCGGAGATATTCGGCCCGAAAGAGAAAAACCGGTTTTTCCGAAGGGGTGTTTCACCCCCTAAACATGCGTATAAACACGTATAAAAAAATACGTGTCTCTTATTTTTGTCTAGACAACAACATATTAAAACAATAAAGGTTAAGGCTCTCGAAAATACAAAATTGATAATGACAAGGCAAATGAGAGCCAGAAACGCCGATCTTAAAGCGACAATTAAAATGTATTTCTTCATACAATATGCGCGAACGTTTTGGTCCTAGGTTTGGACCTTCTTCAGCGCAACAAAAATATAAAAATTAATACATGCGGTACAAAATCTCGGTTACATCCTCGTCAAGAATTAAAAGGTCGTAAAATCCGCATGGTCGAGTTCCGTCAGTCGGTTCGCAAACAACATAAAAAAAGAATTTTATCTTTAAAAAAAATTCGAGAAAATGAGCTTTCTTTTTTGCCTTCAAGACCCATGTAACCCCTTAAATGATACTCTATCGATTAAAAAAAAATTCAGCCCAATATCTCAATATTTGCGAAAGTTAGAGCAACCACGGACATTTCTAAAAAAATTCAAAATTTTTTAAAAAAGAACCCTTTTACCGATTATTGCCAAATTCAATACCAACCTTTCTTGAATGATACTCTATCGATTAAAAAAAAATTTAGCCCGACATTTCAATATTTGCGGAAGTTAGAGCAACCACGGACATTTCTAAAAAAATTAAAAATTTTTTTCTTTTAAAAAACCCCTTTACCGATTATCGCCAAATTCAATACCAACCTTCCTTGAATGATACTCTATCGATTAAGAAAAAAAAACAGCCCGATATCTCAATATTTGCGGAAGTTAGAGAGAGCAACCACGGACATTTCTAAAAAAATTACAAATTTTTTTTTAAAAAAACCCCTTTACCGATTATCGCCAAATTCAATACCAACCTTCCTTGAATGATACTCTATCGATTAAAAAAAAAAACAGCCCGATATCTCAATATTTATAGTCCGAGATCCGGTATTAGAAATTTATTCCCTCATTTGTTATTTATAAATGGTACAAAATATATGCTAGATAACATATACATTGATACATCGCAAATAGGTTGCCGAGCTAAATCGGGTCCCTATAATGTTAAATGATTAAATGTTTCATTAAATTTATTCGATCAACTTCCTCGATTTGTTATTTATAAAAATTGTGCATTAGTTGAGAGAATATACCCGAAGGAATTGGAAAAATAAAGGTTGTTTACTTTCCCCTCTGCGCAGCTGTGGGGTTGCCAGGTATAAACAGGTGAGTAAGTGTTATTAATATACTCTCATCAGTTATTTAATCAAATTTTATATCAAATGAAAGCTTATTTAATTCACAATCCAACCGTATTAGGTTGCTTTATCAAAAAGTTGATTGCATCCATGGTTGCTGTGCGCGAATGATTTACGAAACGGAATGAGAAGGATTTTGCAGTAAATGTAAAGTCTATTTCTTAAACAAAGTCTATAATTAAGAGATATATATAAGTATTTACAAGTATTTACAGAGTCTATTTGGTTTACGCAAGCAGCGAAAGCTTTCGCAAGCAGCGAGAGCTTAGATTATTCCGCGAAACGGAGCGACGCGAGCGCATACGCACGTGAATACGTTCGCCGAACGCGATATCAGATTTCGGAATCGAAAACTGTGAAAAGGTTTGCAAATCGCGATAATAGATTTCGGAATCGAAAACTAAGACTCGTACTGTCACCTCGGATCGAGTGCGAGCGCGCGCGGAGATCCGGGGGTTTTTATAGTCGGGCCTTTCGAGAAAATTCTTCCCCCGGACTCTCCGAAAATTTGTATTTGGCTAATCGGGCGTCGAGACGGTGAGCATAGCGAATATGTGAAAAATATAACAGCTCCGCTCGGGTCGACGACCGATCAGCTGTTTTCCTCGAATCTCCTCTGTCCCGAGTGTTTACGTCGCTCGGTCGCTCGAGACAGAGGAGAGAGTTAGAAAATCGATATCGATGCAAACAATGCGGCCTTCCAAGAAACGCGCTATTTATATTCGCGTTTCGAGCATTTACCAAGGCTAACTTTAGAATATCCGTTTTTAAAGAAAACTAAATTTTATATCGAATCAAGAAGTCCGGTTCTGAACATTCCGCCCGCCTCGTATGTTGCAAATTAAGCAGACGAAATATATAAGTATTTACAGCTGACGCACGCCTGAAAGTCACAGTTCCCGGAACATTCTTTCGACTTTTATTTCCTTTCGCTAGCGTAGAACTCGAGCTGAAAAAAATTTGGTTAAATGTCCCGCGAGGTGAATGCCCCGCGGTGGATTCGCACGCTAGTTTCGTAACGCAATCGATGGCATGCAATTAAAATTAACGAAAGCGAATGCTGCGTTCTGTACGCGAATTTTCTTTTTTCGCGGGGAGGAAAGAAAGGTTTTTTTTTTTTTTTTTCTCTGAGGCCTTTAGTCCGCGTAAAGCGAAGTCGAGCTTAGCGTGGATACAATTAGTGGCCTCTCAGAATGACGTATTATATTGTTTGTCTACTTATCGGTCGACGCGTCGTCCTCAGCCGTATCGCTATCAGGCAGGAGGACGAGTTTGCTGACAGGCCGGGTAAACTTCGAGGAGGCGGTGCGCACTTCAACCACCCGCACGTGCCCGTCCTCTCCGGGATGTAGTTCCTCGATCCTTGCCAGCGGCCACTTCGTCGGCGGTGTTGTCTCGCTCCGCAGGAGGCACAGTCGTCCGACCCGAAGTTGCTCGCCGACCTTGACCCACTTCGGGCGATGTGCCAGAGTATGAATATACTCCTTCGACCACCGGTCCCAGAATTGGTCCCTCATTCTCTGCACTAGCTGCCACCGGGATAGTCGAGTCGTCGGCTCCTCGGTCAGGGACGGCTCGGGCACGGCGGTGAGCGCTGAGCCGATGAGGAAATGCCCAGGGGTCAGTGCGGCGAGGTCCTCCGGATCGTCCGACATGGCCTGGAGCGGGCGTGAATTCAAGCACGCCTCGATTTGTGAGAGGACCGTGGTCATCTCCTCAAAGGTGAGCTTAGAGTCGCCTATGGCTCGCCGCAAGTGGAACTTCATGGACTTGACGGCAGCCTCCCAAATGCCGCCGAAGTTTGGCGCTGCGGGGGGGTTGAAGTGCCACCGGATCCTTTCCTCGGCGAGGCGCGCGGAAATGCGTCGGCCCTCCTGGCCGCTCGCGGAGAAGAGGTCTCTAAGCTGGGCATCGGCACCCACAAAATTCGTCCCGCAGTCGCTGTATAAATTCTGGCAGAGTCCGCGGCGAGCGACGAAGCGACGCAGCGCGGCCAGGAAGGCGTCAGCAGTGTAGTCGGACGCAACATCCAGGTGTACGGCTCTGAAACATAGACAAATAAAAACCGTAATAAAGGCCTTTATCGCTCGTTGTCCTCGGCCCTTGGACGTTCGCACCCACACCGGCCCGGCGTAGTCCACTCCGGTATTGAGGAACGGGCGAGCCGGGGTCACCCTTGGTGGCGGCAGATCTCCCATGAGAGGCTGCGGCGATGCCGCCCGCCATCGCAAACACGTCAGACAGCGGCGGATACAGCCCTTGACGAGAGACCGCCCTCGGGGAACCCAATATTCCTGTCGGATAGAACCGAGGGTCATCTGCACGCCCCCGTGCAGAGTTCGTAGGTGGTGAGCCTCGATCACGAGCCTCGTGAAATGCGACTCGCTGGGGAGAATCACCGGGTGCTTCGCATCATACGCCAGGAGAGCGTGCCTGAGTCGGCCACCGACTCGCATGATGCCCTGGTCATCCAGAAATGGACTCAGCTTGGCAAGGCTGTGGCGCGCCGGCAGCGTCTCTCCTCTCTGTCTAGCCGCTATCTCCCTGGAAAAGAAAATTTCCTGCGCCGCCCGAACCCAGTACAGGCGCGCATCATCGACCTCCCCAGCTCGAAGAACGGGGGAGGCTTCGAGGTTATTCGGAGCGTCGGTGCTGGTCCTTCCTCGCGGCAAGCACCGCAACCAGCGACGACACCAGGCAGTGACTCGCAGCAGTCGTTGTAGGGTGGAGCATCCTAGAAGTATTGGCGATTCGCCGCTTGCCTCGGGAGCGGTCGTCGTGGCGTGCGCCAAGGCGCGACGCTCCGGGAGCTCCTCTGGAATGTCGGCCGTCCGATGGGCAGACCAAGGCCCTGATTCGCTCTGGAGCCACGACGGTCCTTGCCACCAGAGAGTGTGAGCCTCCAAGTCTTTTGGCGACAGTCCCCGTGATGCACAATCGGCCGGGTTTTCTCGCCCCGGTACGTGGTGCCAAACAGCGTCCGGCAGAGTCGTCTGGATGGAGCTAACCCTGTTAGCCACGTATGTTTTCCAGGACGTGGGATGCCCGCGGATCCAGCCAAGCGCCACCGTGGAATCAGACCACAGATGAAGCGGCGCGTGGTCGACCTTGAGGACGCGTCGCACGTGATCCACACGCCGAGCGAGCATTTCAGCGGCACTCAATTCTAGGCGGGGTAAGGTGACCTGTTTCAAAGGAGCCACCTTAGTTTTCGCCTCGATCATCCTCACTGTCACCTCCCCGTTTTCCGTCTCAGTCCGCAGGTATATCACGGCAGCGTAAGCCCTTTCGGAAGCGTCGGCGAAGCCGTGAATTTCCTGGCGACTACCCTTGACTCCGCACATTAGCCATCGCGGTACGCGGATGGCTTCCAGAGAGGGGAGCTCAGCCTGGAACTCCTGCCAGCGTCGGGCGTCATCCTCGGGCAGCGGCGTGTCCCAATCGAGCCCTAGCAACCATGTCGACTGAAACAAAATCTTGGCGCGAACAGTGACAGGCGCGAGCCACCCCAGGGGGTCAAACAGTCTCGCTGTTAGTGACAGCACTGTTCGCTTGGTGAATTTCTCCGTGTTGACCAGCTGAGTCGCATAGGCGAACTGGTCGTCGTGCGGATGCCAGCGAAGTCCCAAGGTCAGGTGACTCTCGCCAGGTTGCCATCCTCGGGGCTCCTTCTGCAGTCGGTCCTCCACTGGCACGTCCTCCAGGAGGGCGACGTCGTTGGCAGACCATTTTTTCAGCGGGAAGCCGCCCGCCATGCAAATCTGCTCGGTCTGTCGTCGCACTTCTTTCGCCTCAGAAAGTGTCTTAGCTCCAGCTAATACGTCGTCCATGTACACGTGTTCTTCAAGGACGGTAGCGCCCAGGGGAAATCTCTGTCGTTCGTCCCTGGCGAGCTGGGTCCTCGTACGAATGGCTTGGAAGGGTGCGCTCCCCAAGCCGTACGTTACCGTGTTGAGTTGGTACTCCTCAATCTCCTCGTTGGCATCTTCCCGCCACAGGATCCTCTGTAAGTCCCTGTCAAGCGGGTGGACTTCGATCTGCCGATACATTTTCTCCGCATCGGTTACGTAGACGAAGGGCTCGCTACGCCACTTCTGAACCGTATCCGGCAACGCAGGCAGTAGATTCTCTCCAACCATCAGGTTCCGATTGAGAGATTGACCGGAAGGCACCACGGCTGAGCCATTGAAAACGACTCGTAATTTTGTCGACGAGCTCGATTCCCGCATTACGCCATGATGCGGAAGGTAGCATACTCGAGCTCCGTCTAAATTCTTCAGCGGCGGCACTCGCGTCATATGCCCCAGCTTGGCATACTGACGCATGAAGTCCACGTACGCAGCGTGGAGGGCAGCGTCCCGCGCGAATCTACCCTCCATGCTCTTCAGCACTCGAACGGCCACTCGACGCTGTGACAGGAAAATTGAAATCGTTCCCTCGGCGTCGACACTCGATGTAATGGTCGATCCGACAAAATTTTTATAGGATACCGATTGTACATTTTCTGTTGCCCGCGCTGCACGGGCGCCGACCCTTGTAAACCGTCGAGACGGAGAGCCAATAGCGTGGCTGTATCTGACGGAAAGTATCGACCCGTAACGATTAGTAGGATCGGAGGGGTGGGCGCGTGGTAGCGAGGCGACCGAGGGATCTCGGGGACTTTTCCGTCGGTCTTCGGCGTGATCAGTCCATGCGTAAATTTTGGTGCGAAATCGATCAGCTGTCTGCCGGTTTTCGAGTAGTTTCGTCGATACAGATTTGTCAACGCCGTAATTGTGTAGGCGGCGTGCGAATAACAATTGTGAACGAGTTGTGTGGCCCGTTTTGTGGCGAACAGTTACGTAACCTGTAATGTAAGTCAATTTTCAATACACTTATATATCGCTTGCTTATCTCTCTGACTTTCTCTTGACATTTGCAACATTCCTTGGGTCTTCCGACGGAACTCCCCTTGTGTTGTCTCATATTCGATTGCTTGAAATCGCTAGCCGACTACGGAAACTTAAGTATGAAATAGGAGTTTGTTAGTTCTCATAAAACTAACTGGCGCCCAACTAGTAAATAATTTGTCGCAATCACTCAGAGCCCTGGCAGCCATTGACCCAGGCCGCGCCGGGTGTCGGCGTTATTCGTGAAATTAAATATATTGTTTATCTAAACCTTGTCAAAGGAAAACGCCGGTCTCAACGCGTACCGGAGAGGTCCGGCAACGGCTCGATCACGGGGAGACGCACCACGTAACGCCCGTCGGGTTTCCGCGAATGCGTACGGACGAAGTGTTCTTCGCACTCCCGGTCCTCTTTCGAGAGGGCTACCCTCGACGACGGGGCTTCCTCCTGTTCCCAGAACCGACGGACGAGGTTCATGAGGTCGTCATCGACACGGCATTGGTGAACACGGGCGACATGCCCGGAAACCGATTCTCCGATGGCTCCGGAGATGATCCAGCCTAACGCCGTGTTCTGTGCGACGGGCTCGCTTTGTCCCCCCTTGCGAAGACCTTGAGCGAGGATAGTCGCGTAGATATCGGCGCCCAATAGTACCTCGATCGGGTCTGTCGAACGGAAGTCCGGATCAGCCAGCTCCAACCCTTGGAGATGCGGCCACGCGGCCGTGACGGGTTCGATGCAACCGGCGTAAACGGTCATCTCGGGGAGAACCAGGGCGGAGACCGAAAGCGAAGGTCCTCCTGTTCGAGGCGCCAAAGATAACGCGACGCGGCCTCTCGCAACTCCCGTCTTTTTTCCACCGACTCCGAAGACGGAGACTGAGACAGGCGAACGAGGCAATCGAAGATGTTGCGCGAGCCGCTCCGAAATCATCGTCGATTCGGATCCTTGATCGACCAGAGCGCGTGTGAGGTGCCAAGTTCCGTGGCGATCGGCGACACGAACGCGGGCGGTAGCGAGAAGCACGGTTACCGGCTTAACAGGCGACTCGTTAGCCACGTGCGACGTCTTCGCGACTTCGACTTCGCGGCACGCGTCGTGAATCGAAGAGTGATGGCGAGATCCGCACGCCGAGCAGTCTCTTTTAACAACGCAGTCACTGACCTTGTGCCTACCGAGGCAATTAAGGCACAATCCGTTTTCCTCCACGAACCTTTTCCGCTCCACCGCCGTCTTTTTCTTATACTCGTCACAGAACATCAGTATGTGGTCTTTCTGACAGAGAGAACAACGGCCGCGTTTTGCTTCGAGCTTGTTCCCCTGCTTTCGCGCCAGATGACTTCGAGTCGAATTCTGAGTTCCGGTCCCAGTTTTAACCGGCAACATCGACTCTAACGTATGCAAACGCCGATCGAGGAATTGCTCGAGCACTTCGTACGACGGGGGCTCGGGAGATTCACTTATCGCGTTCTCCCACTCACGGCGCGATCGCGGATCGAGAAGTTCGACTGCGAGGTACACGAAGAGGTCCTCGCTGTTGCTTATGGGTCGACCGATACTGTCCAACGAGCTGACCGCAGCTTTAATTCCATGAAAGATCTTACGTAGATCCGTAGCCGACTCGCCTTTCATCTTCGGCAACGCGACGAAATTCGCGAGATAAGCGCGCACTAGCAATCTCGTATTCTCGTAATACGAGCTAAGCGTCTCCCACGCGCGTTCATAATTTTCGCCCGTCGTAGAGAGATTGCGAATGAGAAGTTCTGCCTCACCTTTTAAGCAGGACCGCAAGTAATGTAGTTTCTCTACCTTAGACGTGGACGGATCCTTCCCGACGATGGACTGGAACAAGTCGCGGAACGACGGCCAATCCTCGTACTTGCCGGAGAATTGCGGCAACTGGATGCGAGGTAGAGTAGTTCGAGGCGGATGCGAGGTCTCCGTGGCAGCTACAAAAGACTCGTCGATTTCGGTCTTAAGCTGTCGCAATTTCTCCAAGAATGAGCCCTTGTTCTGGAGATAAGCTTCCTCCACTTTCGAAGGCAGGTCTAGAGTTTGATTCTCGTGCTTCGACAAGTCTTCCCAGTGATCGGCGAAGAGCTTATCGTGCTGGGCTTCGAATTTTACCCAGTAGGCCTCAAGGACTTGTAAGCGCGCCTCCACTAGTCCGATAGTGATGTTGGCGGCACCCACCTTCCTCAGGTTTTCGTAGGAGCGCGCAATGCGTCCATGGAGGTCTCGCTGGACACGTATGAGACCTTCCATCTCTCTATTCTGCGACGGCTCCTTGGAGGTCGTCTCCTTGGAGGCTTCCTTGCTCATTTCCTTTCTCAGGCTGTCACTCGAAGCACGAGAAGCTCGCCGAGATTATCACTCACACACTTTACGAATACCGGTCGCGAAAATCCGGCTCGAAGGACCAAAAAATGTGCGCGAATGATTTACGAAACGGAATGAGAAGGATTTTGCAGTAAATGTAAAGTCTATTTCTTAAACAAAGTCTATAATTAAGAGATATATATAAGTATTTACAAGTATTTACAGAGTCTATTTGGTTTACGCAAGCAGCGAAAGCTTTCGCAAGCAGCGAGAGCTTAGATTATTCCGCGAAACGGAGCGACGCGAGCGCATACGCACGTGAATACGTTCGCCGAACGCGATATCAGATTTCGGAATCGAAAACTGTGAAAAGGTTTGCAAATCGCGATAATAGATTTCGGAATCGAAAACTAAGACTCGTACTGTCACCTCGGATCGAGTGCGAGCGCGCGCGGAGATCCGGGGGTTTTTATAGTCGGGCCTTTCGAGAAAATTCTTCCCCCGGACTCTCCGAAAATTTGTATTTGGCTAATCGGGCGTCGAGACGGTGAGCATAGCGAATATGTGAAAAATATAACAGCTCCGCTCGGGTCGACGACCGATCAGCTGTTTTCCTCGAATCTCCTCTGTCCCGAGTGTTTACGTCGCTCGGTCGCTTGAGACAGAGGAGAGAGTTAGAAAATCGATATCGATGCAAACAATGCGGCCTTCCAAGAAACGCGCTATTTATATTCGCGTTTCGAGCATTTACCAAGGCTAACTTTAGAATATCCGTTTTTAAAGAAAACTAAATTTTATATCGAATCAAGAAGTCCGGTTCTGAACAGTTGCCTAGATTTTAGATGTAAAGTTTTAGTCCAGTCAAAATACGATTAGACCTAGAAAAAATTGCAACACAAGGTTTTATTACGTCATTGTGTTCAGAAAAATATACTGAACAACATATCCAAATTCCGCCATTTTCCGCTATCCCTAAGTATGTTTTTTATTAACAATTTATAAACAAATTCGTTTTTCTCCACAAATACGATGAATTTCGAAATTTTTGTAGAGATCAAAGTTGTAGAACAGACAAATATCTACAAAAAATGTTCTTATGAATTTTTTGAAATATCTCATATTATTTGAGATATTTGCAACAAGAGCTACTAGGCTACGCGCGGAGCGGAGCGGAGAGTTCTAACAAGCACACGGCAGTCTTTACCGGTCGCTGCTAGTTCTCTAGGTTCTACAAGGAACTTGAGTTGGTTCTCGATACTAGTATATGTGTCTATGTATACACATATATATATATATATATATATATATGTACATTCATATTATATATATATATATGTATATATATATTAGAGTGGTCCTTAAAAAGGGTAATTTTGAATTTTGACTGCTCGAACGGTTCGGAAGGCTCGAAATAAATAAAAAAAAATCTGTGCAAAAGCGCAGCTTCCTATCTCAATTTTAACACGTGCCGCAGAGCACTTGAATTTTCTTATTAAAATCAAATAGCAAATGATTTTAGTATGAATGCAATAGCTGTCGGAAAAATTTGAAACTTGGAAATTCTCTTACCTATAGTTGTGCCTATCTTCTGACATTTTTATAGATTTTTATCTATATATTTCAGGTTGCTAGATGTTAATGAGAATAATTTTTTGTAACTGTAAAAAATTAAATAAATTATGTTTCTAGGTCAAACCGAGTGGCGACCATATCGATCGGTTGTACTAGAGAGAGTGAGTCGTGCGCGAGATCCAACTCCGACCGGTAGAGGCTGAAAATAATTATTTTCTAATTATCGTGGATTATCGTTCCTATAGGCTGTCCGGTCACAACCTTGAAACCGACGGTGTCGGCTTCATCGGCGTCTCCGGGGCGTGCGGAGATTGGAACGACAGCAGCGGAACCAACACCAACGATCGGGAATGATCGTACATTAACGATGCCACTGGTGAGGATCACCCGTGTCGAGCGACATCCGATACTCCACGGCGACGCGACAGCAGCGATAAACGGCCAGGATACGGCAGCCGTGGTGACGGAGCGGACAAGCGGACGGACGAGGGACATCCCGGGCGACGGGGTCAACGGCGGCCTACCACAAGCCCCATGACGCGGAGAATCCGTGTCGACGCAACGTACCCCGATCCCTTGTCGTGCCATATTTAAATTTTTGCGTTCGAGATCCATCTCGAGAGTAGAGTTCCCACATTTCCCTTTTTATTTTACTTTACGTCGTAATAAACGAACACGGGAACGAACTACGATTAGCTTTATAAGTTACGCGCTATATTATAGGTATGATTAATTGTATTAGTGTATAAGAATAACACACACTCGTACACTCGTGAGGAGGACATGACAAAGTTGCGAAACAACAGAGAAACAAATATATAGATACAAGTTGTCAAGAGCGGAGAGCGCGTAGGTGAATAAATAACTTGTGTGAAACAAATATATATCCAGATTGGAAAGATTTCCCTCATTCCATGTTTTCCTACCCGCGTGCGAATAAGATGTCGAAACCGCGATAAATGACGGATACACCGGGCAAGAGCGACGGGTCGGAATGTAGATATACATATATACATATAGATAAGTTTCGTTGCGTGGGAAACCGCGGACGGTAGCCGTGAACGCGACAGCGACAACGAAGGGGAGGATGAAAGACGCGCGAGGAACGTGATTTAGTGAATCGCGATATCCGTTGGGATTTTCGTTAGCGATCGCGCGACCGAGTGAAATTCCCGACATTCAAGATTAACACAGACAATCGTGGAAAGATCGAAAATACAATTATCGGCTTTGCGGCGCGCTGCGGTGATTTCGTTTGCGAAAACGCGAACAACGTGTCAGGCATATACAACGTCATTGTTGTTCGAGTCCCAGACACTCAGCTAACGTGTCGATGGGAACGTGGCGCGATATCGAGGCTTTGTTCGGTGAAACGCGAACGACGAACGAATAGCGAGTGTAACCGCGATCGATTGATTGTCCGGCGCTGCAGTGACACGTACATAGCGAGAACGGACATGCCCGTGCATTGGAGCCCGAATACAGGAACGAGAGTTCGTTCGATCGAAATCTCATACCGGGAATACTCGGGAGGGTACTTGGAGACGCCCGAAAGGTATCCCGTGCCACGAAAGGTATCACGAGCATGCCATCGGAAGCGAAATCGCGAACCAAAAGATTCGCGACGGCTAGCGGCGATGCGAACAGGCGCAGCAGCGGCCCGGCATACCGAGGCGTGGGTGCCGTGCTGCATAGCGGTAAGCGCGAGCGAGATCGTCGACCAACACAGCGGTTGGTCGTAGAGCGGCGCGGAGCGACGCTACGTACAAGTGGAGGCGCTAGAACATTAAGAAATCGTGATTTCGCCGAATCTGTAAACGTTCGGGCGAGAACGGGTCCCAAATATCGAGACGAACGGTGAATTTATAATATTACGGTATATTATGTACTCGCTGACCGTGAAAAGTTCACCGAGAAATTTACACGGCGAGCGAGATCAGAATCTGTTTACGAGTTTGGAACACGCCATGCTATTATGGTGGGGGACCTGTTTACGCGTGAACGTGGCGAGCGAACAAAAGCCAGCGAGAATGGAATGCGGCTGATAGTGGGGCGATCGCGAGACAAACAACCGACGATCGCGTAGAAGAACAAAGGTCTTTGGTCGTGGAGAGTCGACGAGTGCGGACGTGTCGTACCGACTCTCTGTTAAAACCGGCTATGAACCCGCGTACGGTGCGATAACCGAATAGAGGTCTTTGGTCGTGGAGAGTCGACGAGTGCGGACGTGTCGTACCGACTCTCTGTTAAAACCGACATTGAACCCGCGTACGGTGCGATAACCGAGTAAAGGTCTTTGGTCGTGGAGAGTCGACGAGTGCGGACGTGTCGTACCGACTCTCTGTTAAAACCGACATTGAACCCGCGTACGGTGCGATAACCGAGTAAAGGTGGTTCCCAGCGAGAGCCTAACCAGTGCGGACGTGTCGTTCCGGCTCTTGGAAAACTTGGGACTTAAACCCGCGTACGGTGCGATAACCGAGTAAAGTCAAGTCGTTATTAATTAACGCGTGGAGTGAGAACACTCAGCGAAGAGCTAAAATAACTGTAACGCGAGAGTAACGAGCGATCCGTATAGATACGCAGCAAATCGGGTTAATTACGCAAGTTTGGTGACGAGACCGGAAACATTGAATTACGTTGGCGAAATTCGATGCTCGTTTCGACAACCGGCCCTCATCCGCAGTCCGAGTGCGTTTACCGAGATCCAGTGTTCGAAAGCGATTACGATTAGCGACGCGAATATCAGAGATTATATTCCGCGATTCGAGTTCCGTGCGAAGGAACATCTCGAGAGCCGTAGCCACGCAAAGGCGCTACGCGGCCGATATTATTCTTCTGTAACCACGACGTATACGTGTGTGTGTTTGAAATCGATCTGAAATAAATTCAGTGTTAAACAAAATCAAAAGCAGAGCACAGTGAGTGTTTATTGCGAAAGCTAACTTACCCTGTGAATTATCCTTCCTCGAATCCTAAGACTTGGTTGCGACGGTGATCTACGAAATTACCTGTTCCAACGACGTGACGGCGATCCAGCGGACGGCTGAGACAGAGGCGTGGACGATCCAGTGGGCAGCGAGATCCATCCGGGCATCCAACGGGGAACCTGAAACAGAGAAAAAGGGGGAATTAGCGAGGACCTACAAAAGGTTGGTCACTTACGTTACCTTCTCGGTGGGTTTATAGGTCAAACCGAGTGGCGACCATATCGATCAGTACTAGAGAGAGTGAGTCGTGCGCGAGATCCAACTCCGACCTGTAGAGGTTGAAAATAATTATTTTCTAATTATCGTGGATTATCATTCCTATAGGCTGTCCGGTCACAACCTTGAAACCGACGGTGTCGGCTTCATCGGCGTCTACGGGGCCAGAGGAGATAGGTACAACTATAGGTAAGAGAATTGCCAAGTTTCAAATTTTTCCGATCGTTATTGCATTCATACTAAAATCATTTGCTATTTGATTTTAATAGGAAAATTCAAGTGCTCTGCGGCACGTGTTAAAATTGAGATAGAAAGCTGCGCTTTTGCACAGATTTTTTTTTATTTATTTCGAGCCTTCCGAACCGTTCGAGCAGTCAAAATTCAAAATTACCCTTTTTAAGGACCACTCTAATATACAGGGTGGCCCATTTTAAAAGATGCAGGCAAATATCTCGAAAAATATGAAACATACGGAAAAACATTTGTAACAAAAGTTGTTTGGCTCGAAGGGGGACATAAGATGGTGCCATTGATGTGACCTTGGATAGTCATTTAAAGGTCACATGAAGGTCACTTTCACTTTCTTAAATGAGAACCCCCATTTTTCATTGCATATTCTTGTAGCTTATGTCGAGAGCTTTCCAAAACACTATAATAAAGTATTTTTTTATCAAGTACTTTTTGAGTTATGAGGCTTGAAAAGTACAGTACCGCCGGCATTAGCATTACCCAAAATGTACCACGTGGAGGTTGCACGGTTGGATTTACACCTCTGTTGTGTGCGTGTGTGTGTGCGTGTGTGTGTGTGTGTGTGTGTGTGTGTGTGTGTGTGTGTGTGTGTGTGTGTGTGTGTGTGTCACACAGAGATTAGGACCCCGCGGTTCGTCACTTCCACGGTATTTACTGACTCCAAACCCTCTCTGTTGTGTGTATGTGTGCGTGTGTGTGTGTGTGTGTGTGTGTGTGTGTGTGTGTGTGTGCCTGTGCGTGTGCGTGTGCGTGTGCCTGTGCGTGTGCGTGTGCGTGTGCGTGTGCGTGTGCGTGTGCGTGTGCGTGTGTATTGAGTAGAAATTGGGCGACAATGTCAGTGAGCTGAATATTTTATCCGATTATAACACGGGCTGTACGACGGGAGGCGCGCGGCGCGCGCGGCGCGGGCGGAAACGCGGCCCGGCAGTGATGCCGTTGTGCAGACCGAGCCGCATGCTAAAGCGTGTGGTGGGGATGCGCCGACATGGCTCGTGTTATAATCGGATAAAATATTCAGCTCACTGACATTGTCGCCCAATTTCTACTCAATACACACGCACACGCACACGCACAGGCACACGCACACGCACACGCACAGGCACACGCACAGGCACAGGCACACGCACACACACACACACACACACACACACGCACACAACAGAGGTGTAAATTCCAACCGTGCAACCTCCACGTGGTACATTTTGGGTAATGCTAATGCCGGCGGTACTGTACTTTTCAAGCCTCATAACTCAAAAAGTACTTGATAAAAAAATACTTTATTATAGTGTTTTGGAAAGCTCTCGACATAAGCTACAAGAATATGCAATGAAAAATGGGGGTTCTCATTTAAGAAAGTGAAAGTGACCTTCATGTGACCTTTAAATGACTATCCAAGGTCACATCAATGGCACCATCTTATGTCCCCCTTCGAGCCAAACAACTTTTGTTACAAATGTTTTTCCGTATGTTTCATATTTTTCGAGATATTTGCCTGCATCTTTTAAAATGGGCCACCCTGTATATATACATATATATATATAATATGAATGTACATATATATATATATATATGTGTGTATACATAGACACATATACTAGTATCGAGAACCAACTCAAGTTCCTTGTAGAACCTAGAGAACTAGCAGCGACCGGTAGAGACTGCCGTGTGCTTGTTAGAACTCTCCGCTCCGCTCCGCGCGTAGCCTAGTAGCTCTTGTTGCAAATATCTCAAATAATATGAGATATTTCAAAAAATTTATAAGAACATTTTTTGTAGATATTTGTCTGTTCTACAACTTTGATCTTTACAAAAATTTCGAAATTCATTGTATTTGTGGAGAAAAACGAATTTGTTTATAAATTGTTAATAAAAAACATACTTAGGGATAGCGGAAAATGGCGGAATTTGGATATGTTGTTCAGTATATTTTTCTAAACACAATGACGTAATAAAACCTTGTGTTGCAACTTTTTCTAGGTCTAATCGTATTTTGACTGGACTAAAACTTTACATCTAAAATCTAGGCAACCATGGATGCAATCAACTTTTTGATAAAGCAACCTAATACGGTTGGATTGTGAATTAAATAAGCTTTTATTTGATATAAAATTTGATTAAATAACTGATGAGAGTATATTAATAACACTTACTCACCTGTTTATACCTGGCAACCCCACAGCTGCGCAGAGGGGAAAGTAGGCAATCTTTATTTTTCCAATTCCTTCGGGTATATTCTCTCAACTAATGCACAATTTTTATAAATAACAAATCGAGGAAGTTGATCGAATAAATTTAATGAAACATTTAATCATTTAACATTATAGGGACCCGATTTAGCTCGGCAACCTATTTGCGATGTATCAATGTATATGTTATCTAGCAAATATATTTTGTATCATTCATAAATAACAAATGAGGGAATAAATTTCTAATACCGGATCTCGGACTATTATGGAAGTTAGAGCAACCACGGACATCAAATCCGCGCACACACACACACACACACACACACACACACACACATACGGACATTTTTTTTAATGCAATTTTTCGACGTTTTAGAACATTCTGAACACTTTGGCAGCGGCAACTAAAAAAAAATTTTTTTTACGGGAACAAAGCTTCCTCTATGAGGAAGCAAAATTGAGGTCCGTACGATTTTTTTTTGCGGAGTTACGGCGTATCAAAGAAGGATGGGTAAAATAGGCCGATTTATGCCTAAAAAGTGTAACGTAAGTTATACATGTAATTTTATGTTTTCGGGGTCGCTGAATACGCAGAATCGCTGATGGTAGTACACTGTTAAATTAAAAGTAACTTATTTCGACCCCTTTAAAGCGAATTTTGACCACGAAATAAGTCACTTTTAAATTAAAAGTGTCTTATTTCGACCCCTTTAAATTTTGACAACTTTTCCACGGGTTTAGACGGATAAAAATGCTACCATCGTATTCAGCGACTCAAAATAAGATTACATGTATAACTTACGTCACACTTTTTAGGTAAAAATCGGTCTATTTTACCCATCCTCCTTTGACACGCCGTAACTTCGCAAAGAAAAATCGTACAAACCTGATTTTTTTTCAAAAAATAAGATTAATGATTTTTTTTAATTTGCAGGTAAAAGTCCATATTTTACGATGGTTGCCATGACATTTGCAAAAAAAATTTATTCCACCCCGTAGAGTGCGTCAAACTGCAATTTTTTGGAAAAAAAACGTCCTTACTTTTAAAGAGATGGTGGGAGGGAGAGAGGATAAAATCAAAATCTAACAATATTTTCTTAAAGTAGACTTTACCTTTAAAATGAAAAAAAATTGTTTCAAATACTGCTATTTTTTCGCGGAGATACGCTTATTTGAAATTATGCGAAATTTTGATATACATATATGTATAAATTGAGTGTTGCGATAATTTTGTTGACGCATGTGTAGGCCACCTTTCCTACAATCCCTGCTTCTAAACATTAATATTTAAGATTACATACTGTTTGTGGAAAATTCTCTATTGTCTGGAAAACCTGGAAATGTCAGGGAATTTTAAAATTTATTTTCTGTGGCAACTCTGAGTCCCTTATTAATTATATAACATTACAGATAAGATATATGCGATATATCAATCATTTTATGTACACCGTTCATTTGTGTTTTAAATATCAATTTTATCATTATCATCAGATATTTTATCAGCAGATAAGATACAATTAAAACAAAATAAATTAAATTGTGAAATAATTACTCAAATTACTAAAAAATACATTATGGCCAAATAACATATAATACTACCTTTTAACCTACAAGTTTACAATAAATTTGTGTTTTATTATACTTGTGTTACAGTTGTGCTTTTCCATAAAATATGGCGCATGTCAGGAATACTCAGCATGATACGCTTGAAGATATTTCTATAAAATCTATAAAACCTAGCTCGAAAAACTTGGATAAAGATGGATTTGTAACGGTATTTAAAGACTTATTCGGAAATTCCCGAAATAAATTCCCAAACGATTTTGATGCCTGGACCGTGAACAAGCAATGCGGTTGGATAAAGCAGAACATTGCGGAATTTTTTCCAAACATGCCACAGTCTTTGCAGAGTACTATTCCAGCTTCCTATTGCTACCCAGATGTTGATCGATTGCAAGAGAAATTACCTGAATGGATAGATATCGATAAGTATCGCAAAGGACAGAAATTTGTTCAGAAAAATTGTACTGCGATCATCATGTCGAAAGTAATGGGCCTGATGTATATTTATTCATTTCAAGAACAACTGAGCCCAATTATTTTGGGAGGAAATAGCCATACGCCGTATTTAGGATTTAAAAAGTAAGTATCTTTCTAAAATATTTTATTTATATAAACATATAAATGAGCAATTATATATATATTCTTATAAATATATTTTATACATTTCAAAGATACTTGGTGTCTGCAAAACGAATATTTAGCTGGTATGATGGAGATCCTTGGATTAAGGGAACTGAAGCTTACAAGGATATGCAAGTAACACGTGTTAAGCATTTGGCAGTAACAAGGAAGGTGTGTCAAATGGATCATGAGCAAATTGCCGCTGCGTGCACATTCGCAAATCCATGGTGTCTAGATCGTGAATTGCTTCTGAAGGATTTTGCTGCGGCTTCTCCACCTGAGAAATTTGGACAGCGTCCTTATATAATCGGCAAGAAATCACTATACAGACCAAAAGGTATAAATAACGCGGATTTGTCAATTGCTCAAAGCTGTTTTGTTGTTCTACCCTTGCTGTATTCACAAAATGTTGGAATACATGACGCAACCGACGAAGACTTGGAGGCTTTCTGCCATATGTGGAAATGTTACGGATATTTTCTTGGAATGGAGGATGAGTATGTAGTGCAATTATAATATAATATACTGTGTTATAACGATATACATGTACAAATCTATTAATATCTATTTCAAGTACTATGCAATTCTATCGTACTTTATATATGTATGTACATAAAGTATGTTACATATACATATAAAGTACATAATGTACCTACCTATATATGTATAATTATATATCAGAACTTTGAAGATATTATAAATTGCATTATATAATCCAGGTACAACATTTGCCGTGGCAGCCTCGAGGAGATAAAACAACGCGTAAATGATTTGTATCAACATTGGGTAATACAAAATTTTAAGGAGTTGACACCAGAATGGGAGCACGAAACGAGATGTCTTGTTAATTTTTTAAACTATTGGCCTGTAATATATATGCCTTATAAAACGATGACATTAATCGCCACAGACGCATTAAATCTAAATATGTCTCATTTACGCGCGTCACTTAATTACACAGAGTGGATCGTCTATAAGATCTACAAGTGAGTAATATATTTATTAAATTAATTTATAGAGATATAGAAAGAATCTTCTACTATAAAAAATATTTTTCTTATTTCATGAATTATAAAGTATAACGAATATATTGTATATATTCTACTTTTTTGTAATCTTGGTATTTTCCAGATTTGTATTTTACGCATTAAAATTTTCTGGCGTAAGAGCTATTATTAATAATGGAGTACGCAAAGCCATGGACAAAGCAGCAAACTACAATGCGGAGAAACTAGCAGATATTCATGAGAAATCAAAAAAAATATGTCCAGATTTTTCTATTAGGTATAAGTAAACGTTATAATAAATATAAATTTAAAATGTTGCGAATTTAAGGATTGTGTTTTTATTATACAAAAATAGGTTAAAGAGGATATTATAGGAAAAAATAATTTTAAGTAAAAGTACCTACTTATAGTTTTAATGGTCAAAAAATCTTTTGCTTCCTCATAGAGGAAGCTTTGTTTTTATTCTGTTTAGATTTATTTTTTATTAATTTTTTCAGAAATAAGTGGTTTAAAACTAGGATAAAAAACTTGCACATTGCTTTCTCATAGTTTTTAAGTGAGCTAGTAGAAACTTGCACATTGCTTTCTCATAGTTTTTAAGTGAGCCAGTAGAAACTTGCACATTGCTTTCTCATATTTTTTAAGTGAGCAAGTAGAAACTTGCACATTACTTAATTAACATTTTATTTCGCTTATAAAGCTTCCTCTATGAGGAAGCTTGTTTTTTATTTGATGTACAATTATTAGTAAATATACTTTAATTTGGCTTCCTCATAGAGGAAGCTTTATAAGCGAAATAAAATGTTGATTAAGTAATGTGCAAGTTTCTACTTGCTCACTTAAAAAATATGAGAAAGCAATGTGCAAGTTTCTACTGGCTCACTTAAAAACTATGAGAAAGCAATGTGCAAGTTTCTACTGGCTCACTTAAAAACTATGAGAAAGCAATGTGCAAGTTTCTACTGGCTCACTTAAAAACTATGAAAAAGCAATGTGCAAGTTTCTACTGGCTCACTTAAAAATTATGAGAAAACAATGTGCAAGTTTCTACTTGCTCACTTAAAAACTATGAGGAAGCAATGTGCAAGTTTCTACTTGCACACTTTAAAGCTATGAAAAAGCAATGTGCAAGTTTCTACTTGCGCACTTAAAAGCTATGAGGAAGCAATGTGCAAGTTTCTACTTGCACACTTAAAAGCTATATGGAAGCAATGTGCAAGTTTCTACTTGCTCACTTTTTTTATTATCCTAAAAAATCATTTTTAGAAGTCTCAATTATTAAGACTTGAGATGTTCTAACTGCAATTAAAAAATTAGCCCTTTTGCAAAAAAACTAGCTCTTTTGCAAAAGGCCGCCCTTTTGCGAAACACTGATCGTTTTCCAATAAAACTAAACGCACTTTAGGCTTTTTGGCATACATTGGCTGATGCTAGGCTAGACACTTACGTCAGTTTTATTTAAAAAACGATCAATGCTTTTGCAATAGAGCACCCTTTCGCCCTCTCTCTCTTTCTCTCTCTCTCTCTGAAATTTTGGAGAATTTGTACATATATCGAAGCTTTATAAAGCTGGGCCTAATCAACCAAACCATAATGAATTATATATGAAATAGGGGTAGAAAAAACTGAAAAATATATTATAATCAAAAAAATTGCTAATAATTAATACTAAATTGTCAAAAAATATCAATTTATGAAAAGTCTCAATTGTTGAGACTTGGGATGTAGCCCTTAAAAGTTAAAATTTTAAGATTTTAGTAATTTTTTTAATTCTACTATATTTTTCAGTCTTTTCTACCTTTATTTCATATATAACTCTTTAAGATTTGGTTGATTAGTTTTTGAGTTAAAGACATTTAAAATTTCGGGGAATCCGTCCATACATAAACATGAGTCTAATCAACCAAATTTTAAAGAATTTTATATGAAATAGGGGTAGAAAAGACAAAAGAATATAATAAAATTAGAAATAGCCCAATATTCCAAAACTTACAAAAGTTAGAGCAATCAAAGGCATTTCTTAAAAAATTCAAAATTTTATAAAGAAAGAAGCCCTTTACCAATTATCACTAAATTCAATTCCATCCTTCCTTAAATAATACTTTATCGATTAAAAAAAAATTTTGCCCTATATCTCAATATTTGCATAAGTTAGAGCAACCAGGGACATTTCTAAAAAAATTAAAAATTTAAAAAAAAAAAGAACCCTTTTATTGATTATCGCCAAATTTAATATCAACCTTTCTTAAATGATATTTTATTGATTAAAAAAAAATCGGCCCGATATCTCAATATTTGCTGAAGTTAATGCAACCACGAACATTTCTAAAAAAACTTAAATTTTTTTTTTAAAAGAACCCCTTTACCAATCATCGCCAAATTTAATACCAACTTTCCTTGAATGATACTCTATCGATTAAAAAAAAAACAACCCGATATCTCAATATTTGCGGAAGTTAAAGCAACGGACATTTCTAAAAAGATTCAAAAATTTTTTTAAAAAGAATCCCTTTACCGATCATCGCCAAATTCAATACCAACCTTCCTTGAATGATGCTTTCCCGGGCGTTTTTTCAGGAATTTCGAGATTGCTCGCTTGCGATGTACACAGAACTTCGATATTTCACTTTAAAATTGTCCGGGAAAACCAAGGGATAAAACCGGTAATCGGTAAGTAAAATATCGAGGTTCTGTGTACATCGCGAGCGAGCAATCTCAAAATTCCCGAAAAAACGCCCTGGAAAATCAAAGGATGAAGACGCTGATCGGTAAGTGAAATATCGGGGTTCCGTAGTAACCTATGTTTTGCGCAAGGATGTAAAGAGTAATTGTGCAAGAGTTGGTGCAGATCGGTCGAATAGTTTATGAGTGTATAAAGAACAAACAGACTTAAAATACGCCCGGGAAAACAAAGGGATAAAATCGGTAATCGGTAAGTGAAATATCGAAGTTTTGTGCGTACATCGCGAGCGAGCAATCTCGAAAGTTCCGAAAAAACGCCCGGAAAAACCAAGGAATAAAGTAGCTGATCGGTAAGTGAATAATCGAGATTCCGTAGTAGCCTATGTTTTGCGCAAGGATGTAAAGAGTAACTGTGCAAAAGGAGCAACCAGGGACATTTCTAAAAAAATTAAAAATTTTTTAAAAAAAGAACCCTTTTACCGATTATCGCCAAATTTAATATCAACCTTTCTTAAGGCTCCTGGATACTCAGCCGAGAACTCCGCGTTGACGGTGGCGACATCGGTAGAATCAGTAGAAATAAGAACTATAAGGCGAGAAAATAGCCATATTCGTGGAAAGTGACATGTCGACAAGCCTATTTTGTCGTCCGTGCCATTTCCTTATTATTCGCTCTGTACTTGTGCTCTAACGTTTGACGTATTCGTGAAAGTCGTAAAATTTACCGAAAAGTAAGATTTGCTTACGGAAGGAACGTTTTCACCTTTTTTCGATAGTCGTTAAACGGCTGTTTTCCCGTATATTTAGGCTTCGTTTTATGGCTGTTTGTTTATTGTCGTAGGAAAAGGATAGTTTTCGGTAAATTTTGGAAGTGTTCTGAAACGATCTAGAGTGATGTTTTATTGAAATGTCTTTTTATTTGCAAATGGCACGGACGACAAAATTGGGTGTTTTCCTCGCCTCGATAGTAAGAATTCAATATGGCCGCGGTGACTATCCAGGAGCCTTAAATGATACTTTATTGATTAAAAAAAAAATCGGCCCGATATCTCAATATTTGCTGAAATTAATGCAACCACGAACATTTCTAAAAAAACTCAAATTTTTTTTAAAAAGAACCCCTTTACCGATCATCGCCAAATTTAATACCAACCTTCCTTGAATGATACTCTATCGATTAAAAAAAAAAACAACCCAATATCTCAATATTTGCGGAAGTTAAAGCAACTACGGACATTTCTAAAAAAATTCAAAAATTTTTTTAAAAAGAACCCCTTTACCGATCATCGCCAAATTCAATACCAACCTTCCTTGAATGATACTCTATCGATTAAAAAAAAAAATCAACCGATATCTCAATATTTGCGGAAGTTAAAGCAACCACGGACATTTCTAAAAAAATTTAAAAATTCTTTTAAAAAGAACCCCTTTACCGATCATCGCCAAATTCAATACCAACCTTCCTTGAATGATGCTCTATCGATTAAAAAAAAAAAACAGCCCGATATCTCAATATTTGCGGAAGTTAGAGCAACCACAGACATTTGTAAAAAAATTTAAAATTTTTTAAAAAAAGAACCCCTTTACCGATCATCGCCAAATTCAATACCAACCTTCCTTGAATGATGCTCTATCGATTAAAAAAAAAACAGCCCGATATCTCAATATTTGCGGAAGTTCGAGCAACCACAGACATCAAATCTGCACATACATACACACATACGGACATTTTTTTTAAAGGCAATTTTTCGACGTTTTAGAACATTCTGAACACATTGGCATCAAAAACTAAAAAACAATTTTTTCTTTGCTCTTTTCTACCCCTATTTCATATATTTTTCTTTAATATTTGGTTGATTAGACCTAGCTTTATATACGATCAAAGGTCCATATACGAAGTTTATGAAAACAAAGCTTCCTCTATGAGAAAGCAAAAAGGAGATCTCCGTTCAAATTAATTGTAAGAATGTTATTTGATAATAAAAACACTTTACCACTTCAGTCATGAAGCAAAGTTATACAGTTTTTTTGTCTCATTTGACGTTTGATATTATAATATGCATTTGTTTCAATCGTTGGTTGCGTTGGTTGCTTCAAAACTGAGAGTATTTATATGTGAGGATGGCTGGAAAACACCTTTATACAAATCCGAAAAATTGTGAAAGACATCCTGGAGGATATTTTATAGATGAAAGTAGCAATGATAGTTTAGCAAGACTCAAATGCAAAA
The DNA here is from genome assembly GCA_035220615.1 of Leptothorax acervorum. NCBI lineage: Eukaryota > Metazoa > Arthropoda > Insecta > Hymenoptera > Formicidae > Leptothorax > Leptothorax acervorum. Next base: position 28,841 of record JASTWQ010000414.1, read on the forward strand.
GCTTCGGAAAAAGTTTTGAGAAACCGTTTTATTTGCGGACGCAGCAGGAAGAGGAAGAAATCGAGCATTTATGGATCAGGATGACTCTTGTATTGTACAAGAAATTAAAGGATGTATATTTAACGGTACGAGCTATATTGAAAAGAACTTTCAGCTGGATGTATCACATAATACAATCCGGTGGAGGCTTCAGGAAGCAGACTTGTAGTTCCCTCTCTTTTTTTTCCTTGAAACTAATTAGCAAATTGGCTAATATTTCTATACAGGCATTTAAAATAGAATACCTATAACTTTAATTCTTCCATTTTTAGTAATAGTAAAAAGTGCCTCAAACAAAACTTGTTTGGTTTCAAGAAGGACATTTCGTAACTCGTTTGTAAATTAGGAGAATTGGAACATTTCTAGTCATTACCTTTCTTTTTAATAAAATATATTTTTTATGTACCTTCTAATAGATTTAAAATTTTAAAATATATGTACCTTCTAGTAGATTTAAAATTTTTAAATGCGTACGATGATGTGTAATTCAAGATCAGTGATCAGTTACAAAAAAAAATAATTTGTTTTAATAATTAGATCAGAGGACCTCATACGATTCTTATGAGAAAAGCGTTTTCAGTTAATTTACTTTAATTTGTGATATATATTGTAGTTCTTGTATGTCCAATTAAAAATCTCAATAAGCATAAAATTTTGAAACGTCACCCAGCAAACGCAGACGGTTCCTATAATATAATGTAGAAGTAACAACAAAGGTTATGCCTGAGTAATGTAGAGATTATATAATACTGTTTTACATTTACAATATAACAAATTATATATCTATTATATTTCTGCGTTATTATCTGGTGACAACATAATAACAGCAATATAACCGTGATGAATAATATGTTTTATTGCAATGTTATGAAACGTTACTTTAATATATTATATAATATAATAATATTAATTATTTAATGTTTTATTATAAGTGCCAGTGCTCTCTGTTCGTGAAAAAATCGTGGAAAATTGAAATTTATAGAAGAAAAATTTGTGCAAAATGCATGTGCGTAATTATATGTGCCTAATGTGATATAAAGGTAATTAATTGTACATTTTTTAAATTTTATCTATGGTCGCTTAATTTCCGCTTCCGCTAGTGCCATCGTGCCACGATCGCGATATACATTTAGAAGACCGCGCCCGTCCGTGGGAGATCGTGAATCGCGTTCGCGGGTGTCTCGTGCGCGCAGCGTCCCGTCGCTCGTGAAAGGACGCGACGCCGGCGAGAGACGGTCAGGGACGTGGTAAAGCGCGTAGCATCGTGCCGCGAGTCGCAACGGCCCGTCATTACGGCCAATCCAGGCCAATCACTTCAGTTATTCCGCCGTTGTGTCAAGTCGCCCGCCCTGCCTCGTCATGTATGGTCGTGGTCAAAAAGGTTGTCCGACTTTTTTTTATAAGTTTTGGAACGCACTCTGTCATGTGAGAGTTGATGGTCCCTGCTCACGGCCATAACCTAAAGTTTCGCAGTGACACATTATGCTCTTTGCATATGCGACAATTATAATTTGCTGAAAAACTTTCTACATAACCCAAAAAACTGTTAGCACAAAATGTGGCGCTCAAGAGTAAAGCGCATTAAAAGAAATTAGTTTCTCGCATTATTATAGCATCAGAATGTTCGTTAAATTATTTGCTCTCAAAATATGCAGTTCCCGAACTTTTTGCTTGCAAACTATAACTTTAAAATGTTTATATTTTACTCATTACATAAGTTTGTTTATCCAAAATATTTACTTTAATTTTTTTTATCTCTATTAGTTACAGGAATAAATTGTGTGTTAACATTTACTAAACTGAACACATTATATTTATGTGAATAATTCGTTTATTTATTTATATTTATTTTATAATTTTTTTTGTTTTTTGGTTTAAATGTATACATACATGCACACAGAAATAAACATACATATTAAAAATGCATATACTCTATAACTTATAAAATGGATATATTAATAAATGCATATATAACTCTATAACTTATAAAAAAGTATTGCTGGTGTTATTTTTTGGTCTCTGATTTGTCGGATATTTTTCTTTTTTGCAAACCCGTCAAATTTTTCCCAATTTCCATTGGGTCCATTGGCACATTGCTGTATAGTGTCCAATACCTTTATCCATAGGGTCCACATATCTTATAATTCCGCATAATTACCTTTTTTCGTTTTCTTTATTTATTATACATATATTTAGGTATTTCTTCTATCGTATATTTGTTGGAAGTGACAATATCAATTATTACTAAATCATCTGTAACATTACAAAAATAATAATAATCGTGTTATATTATATTATATTATAGTACTTTTTATTGTTATATTTTTACTTACTTATTTTCCAAAATTCTCTGATTTTTGTCTCCTGGCAGATATCGCATTTCCGTTTTTGTGAAAATGCTTCTTCTATATCATTAATATTAATTTTTTCCTTTCTTAAATGCGTTTCTTTCATAAATAACATCTCGTATTGATGGTTTTTTACTTGACTTGGTTTTTTAAATGATATATTACAATATTAGGAGGGTTTTATTTCAAATTATTGAGTTGGAGTCCCCTGGGACACTAAAAATTTTTTAGTAAAACCCCCATATTGTAGTATACCGTTTGAAAGGGCATAAAATAAGAAAAATTTTGACGCAAACCAGAGGTCGATACGTTGATCCGTTCGGTAGTTATTTAAAGTCGAAATTTGAAAAAGTCAATTTTTGACCCTAAATAACTCCCGAACGGGTCAACGTATCGACCTCTGGTTTGCGCCAAAATTTTTCTTATTTTATGTCCTTTCAAACGATATACTACAATATAGGGGGTTCCGTTTAAGAAATTGAAGATGACGATCACGTGAGCTTCAAACGACCATCCAAAGTCAAATCATTGCCACCATCTTATGTCCCCCTTTAGACCATACAACTTTTGTCTGAAACATTTTGCTGTATCTAACCTCTATTTCGAGATTTTTCCCATTATAGACTCATTTGGTCCACCCTGTATAAATTAAATCTTATAAGTATGCCTATGTATATTATTAAAATTTTACGTTCTTATCTTGAAGATCGCTTTTTCTTCGTTTGCTTTGAGGGTCAACAGTCATCTGTTTTTAATGCGCCTACTGGAGTTCCGCAGGGTTCTATCCTGGGGCCCATTTTGTTCAATATCTTTATCAATATATTCCTAAAAACCCAAAGACTGAGTTGGCAGTTTATGCGGACGACACCGCGGTCTACACTTCGTCGTGGAGCCTGGCGTTACTCGTTCTCCGACTGCAGGAGCATGTTGATGCCATCGTCCAATTCTTCCGTGAATGGAGGATGTCTATTAACAATGAAAAAACTGAGGCAATAATTATTTCCCGCAAGAGATTCCCGCAGCCTCCATCGATAAAGATGGCGAACTTTTGTGTTCCTTGGTCTAAAAAAGTCAAATATCTTGGCGTTAATATTGACTCCGGCAATTGACTGCTCAAGGTAATGTTGCCACTAAAAACCGTTTCCAATGTCTCGCTGATTTAATGGATATGCGTGACATGCATGCGGAGCCTGATCCTTCTTCGTTAGCTGGTATCGATAGACATAAGTTGCATGCATCTGACAAGGTTGGTTTGGCCGATGGACGGAAGTCTAATCAAGACACACGTAAAAATGATTCGGATACTATGACTCGACCGGAGAAGCGACCTTCACCCGTGTATTTAAGAAAGTATTTAAAGGGGATTTGAATGAGATGTCAGAAACGTTTATCGATTTCGCGCGCGGGTTCGCATAATTCAAGGATACGAAGCTCTTACCAAACTCTTTTCTTTATACTTCGATGACGGACACTCGAAACACTGAAAGATGATGAAATTAATTGAAAATTTATGACGGCACGATCGATGTCAAGGTGATTTGCGACGATTTATTTCGGTCTACCGGGTACATAGTATAATTACGTGTTTAATTACATAGTATAATTACGTGTCGTGCGCGCATCGCTCGTTATTTTTCATCGATTTCCGCATAAATCCCGTTACGTTCTGATTAATTTTAATATTTATGGAAACCTAGGTACTCAGGAAATCTCGTATTTTATCTTGTCTTTGCGAAGGACGCGTAAAAAAATGTTTGTATAATAACAAGCAAGATATCGAGAGAGACCTTCGGGATCAACGCGCGTTTGCTGCTTCACGCGAGATTAAAAAGTTGACGCGTTCACAGCCACCGTACAGTAAAATTCCTCGATTACCACACGTATAAGCCAGTAACGTAAATGCCTTTCGTTATTCCACGTAATCAGCGCAGGTCCATTAAAGTTTAGAGAAGCGATTGCGTTCAGCGTTTGCGGCATACGGCCGCGTGTCGCAATCGCTGAACCTTCCTTTAAGCTGCGAATTGTCATTAAAAAACCGATAAGTAGCTTACAAAAGCTAAAAGCTGCGCTCGAAAAGAGAGGCATTAGAATTATAATAAATCTCTCTCTCGCGCGAGAATAATCGCGGCGCGAAGTGTGATCGGGAAATGTGTGTTATTGCCGCGTGTGTTGCACCGTCCGCGTTGCTTCACCGATCGGCCGAAGCTATTTTAACGACAGGTGTCTGCGCTCTAAAAGAGATCGCGATGCGGCCCGTTCAGTTATCCACCTCGACATTAGACGCATATCTTTTTTTTTTTGTTCTCGATGGGGAAATGCATCATCGCATTCGACCCCCGCCCCGGGGAGGGGCTGAGGGGATATGCCGGACTCCTACCGGCTAAAACCCCACTGGGTGTCCACCGCTTCGCGCACTTGAGGGGGGATGCCGGAAGTAAACATTCTTCAGCACCCCCCGCGCATGTTGTCCCAATGAGGACCCTTCTCTCGGGATTGTCCCGAGTCCCTATCTACTAAGAGGGGACACCTCTATTTGTGGCGTAGTGGGGACACCAGTCACCACGCCACCCACTCCCGTTGATATTGGGTGGCTGGATCGTCAACTGGATTTCCCGCCAGCTGACGACTTCCCTGAGTTTACCCTTCCGCACAGCCATCCTGCAAACGGATGTCCGGGTACGGAAGGGAAACTGCTTGCAGAGGGCACCTGTTGTGCCGCAAGGTGGGTTGCCTCTGTCACAACTCGCCTGCCTACTCGTGCCGATATTAAGAGGGGGAACGCCTGCGGTGGGAATTATACCCAACCGGGCCCCCCTCTATCGGCGTCATCCCGCACCAAGGTGGTGCGGGGCGCGGCGGATTCCCTCCCCTCCGTCGGGGTGGTGGCCCCCTCCGGCGGCGGAAGAAACCTCCGTTGTTTCCTCCATCACCAGGTTGATCCGGCGCAGGCTGCTCACCCCGCCGGATCCTCTCCGCTGCCTCCTTCCTGGCCATGACGCTGCCGCAGAAGGCAGCGAAGGCTCTCCATTTCCCCTTCTCCCGAACAATGCTTGCCACAACGCTCGGGGAAGAGAGGTTGTCTCCCACGCTGTCCATAAGGACTCGGCGCTCTTCTGCCCACGCTGGACAGTGCTCCAGCGTGTCCTGCGCCGAGTCCACTTCCTCCTCTTCGCAGTGGTGGCACTGCGCGGTGATTTCTCGGCCTATCCAACACAGGTACACACCGAAGCAGCCGTGCCCGGTGAGCACCTGCGTCATATGGAAGGATATCCCCCAACGCCTACTGCTGTCTACCCATTTGGGTAGACAGGGCTGGATGGCTTCGACGGTCCTCTTTCCTGCCAGGGCAGGATTGGCCAGATACCTCTGCCATCTGTTCATGAGGACCGTCTTCGCCTGGAGCCTTACCGCTTTACGAACCCTGTCCGTTATAACCACGCCCCCTCCCCGGAGTGCCCGCGTTCGCCTAAAAACCTCGGCTTGAGATTCGGCGAGCAGCTCCAGGGGAGGCAACCCGGACAGGGTCGTTGCCGCCGCGTGCGACACAGTGCGATAGGACCGTGACACTCTGATGGCGATCGTCCTTTGAATCCGGCTCAGTTGGGCCTTGAGTTTCTCAGAGACCGCCACCTCTGGTGCCCAGACTGGGGCACCGTAGAGTGCCACGGCGTGCACCGTCGCCGCATAGAGCCGGCGAGCACGCCCGCTCGCCCCCCCCCCCTCCCCCAGGTTAGGCATTAGCCTACACAGGCCATTTGCCACACCCTGAACCCTGGGGGCTAGGCGAGCAAAATGCTCGCCAAAGCTCCAGGCTCCACTCAGCCAGAGCCCCAGATATTTAAGCTGGGGCTCCGTACGCACGAGGACATCCTCCACCCTGATGTTCCTTACGGGTGGCCTGCCCTTTGAGCGGTCATGAAAAAAGACCGCCTGGGTCTTTTGGGGGGCCACCCGCAGGCCGGCCCTCCTCATAGCCCTCACCACGCAGGCCACCGCCACGTTGGCTTTCACTCTGGCCTCCTCCCATGTCTCCCCCGCGACTCCGAGGAACTTTTTGTCGGCAAAGCCGACGACCCAGCAGCCGTGGGGGAGGGAAACCCGCAGAACCTCGTCAAAACCTAGGTTCCACAGGAGCGGGCCCAGAACCGAGCCCTGCGGGACGCCCCTGGTGACGAGTCTCACCCTCAGCCTGCCCTCACGGTCCGTGTAGGCCAATCTCCTGCCCCTGAGGACTGCTATCAGGTATGGAGGGACGCCATGGTGTTCCAGCGCTCTCCCTATTACCTCCCATGGCAGGGTGTTAAAAGCGTTAGCGATGTCAAAGGACACCGCCAACACCACCCTGCCCTCTACGAATTCAGCCTCCAAGCGGGAGCGGACGCACAGGATTGCGTCCACCGTTGATCTCCCAGCTCGGAAGCCGAACTGGTCCTCAGAGAGATCGGGGCCCACCCGGGACAGGTGCTGGACGAGTCGTTCAGCGATAATTCTCTCAAAGAGTTTACCGACCTCGTCCAGCAAACTGATCGGCCTATACGCCGAGGGTGAGTCGGCGGGCTTCCCCTCCTTAGGGAGACGTATATATCTGCGCAGAGATGTCTTCACTTATACCGCGGTAATTGTCCCTTTCTCTACCCTGACCCCAAGCGGATAACTTGTATTTACTGCGACCCGATTTCCCGCGAGCTCGCCACTCGCGGGGACGTTGGCGCAAATTAACGTCTTAATCACAGAGCGCGAAAGACGACACGCGAAAGATTGGACGCCAGGTGCGATTACTCGCACCACGTTTTAATCATCTGACCGTTATCACACAAATCTAATCATCGCGATATCGTAACGTCTCCGAGCGAGGTTCGTGAAGTTAGTTAGGAGAATGAGGGGAGGGAGCGTAGCGCAGAGAACACAGATAAAATAAGCAGAGAGCAGATATAACGTAAAAATGATAGTTAAATATATTTCGGTAAAGAATAAGTGATGATCGAGTATAATTTGGTACGAAATAGTACAAGAGAGCGTGGAAAATTAGATAGACATAAGTATCTCAGCAGAGGAAATATTGAATAGCAATGTGTGTGTGATTCGGAGCTAGATACTGAGCAATTTCGGCGACGAAATATTAACTGCACGCGGGACACGAAAACGAGATCAAATCTTACACGCTAACACGAACACGCGACCATCCATCCAACGCACACGCGAATACGCACTCATCCATCCGACGCAAAGTCATACGCGATTACACATGCATACCCGAAACGCGAAATAACACACAAGCACACTCGTAACGCGAAATACACGTGGATCGCTATGCAGATGCGCGACTCCCATACACGCCGCGCGAAACGCGATGCACTCACATACGCACGATCGCCCCGCGCGGGCACGCGAGTCGCTACCTAACGCGACACCCGATATATGCAACACGTAAAAACCATTTGAACGCGCCCGGCGCGTGATCGTCTCTCGATGCTCTCCGGCGCAATCAACGTTTTTCTATGCGACTCTAATTACTCGCGGCACGCGGTACAACGGACGGGCACGAGATCACACACGCAGCGCGCGAACGACATTCGACCCACAATTATGAATAACCCGTTAACGCGATGACTGCCGGTCGCGACGGAATCCCCGAGGAGGGCGAAAGCACACACTAATACGATCCGCTCTCGGCCCCGTCCGACGTCCTTTCGACGTTCTTTCGGCGTTTTACCACACGCGGCATGCACGGTACTTTTCGGCAACTAACTCACTCACAATACGCGATCGGTGAACGCGAGGACACCGGCCGCGAGCGGAATCACTGCATATTACTCGGCATACCGAAGTGGTGGCCTTACAAACACGTCTCCTGTTGCGCACGTAGAATCCCTGGTCGATAGGTCTGGACGGGCGATAGATTCCGTGGCTCACACGACAGTGATGATTCTGCGGCCCGGCGGGATCACGTCAGGCCCTCGCGCTTACGTACCGAGCCCGCTCCTTTTTCCAGCCATACGCGCCATATCCTGCTGCCGATTTCGGTGTCCCTCGGTTCGCTCCGTCGGCCCGCGGCATTCGAACGGCGTTAACCAGGGTAAGTCCGGCTGACCGGGCCGCGAATCCCCTGACCGGCGCCCGGCGGGCCCGGCTGGTCAGGCCGTGGCCACACCGGCCGGCGTACTCCTGCGTCCGGTGGAGGCGACGGGGCCGTCCGCCTGCTCCTGGGGTGGCGGTACAGCGCATAGTGTGGACCTCCTCGGGGCGTCCCCCTTTGAGCGTCCTTGTTCCTTCCTTTGGCGGCGGCATGGTTCGGGACGTGCGCGGCGGCTCGGCCGTGGGCCCGCGTGTGACCCGTCTGACGGCCACATCGTCTCCTCCGCCCCCTCGACGGCTCCTTTTGGTCCCGCGATGCGGCTTTATGCCGTTACAGATAAATTCGGCACCACTCCGGCTGCAATAAACTTTAGAATCTATTATTATCGCTCTCCCTCGCTCGGGTCGCGCTACCCTCGCTTTCACCCTCGGCCGAGCTCCGTCTGGGAGGAGGACGTGGTTTTTGTCACGTCACATTACATACTATGCACTTACATAAGATACACCGCACACAAATCGGCTATTTATTTCTTTCCTCGGAGAGTATTTACATAATATTTGTTTGAAAGACTATCCTTTTTGAATTATCGCCCATTAAATCCCTCGCCGAAGATGCGTCGGGATAATACGTCGAGGAAAACTCGAGGGATCGCGATTACTCTCACTTCGGCATACAAACATCTATATATGATATGCCTGTAGAGTAATTGTTTTTTATATATGTATAAGAATCTTCAATAGATACTCTATTGGTCTTTAAAGTTTCATTAATGAGTTTGAACTAATTTTTCTTTTGTTACAGAATCAATTAATGCTTGCGGATTAAGAAATTTTAAAAACGAATCACGATTCTCAAAGACATGAATTGACGATGATAAAAATAAAATGTTTTTTATATTTTTGCTATAATCAAATTTGGATTGACTTGTACATTTTAATACAATTTTTGTTGGAGACCAAAAAGTGCGTACTGACTTGAGCATTTTTACGCGCACGAACGATTGGCGCGCACGAATGCTCTAGTGTGGACATGTCGTTTTTTCATAATTACCCAAAAACAACAGGTCCACATTAAAGCATTCGTGCGCGCAAATTGTTTGTGCGCGTAAAAATGCTCAAGTTTGTATGCACCTTAATGTGAAACGCAAGAAATAATAATAATAAAACGTATGTGAGTCTTATTTGAAACAATCCGCTTCCGTATTCTAGCTGGTCCACAGTCCACAGTTCGATAAAATTAACTCCTGACCGCAAAACAGCGTGCGGCAACAACAGATTATAAGAATTTCTTCAACTTACATATTTGCTGATAGTATCATACAATATCCTTACATAGGAGCCACACTACTCGCTTATATAAATGTGCATTATCTCTTATTAAAAACTCTGACTAAAGACACACCGAGGTGGAAAATCTCGAGATTTAAAATAAGAAATATTAATTTAAGTATAAACCAAGTTTAGAAAAAAACTACTTTTACAATTTTTGATTAACAGAATTCGTTCTAGAATCCCAGTAAAAAATTTTTTATATGTATAAAAATATACATAATTATATAAATATATATAAACCATTTCCCTATATGTTTTCTTTTCTTTGCATCAATGATCGTATACCTAAAATAATAAAAAGAATAATTAAAAATAATGAGAAAAATAACATTTTTTACTATTGTTTTTTTTACAAAAATTAAAATTGCGATTAGATTATACAGCATTCTATATATAATCATATTTTATACACAATTATTACCTTTGTAGGCGTTTATGTTATGGGCCGTAAGGCCGGTTAGGTATTGATAGGAGAGCGGGGAAATTAACGTAGTAGTGGAGCAGTCGTGGCGTCGCACACTGAGTGTTAGGCATGTGAACGAAGGATCCCGAGTTCGAGGCCAGTCGGCTCCGTTAATTTTTCCAGTCTCTTACAGTTCAGAAGTGGGATTGTGCCCGCGGTACCTCGTTGGAGGGAGATTTAGGGATTTACCCAATACACCAGTGAGGGTGTGATTGGAAGTCCGTGCTGTTCTTGCAGGCTGCGGCAGTTGGAGGACATGGCACATTCGGGGCGAATGTGATGTCAGGCTGGCCGTTGTAGGCGTTTATGTTATGGGCCGTAAGGCCGGTTAGGTATTGATAGAAGAGCGGAGAAATTAACGTAGTAGTGGAGCAGTGTGAACGAAGGATCCCGAGTTCGAGACCAGTCGGCTCCATTAATTTTTCCCGTCTCTTACACCTTTACATATTATTATACAATAGAATGACGTTGTGCAAAGTATATCGATGTACGATGACGCTAACGGAATAATTGTGGCGATGCGCGTTTATCTTTATTCTAGCGTAATGGAACACGCAATGATAATTACATCGCTATATCAAAACTCGAACGACGGTCAATTTTCGTGACGGTCGCGGTGGTTCGCACGGGGGGCAACAAGGAATAACATCGGTAATGTAATAATAATTATTGCAATATATGCAAAGTGTTGAAGCATACTTTTATATTCGCGGGGTGACAGTTCCATCATGGAATTCTTGTCCGATCGAATCAATAAGTCCCGGTCTACAATCAGTCATATGTCGGAGTCGGATGTCGGAACGTAACCGATGGACCAATGAGAGAATTTCTTTTTTGCAAACAAATTTTCCTCATTGGACCATCGGCTAAGTTCCGACATCCGACTCCGACATATGACTGATTGAAGACCGGGACTAACCGGCATTCTTTCGGCAATCAAGTATCTGTAACCGGCGTTGTTACTCGTCGACGGTTACCAACATCGAGAAGGCCAATCGATGGGTATGTAGATAGCGCTTTATCGTCGAGGAGGCTGAGCAACGAAGTCGAAAAACAAATCGCATTTTTGAATAGCGGCCGCTGACTAACGGCCGTTTTGCATTACGCTGATCGCGATCATCGACCGAGCCCGTTCTGAGCCGTTAAACAATGAAGCGGCATATACGAAGTACGATGAACAGCAGAACGCATAGCATTATTATCAGTATCCCGAGTTGCACGGCCTTGTGAAGCCAGTATAATCTGTAACAGATAAGTTTACAGATTAGGGCCGGTATTCATAGTCTTCAAGACCGTCTTAAGTAATGTCTTAAGACGCTAATACGGCTCTGTGATTGGTTCATGACATCTTAAGATTGAACTTAAGACGGTTTTAAATAACTATGAATACCGGCCTATAGGATTCGAAAAATGACGCGTAACCTTCTTCCACAAAAAATAGGTGGATAAATTAAAAAATTGGTTAATTATCGTTTTAAGCCAATCGTATCATTTCTAAGAACATTCAGATATATATTTATAGTGGAATAATATGAATAGATGGTAGTAATAAAGAAGCAAAAAGTGCGTGTATTCAATATTAACATAGTCATTTAAAATAATTGGAACAATTTAAAATAGTTGTTCAAATGAGTAACATAAAAACGAAAGAAAAGAAATCACATAAAGAGAAAGAGATAAACTCTATAATATAAAATTTAAAATTTAAAAATATAAATATAAATTCTATGATGAAAACATTGACAAATGCTACAGGTGATTGAAAGATCTTTCTTTAATACTGATTATGGTTTCCTAAGAGACACCAGGAAAAAGTTCTACGGAGAGACCGCGCTGTAATAAAACGATTGCTGAAAAGTGTAGAAATATGTCTTACTTTCTGATGTTTGAACGAGCAGCTGGCAGTGTGTCCGGACTCTCTTTCAAGATAAACTGTCGTATTCCCAGAATGTAATGCTCCAAGTGCGACGGCCAGTCGATTTGCCCAACGTCGAACATGAATGTCTCCCGATCCTCCGGACTGAGTTGCTCACCGAGTCGTCGCACGTTGTCGTCTCTAAAATTCCACTGTTTCGTAGTGAAGTACTCCAAACACTTGGTGACTTTGCAAAATTTCGTCTGCACGCGGACCATTATAGGCCGCGAGCCCTTGAGCCGTGCGAGAATATCTAAGATATATGCAGGTAGCTTGTGCTGAAATGTCACGCACAATTTGTTCATTACTGCGGAGCTATGGCAACGAATGTCCGGATACCAGAACACATTGTTCATCGGGTGTAGCCGGCAATATTTAAGCGATAAACCGATGAACTGCTTCCAAGTTATTGGCTTTTGTTGGCCGGTGCAACAGTTGTAAACCGGGATGGTGTCGGTGCGTTGCGTGGCGGTCCTCCATGCCGCGCAAATCATCAGGTTGATCACATGGTCGACAGGCACCAGATCCGCCACTTTGTTCTCGTGGCACAGTATAGTTCTGTAAGCAAGAAATCGCGGTTTGTAAGAAAGATTTATTCGCACGAGAATAATGACTTATGAAGATTGTGAGCGATACTGAAATAACAATATCGGTACGTCAGTATTCATTCTAATTCTATTGTAATATCGATACTGCGATCGCTAATTATGACTGCCCGTCGTCATCTCACCTAAAGTAGCCTTTCTCAAGGGCAGCAACAAGCCCCGTGGGGCCGTTGTAATTGTCCACCCAACCGGCGACCGGTTCTCTGTACGACGACAGCACGATCGATGGCCTGACAATCGCCACCGCTAAATAACCCCTTTCCAGCTGGAGTATTCGCTCGGCCAATGCTTTGGTAAAGGTGTACGTGTTTGGTCGGCTGGCGAGCAGATTCGGCGTGATTTCGTCAAACATTTTGTCGTCCATCCACTCCGTCAGAGCGATCACCTGATCGGGTTCCTGTCCAACCGGATAAATCTCCTCGACGACATCGGTCTGGTCGCAATTGCAATACGCCGTTGATACGTAAATAAATGCCTGCGATCAAACATTTGCAATTGCATTTATCACATATTGCAGCTATAAACTTTGAAAAACACAGAATGCGAACGCCCTTTTGCCTCGTGTCAATCGCACGTGCCTTTCTAATAACGATAATGCGTAAAATCATGTCGACGAGAAAAATTCTAAGTAAAGTATACCTCAAAGAAGAAAAAAAGAAGACAGTAAAAAGACACTTTAAAGAAAAATGAATATCACTGTTTGATGATCAATTATGCGCGCAGTGCTATCAATAAATATCAAGTTGTACAAGTTCTCTGCTCGTTGATTGTCACATAAAACTAAGAGAGATCGTAAAATTTGTCAGAGACAATTATCCGCGAGTGACATGTGAATTTTCGCACTTTATTTCGCGACATAAAATGCAGGTGCATAAAATGACAATAAAACGTTCATTTACTTGTTTCAAAGTATCTTTTGAAACTCCCGTGTAATATCACTTGACACTTTTTTTCTCTTACACTGTATGTACGTTTTATTCACGCTAATCCGTGACTAATCTATGCTATCGTGAAAAAATAAACAAATGAGATTGTTAAACGATAGACGATCGGTGGAGTGATTTACGATAAAATCGCGCGATACAATTAGAGTGCAGAGTACAAATACACTCGTATGTATAAGCCGGCTCTATTTACCTTTCGGAATTTGTTGACACAAATCGAATGTATTTAAGCAGAAACTTGGACAGACTAATTGTCGATTAATTAAAAATCGATGTCGTACATCACGAGCAAATAAAACGAAACGTTCGAAAGATTCTCGAGAGGATATGCCTTGAGGGTGTATCTTTCGAGATGAGGTAGAGATGAGGTAGAGAGAAGTCTCCGTAGACAAAAGACACTATAATCTTTCGTAAAGAGCACATTCGTAAAAATGAGCGCTATAGACAATTTGTCTTTTATTCACACGAATTTGAATTACGGCTGCAAGTCAATCCCGGCTTGACGCGGCGGTTCGATAGTTCAAATTGAGCAATTCGAAGAGGAAATCCCTCTCTTACCTCCACATTGTGCATGCGGTTGCATAATTGGACCAATCTTTTGGTGCCCAACATATTTATAGTGTCCGAGAGCTTCAAAGGCTCGTCGAATCTGACGGTGGCCGCTGAATGAAAGACGATCGATATGGATCGTATTAACATATTTTGATCGTCCGCCGAAATGCCCAACTCCGGCTCGTAATGTCGCCAGCCACGGGTATGATCTTGGAAAGCTCGCCAGGCGAATCTCGCCGTAGTTTCTCGAAAAGCTGCCAAAAATAATATAATTTTAAATTTTTTGAAATAGCGATCGAAATAGCAAGCTAGGAAGGTAATATTATTACCTGTCCGTTCAAAAGTTCTTGCAACCTTTCTTGCACATTCTGGCCCTTTTTAGGTCTCATTAGAAGGTAAATGTTTTTGATGTCTGGACACGATCTCAGTAGCTTCTCGACGAGAACCTTGCCAATGAAACCTGTAGCTCCGGTTATAAAAATCGATCTGTTTCTGTAAAAATCCTTCACGGACGTGTACTCATTGCCAGCCATCGTGGCCATATAAATTATTTGCTGAACGTGTCCTTTAAAAGTTTAAAAAATATCGCGGAGATTAATAAATTATGAGATAAATCAAAATAAAAACGGTATGCTTGCCCGCCGGTCTCCTCATGCCGCGGAAAGGGTGATCACGGTCGACTATACCACTTACAAACGCACCCCTACGCGAAGCACATAACCAGTACGTGCGAATACATGAATCGCACTTCGCCAGTGTAAAATGTAGATTGCAATGGTGAATTACCCAACTACAAGAATTTATGCAGCAAACCGACGAATTATGTAAAAACATACTCGCGATCGACACTCAGCAAATGTGCAAACATATTTTAAGTACGATAGAGAAAGAGAACAAAAAAATTAACGCGATTACAAACTATATAAAAAGCAACTGATAATAAATCGCTCTTAGCGATAGATAAAGAAAATCACAATTACATTACGTTAAACAAACGCGAACTAAACGACTGTAAACAAAACGGTAGAAAATTTATATTTGAACAAAATTACCCCGTATACTTTGTAAAAGCGGACTCACCATGCGAGGTGCAAGTATATGTAAAATCGCCAGGATATATAAATACCTGCGAGAAACTTCACATTCTATCGAATGTAACCTTATAGATAACGCTAACCAAACCACAAGCATGGTTATATTCAACACGAAAAAAAAAAAGGGCCTTTATAGCAGAAATGTTGTGCCGCTCCGTGCACGAGTATTGGGATCGCTGTCCGCGGGGAAGTCGTCGGGAGAAATCACAGACTCGATATGACTTTTACTTTCGAACATTTTAATAAATTCACTGATCTTTAAATCTTACAAAGGTCTTATACTTAATACGCGTAACAATCTGTCACTGACTCGAACTCTGACTTTGAACTGCCCTGCCGATCCCTGTCCTCCTCTCTATTTATTCCGTATCGTCGTCAAGCGGGATCGGTTCAGGGTCCTTGCGCGGTCAGCGTTCCGCGAACCTCTCTAGGTCGCGTCGGTTCTCGGTAGAGAGTCTGGCCGCGCAGTCAGCTGTTATGCTGACTCGCGGTTTCCTGTTTAACTCGCGACTTCCTATTTTAATAATACTATGGTAATCGATTTCCTATTTTCATTATACTGTGGCAATCGTCACGAGTTCGGATTGCAACAGGTATAGTACTTTTAAAATATACAGGGTGTTACTAAAAGAGCGGACACTAACTACATAGCGGTATTCCTTGTCAAAAACTGAGTCGAAAAGTCCAGAACCACTTTTTTCTATAATGCTTAACAAAGCCGTAATCATTGAGTAAAGTTAGTCCAACCAGCGTCGTTCTTTAGCCGGGCGAACGTCGGTGAGCCGCGCGCCTGATAGTGTGCGTGAGCGCTCCGCCGCGCGTCGCGCGGCGGCACGGCGGCACGGCCGCGGCCGGCCGCGGCGGCCGCGCTATGCCTTCGCGCGCGTCGCATGTAATATTCTTACGCATTGTAATAATAGAAATAAATTTTTCTTGCACTAAAAATCACTTTTTACTCTTCGTCAGAAGTATCCCCTTGCAGAAAATTTTGATAACGGATAAAACTTTCGCCAAGACATAACTATTATTAACATATAAAAATTAAAACAAATACAAAAAATTATACTGTGTATTTTACAATACAAAATTTTACAACACAAAAATTATTTTCTAAACAATCCGTTTCGTTAGATATCTTATCGTTAACTTAAATTATAAGACAAAGCACTTATTAAATCTTTCTACGAGTTTTGTCCAGTTACTCAGAAGTAATAAATTTTTTGGGAGGAATTTACTGTAATAATTAGATGTTTAAATAATCTTGTACTTAAAAAAAATACATTAAAAGTATTAAAAAATAAAAAAACATTTCTTCTTTTATGAGAAAATGATTTATCCTAAGTCATGAATAACGCTGTTCAGATGTACAATCTTTTTGAAACATGAGGTAAATAAGAGTAAAACGCCGAGCGAACAATATTAATTCTTATAGCAAATAATAAATAATAACACGTTTAATAACTTAAAAAAATACAATACAAACGTATTTGTCTTAGTTTAGACCCTCTTGTGTGTAACATTTTGCAATAATTTTAAATCTAATTGTCAATAACGCATAAATAAAAGTGAACTGTTATTGTATTCGTAAAACATTGGTCAGCGGTAAAGTACAAATAAAAAACATTGGTCAGCGGTAAAGTATAAATACAATACATATTGTTTTATTGTAATATTTCACAATAATCTTAAATCAAATCGTTAACAACGCATAAATAAATATGAAATGTTATCATATTCGTAATACGTAGGTCAGCGGTAAAGTTGTTAGAAAAGATTAAACATAAAGTAAATGCGGCCTTTTAAATAAAATAAAATATTACCTGCAATTTGTATAAGTTTTTTAAATATTAATTTCACTTATTTTTAATGTTAATTTTACTTACCAGACAGTGTAACATCAGTGTCATGATGATCTACCGTCTAGTTTCAGTAACGAAACAATGCTTATGAGTTAATATCAGCGTACAGACTGAAGGCCTAGACTTAAGCGTAAGGTGAAATGAGTACAGAGAAATATCATGAAGCATCATATAACAAAGTAACACTCGTAAATAAATAAAAATAAGTTAATAAATAAAACAGACTACGGATGTCAATTGTGTGGAAGTTTCTCGACAATAGGCGAATAATCATTAGAAAGATTTTTAATTTACTAGTTTATTTATTATCTTATATTTTTTTATTTACTAGTGTTATTTTATTATATGATACTTTATGACATTTGTATGTACTCATTTCACCTTGCGCTTCAGCCTAAGCCTTCAATCCGTGCACTGATCTTAACTCATAAGCATTGTTTCATCACTAAAACCAGACACGGTAGATTATCACGAGATTGATATTATACTGTCTAATAAGTGAATTTTACATCTTTATGAAAAGACTTATACAAATTGCAGCTAACTTTTCAATTTTATTTTATTTAAAAGGCAGCAGTTATCACGTAATTTACCTTATGTTCAACCTTTTCCAATAACTTTACCGCTGTCCAATGTCTTATGAATACGATAACATTTTACTTTTATTTATGCGTCTAAACTAAGACAGAAACGTTTGTATTTTATTTTGTTTTAAGTTATTAAACGTGTTATTATTTATTATTAATATAAAAATTAATATTGTTCGCTCGGCGGTTTGCTCTTATTTGCCTTAGGTTTCAAAAAGATTGTACATCTGGACAGCGTTATTCATGACTTAGGATAAATCTTCTTTTCATAAGAGAAGAAATTCTTTTATTTTTGAATACTTTAGCTTTTAATAATATTTTTAACGTATTTCCTTTTAAGTACGAGATTATTTAAATATCTAATTGTTACAGTAAATTCCCCTTAAAAAATGTATTACTTCTGAGTAACTGGGCAAACCTCGTAGAAAGATTCAATAAGTGCTTTGTGTTATAATTTAAATTAAGTTAACGCAAAGATATTTAACGAAACGGATTGTTTAAAAAATAATTTTTGTATTGTAAAATTTTGTATTGTAAAATACACAGTATAATTTTTTGTATTTGTTTTAATTTTTATATGTTAATAATAGTTATGTCTTGGCGAAAGTTTTATCCGTTATCAAAATTTTCTGCAAAGGGATACTTCTGACGAAGAGTAAAAAGTAATTTTTAGTGCAAGAAAAATTTATTTCTATTATTACAATGCGTAAGAATATTGCATGCGACGCGCGCGAAGGCATAGCGCGGCCGCCGCGGCCGGCCGCGGCCGTGCCGCCGTGCCGCCGCGCGATGCGCGGCTGAGCGCTCACGCACACTATCAGGCGCGCGGCTCACCGACGTTCGCCCGGCTAAAGAACGACGCTGGTTGGACTAACTTTACTCAATGATTACGGCTTTGTTAAGCATTATAGAAAAAAGTGTTTCAGGACTTTTCGACTCAGTTTTTGACAAGGAATACCGCTATGTAGTTAGTGTCCGCTCTTTTAGTAACACCCTGTATATAATATGCAATTACATATCTTTTTAATACAATGATGTGCTTTTTACGATGTTGCTTATATCTATATGTATGTGTTGTTATATATGAATATATTTTATATTAAGCACTCTAAGAATTAGGAGTTGGGAAGAGAAAAAGAAACAAAAAATCTCGAAAGCGCATGAAATGTATTATAAGACAAGTGAATTATGTTGTACTATCTAAAGGATTAATATAGAGATTAAGGGGATCCTGCACCCGTCTGTAATTTCTATATTACCGATTTTTTTTTTAACAACATATCTTTTTATTGGCTTTACAAAATGAAAAATCCTTTTCAGAAGTTAAAGTATATGCACTAATGATGTCCACGCTGGTCGATTTTATGCCGAAAACAAAAATAATTTCAGAAATACAGATTTTTTCACGTCAAGTCATGACAACACATTTGCTTCATATAAACATTCTACAATTTGTTGTTACAAAACGAGACCAGCCTGGACAACGGATAACATGAAGAAATAACATACCGTAGTTAGAATTAGGCTCAGACACGTAACAAAGAAGATATGCTGCTTCAAAGATTATATAACCTATAACTTTGTCTATCCTTGTCTATTATCATTGTTTATACAAGGACAGATATAGAATTTGGTCGGTAATACAGACGGGTGCAAGATCCCCTTAATAGAGATGATTAATGATGAAAAAAATTAATAGAGATGATTTAGGGATTAACAGTAAGTATAAAGTATAAAGCGCCAAAAAAATAATAAATATAGGTATTCATTTTTTATCATATTATCAATCATAGGATTGATCTACAAATCTACATACTACACTGAGAAAAAAATGTTGTTAATTTGACTAAACTCGTTTAGTTGGTAGTGATTTGTTTAATGCAAATATTAATATATTTAAATCAAATATACGTGAGTAATATCAAGAAATTCTTGTCATTTGAAAGAACAAAATCATTTTGTTAAATTATTTTATTTAATTAATCATAAACCTTATTGTACTAATGAAATTATAATCAATTGAAATAAGTGACAATGTTAGATAAAATAAATTCTACAGATGGTAAGTTTGGTTGATTAAGCATTATTTATGTTTATGTCAAATAAATGATTCTGTGAAATGGATAATCCTTATCATGTAAATACATAATATATTTAGTTGTTTTAAAAAGACGTAGCTATTTCATTGAAGTAAATATATTACCATAGAGAAATCTACTTTCATCATTTTAAATTTTGTTTTGTTGAATGAGCAAAATATTTAGTTACAAGTTTAATTAAACGAAATACTTTAACTATTAATTTAATCATGTCATATGCTCTGCAGAAACATATAATTGATCAAATCTAGAGTATAGTGCAGTAGAATAGATCAATTAGAATACTTGATGTAATTATATATTTTTTTCATTTAATTTGTTCTTTTTTAGATGAATAATAACGAGTAACTTATTTGAACTGACAATGTTTTTATCTTTACTCTGCATTTTTATATTAGTATATGTATGTCAAATAAATGGTTTTGTGAAATGGATAATCCTTGTCATATAAATACATAAAATATTTAGTTGCTTTAAAAAGACGTAGCTATTTCATTGAAGTAAATATATTGGCATAGAGAAAACTGTTTTTATGATCTTAATAAGCGGTTTTGTTGAATAAGCATAATATTTAGTTAACAAGTTTGGTTAAACAAAATACTTTAACCATTAATTTAATTATGTCATATGCTCTGCAGAAACATATGATTGATCAAATCTAGAGTATAGTGCAGTAGAACAAATCAATTAGAATACTTGATATAATTATACATTTTTTTCATTCAATTTGTTCTTCTTTAGATGAATAATAACGAGTAACTTATTTGAACTAACAATGTTTTTATCTTTACTCTGCATTTTTATATTAGTATATGTATGTCAAATAAATGGTTCTGTGAAATGGATAATCCTTGTCATGTAAATACATGAAATATTTAGTTGCTTTAAAAAGACGTAGCTATTTCATTGAAGTAAATATATTGGCATAGAGAAAACTGTTTTTATCATCTTAATAAGCGGTTTCGTTGAATGAGCATAATATTTAGTTAACAAGTTTAGTTAAACAAAATACTTTAATCTATTAATATTTATACCATATGCTCTGCAGAAATATATGATTGGTCAAATCAAGTCAAATGTATATGTTGCGAGTATAGTTGCGTGCGCAGTGGCTTCTTTGCACGTCTGTGAAGTTGGCCCCTCTTTTTAAAAATTTGAAAAAAATCATTAGAGTTCTGGATGCCCCAGCAAGAGTTCTAGAGTTCTCTATCGATTTTAGAAAGAGTTCCGTCAATTAAAGTGACAAAAACACTATTGTACGATTTGTATTATCGACAGGACGATCTACCTATGTTGTATTCAGTCACAGTATTATCATCACCGTCCCGCGTTGCCCCCATCCGCGAATTTAGTGTTTGCCAGGCTCTCGTACTGTCTAGACGTTCCGTTGACTGCTCGAAATAAAGTGACGAATATAAGTTACTTGGAGAGTTATTCTTTCTATCGGCGTTCCATTTCCTTATCATAAATAAGGGAATAACATATGGTCCTTCGAGCCGGATGTACAAGTTACTACTCCGGTAAATCTGGAGCACAAAATTACTCCATTTTTTCCATCGGCAGTTTCCGAGGAGCAAATCATAAGAGCAGCAGTTAATACGAGCATGGTAACGTCGAGAGCTTAACTAATCGTATATTAGTTGCAAACATCTAAACAATGAGAATTATCTCAACTCATCCCATCACGCAAACGAGGAATCAACATAATTATTTGGTGAGAAGCGAGGACTGGACTCAGCTACACATACACGTCGCAGCCCTCGCGTACGGAATTTCGTGAACGTTACGCCCAAGGACGAACGCACAAACAACGAACAGTATATAAGAACTCTAAATAAGAAATCGCTTAGGTGAGTGGCTATATCCTCGAATTCCAAATTCCTAAATTTGATTCGGGTCAATATATTATACATTATTTATTCTTATTTATTCTTTCATTGTAATTATACATGATAAATCATGGCTACGGCTACTGATACACGGGAGCTCGTGGCTCGTAGAGCGCAATTAAAAGCCAAAACCACTCGATTGAAATCATATCTTAGCAAATTATCTGATCAACCAGACATAAAAGAGCTGGAAACACGTTTAGAAAGATACGAATCGGTGTTCAGTGAATTTGACACTGTGCAATCGAAAATTGAAGTCTTGCAACCATCTAACGATCATGAAGATGAACGCGAAGCATTCGAAACTCAATATTTCCGGGTAATCTCCAAAATTAAACGTTTAATTGAGAGTGATGTAATTACTCCTGTAAATTCAGGTAATTCATCGCCCGTTAGTTTACCCGCAAATATGACTGTGTCTCAAGTTAAGTTGCCAGTCATTGATATACCAAAATTTTCTGGAGATTACTCTGAGTGGTTACTTTTCCACGATGCTTTCTCTTCCTTGGTTCATAACAATCATGCTTTAAATAATATACAGAAATTTCAATATCTGCGTTCCGCATTATTGGGAAATGCATTAAAATCTATTGAATTTATTACGGTCGCGTCGGATAATTATGATCTCGCTTGGTCAATGATTGAAGAGCGTTTTAAAAATCCTCGAATGCTAATTCAATGCCAAGTAAATGCTTTGTTGAATCTTCCTACTGTAGCAAATAACTCTCATGAATCGCTCAGATTATTACTCGATAATTTTAACAGCAGTTTTGAATCATTGAGAAGGCTTAAGGTTCCGGTGGATTCCTGGAATGCTATTTTAATACCTATTATTTTATCTAGAGTTGATTTTGCTACTAGACGCGAATGGAAAAATTCATTGTATTCCAATGAAATGCCCGAAATCCAGGATCTACGGGAATTCTTGAAACACCGCTGCCGATCGTTGGATCGGCAATCTACAAACTCACAAAGTAAGCGAAAAAACGCAAATTTACAATAAATTCAAACCGCAAGCATGCAAGTCGAATATAAAATCGGTAAATATTGCCGTAAATGCGCAATGTTGCTCCGTATGCAAAGAAACGCATTCCATTTACGTATGTCCTACATTATTAGCTTTGCAAAGAAAAGAACGTTGCGACAAAGTTAAGGAACTTAAATTATGTACTAACTGCCTTTGAGAAAATCATAAGACAAGTCAATGTCGTAGCGGTCCTTGTAAATATTGTAAGAAACGACATCATAGCATTCTTCATTATTCGAATATAGAAGATCACGATAAACACACATCTAACGTAAATGGAATGTGCTCAGCAGTCACCTTTAGTACGAATTGCTGTTACCAACAACAACGAGTTGGTGCTCAAGTTCTATTATCTACATTTATAGTTTATATCTATGATCGAAATAACATAACACATGAATGTCGAGGACTTCTTGATGTGGGTTCTCAATCTAATTTCATTTCAAAACAAATGTTTGAAAAACTTGGTCTAAAATCAGACTCTACCAATATCGCTATATCAGGCATTAATCAGGCGGTAAATGCAGTTACTCGATCAGTAGATATCCGCATTAAGTCGAGATTTAACTCATTTTCTGCCAGAATTAATTGTTTGATTTTGCCAAAAATCACGCAAAATTTGCTTGTCGCAACCTTCTCGATGTCTAGCATAACAGTGCCTGATAATTTAAATCTAGAAGATCCATCCTTTTACATGTCGGGGCCGATTAATTTATTACTCGGTGCAAAACTTTTCTAAAAATTATTGTGTGTGGGTCAAATTCAAACAGGACCTAACAACCTTGTCTTTCAGAAAACATTGTTGGGATGGGTAGCCGGAGGAGCTGTGAATAATATAGAAAACATTCGCTCTGTGGCAGGCGCTTATTGTACCATTTCTCTTGAAAAACAAATGTCAAGGTTCTGGGAGATTGAAGAACCGAATATAGTTAGTCAATTACCACAAGATGTCAAGTGTGAACAATTTTTCCAGAATACTACTACTCGAGATGCTAGTGGCAGGTTTTGTGTGCAATTACCGTTTAAACCAGGCATTGAATTAGGATCTTCAAAACAGATTGCAATTAAGCGTTTTTATGCATTGGAAAGAAGACTTGATCGGGATCCTTCTATTAAAAAGAGATACATTGAGTTCATGCGGGAATATGAAGCGTTGGGGGCACATGGAGCCTATTCCTGATGAAAACTTATCTTATACGGGCGATGAGTTTTACCTTCCTCATCATGCGGTATTACGCGAGGATAGTTTAACAACAAAATTACGCGTAGTATTTAACGGGTCAATAAAAAGTAGTAATCAAGTTAGTCTTAACGACGCCTTGATGGCTGGTCCGCCTTTGCAACAAGATCTAGTCATCGTATTAAAGAGATTCAGATTTCATCCATACGTTATTTGTGCAGACATTAAACAAATGTATCGGCAAATTAAATTAGCTCGTCAACATCGTAATTTTCACAAAATAGTATGGAGAGGGAATTCTGAATTAAAACTTAAATTTTATAGATTAACTACAGTAACTTATGGTATTACATCAGCATCATATCTCGCGATTAAATGTGTACAAGAGACAGCAAAGAAAGATGGAAAAAAATATCCAAAAGCTCAAGCCGCGATATTGAAAAATTTCTATGTAGATGATTTGCTTACGGGTGCTGACACGGTTGAGAAAACTATTGAATTAGCACGGCAGATTAAAGAAATTCTGGCGGGGGGAGCCTTCCATTTACATAAATGGGCTTCAAATAGTCCAGAAATAATATCAGAGATCAATACAAACGACACGTCGGCTTCTGAAATAAATTTAGATAAACAAGAAAAAAAGATATTAGGCATTTGGTGGAATCACAAGTCAGACACTATTAAATTTGTTATCAACTTTAATTGCAAAAATGTTAAAGTTACTAAAAGAACAATATTGTCTACTATAGCTCAATTTTTTGATCCTTTGGGATTAGTTGCTCCTGTATCAGTTTTAGTGAAAATTATATTGCAAAAATTGTGGTCTTTAAAATTAACGTGGGACGAAACGGTACCCCAAACTATCCATAAACAATGGCTGCAACTTACTGAACAAATCTCTACTAAACAATTTAGAGTTACCAAGAAAAGTTATTTTCTATAGGCAAGAAATAGAAATACATGCTTTTCTGTGATGCTTCGCAATCTGCTTACGGCGCGTGTATATATAAAGAGCATTGATAATTCGGGTAAATCAAACGTAGAATTGCTTTGTGCTAAGTCTCGAGTAGCTCCACTAAAATCTATATCTCTACCGCGCTTAGAATTGTGTGGCGCTTTATTAGCAGCTGAATTATTAGACAAGACAAGTCAACTTAACATCAATGTCACAAAAAAATTTTGTTGGACTGATTCAACAATAGTTTTAGCATGGATTTCGAAAGAGGCTAACACGTGGAAAACATTTGTAAGCAACAAAGTCGCGCAAATTCAATCTTTAACGAAAATTGAAGACTGGCATCATGTTTCCAGTAATGATAACTCTGCCGATGTGGTTTCGCGTGGTCTTCTGCCTGAAAAATTAATTAAGTCAAAACTTTGGTGGAAGGGTCCAGATTGGCTTTCTTCTAATGCTTATCCGTGCAAAAGAGCTGAAACATTTGTTGATGATCAAGCTCTAGAAGCGCGGAGGTTATTCGTTGCCGTTAATACAAATGAAAAATTTGAATTATTATATAAATTCTCGAGTTATAATAAGCTCCAGCGAATCATGGCATTTTGTTTGCGTTTTATACATAATCTAAAGAACCCGACAGTTAAAGATAATGGAAAATTAACAACTGCAGAGCTGCATAAAGCAACTATTAAAATTATAAAATTAATTCAGCGCGAAGAATTCCTTCCCGAAGTGAAGGATCTGTCTAAACAGCAATCGGTGGATAAGGCTAGCAAATTGTTGTCATTAAATCCATTTGTAGATGCAGATGGTGTTATTCGTGTTGGGGGAAGGTTGCGAGAGGCAGGTCTCGCGTTCGACACTAAGCATCCAATAGTATTGCCACCCCGACATCATGTAACAAAACTCCTAATAGAACATGAGCATATTCGGCAATTGCATGCAGGCGTGCAATTAACGTTAGCTTCACTACGGTTGCAATTTTGGCCTTTAAATGGGAAAAGTGCTGTTAGAGGCGTTATTCGAAAATGCGTTAAATGTTTTAGAGCGAATTCGACTCCCGTAGAGCAATTTATGGGTAACTTGCCATTGAGTCAAACTGAGCCTGCACGCCCATTCTTGCGATGTGGTATTGATTATGGCGGACCGATTTTTATAAAGGAGGGTCCTGGTCGTGGAAGGCGTACGATAAAATCATATATTGCATTGTTCGTTTGTTTCGTTACTAAAGCGCTTCATATAGAATTAGTTTACGATTGCACCGCGGAAACGTTTCTCCATGCTCTAAAGCGATTTATATCAAGGCGCGGAAAGCCGAATGAGATATACTCGGATAATGGCACAAACTTTGTTGGTGCAAATAAAGAATTGAAAGAATTGAGAAATTTACTACGTTCACAACTATTTGAGAATAAAGTAGTGTCTGTTGATCAGATAAACTGGCATTTTATTCCTCCGAGTGCGCCTCATTTTGGAGGTATTTGGGAGGCTGGTATAAAATCGACTAAATACCACCTAAAGCGAATAGTAGGAAATGCGTTATTAACATATGAAGAGATGTATACTGTATTGACCCAAATTGAATCATGTCTTAATTCTCGTCCTATTACCGCAATATCCAGTGATCCAAATGATCCTTGTGCCTTAACACCAGGCCATTTCCTTATTGGCAGTCCTCTCCAAGCTTTGCCTGAGCCAAATCTCACAGAAATTAATGAGCATAGACTTTCTCGATGGCAAAGAGTTCAAACAATGGTCCAACACTTTTGGAAGAGATGGTCGACAGAATATTTGACGCAGCTGCACCAAAGGACAAAGTGGAGGACGATAAAATTTCCCTCATCTCTTACTGGACGAATCGTGGTATTGAGGGAGGACAACACTCCACCCCTGTGTTGGAAGCTGGCAAAAATTATTGACGTTCACCCTGGAAAGGATCAACTGGTTCGAGTTCTTACATTGAAGACAAAGAACGGGATCATCAAGAGGCCCATCAGCAAAATCAGCCTGCTACCGCAGGACTGAACCTTATGTAACATTAAAGAAGAATGTATTTTCCCTTCTGCATTTGTAAAATTGACTCATGATTGACTATAGTCGAAGATCTGTAAATTCTATAATTTATATTTATATCCAATTTATATATTCACCTTAAATCTATTCTATTGTATCAGTCAACGGAGAAGAATATTAGAGTTTTAGTTTATTCGTATTATTTGAATTGTATAAAATCACCCCTAATAATTATATTTGTAATTTGATTCTAATTGAAATTAAGATTTTAATGGCGGGCGGTATGTACGATTTGTATTATCGACAGGACGATCTATGATGTATTCAGTCACAGTATTATCATCACCGTCCCGCGTTACCCCCATCCGCGAATTTAGTGTTTGCCAGGCTCTCGTACTGTCTAGACGTTCCGTTGACTGCTCGAAATAAAGTGACGAATATTAGTTACTTGGAGAGTTATTCTTTCTATCGGCGTTCCATTTCCTTATCATAAATAAGGGAATAACCATTTTAAAAATGGGGGGGCTAACTTCACGGCGCCCATTATTTTTAAAAAAATCAATCTTTTATGGTGGATTCGGAAGTGTTTCGAAGAGTTCTAGAGTTCCCTATAGGTTTTAGAAAGAGTTCCGTTAAAATAACCCCAAAAATAAAAAAAAATCATATTTTTAAAGAAATTATTTTTATAGTGGATTCGGAAGTATTTCGAAGAGTTCTAGAGTTCCCTATAGGTTTTAGTAAGAGTTCCGTTCAAATAACCCCAAAATCGATAATAAAGTGGATAAATATTAATCGTAGCGGCTTTCTCGGGGTTTAAAAATGGTTTTAAAAAATAATCAATAACGCTAAGCGCCGGAACTCCTTGGAAATCGTTAAAAGACATTTAGAACTACACGAAAAATATAATAGAACTCCTAGAACTGTCAAAATCACCCGCGGGTGACTCACATATCCGTAAATCTGACTTTCTCGGGGTTTTAAAATTGTTTAAAAAATTAATCAATAATGCTAGGCACCGGAGCTCCTTGGAAATCGTTGACAGACATTCAGAACTACACGACAAATGTAATAGAACTCCTGAAACTGTCGAAATCACGCGCGGGCTGACTCATATATCCGTGAATCTGGCTTTCTTGGGGTTTAAAAATATTTTAAACAATTAATAAATAATTCTAAGCGCCGGAACTCCTTGGAAAACGTTAAAAGACATTTAGGACTACACGACAAATATAATAGAACTCCTAGAACTGTCGAAATCACGCGCGGGCTAAATCAAATAATAAATTTTACCCTCGGGACTTAGAAATTTTTGCAAAGGCGCACTTTAAATGGTTGTATCTCTCTAAATATTGATCATAGCGCTTCGAGTCTGATTTTTGACAGTACTATAAGTTCTGTTATATTTCTCGTAGTTCTGAATAGGTGCTTTCCAATTGTTTAACACAAACATACACAGGAAGGCACAAAGGGTGCTTTCCAATTGCAATATCCCTAGACACTTTCGTGCACACGGCGACACAAGTTGTGTTCCAATTGCCGTAATTGTCGACACAACGCTACACATCCGTACTCGCCCGAGAGCTACTAGTCGGCTGTGTAAGCTTGTGTTCTCTAGTGACAATGAAATAGTTACTAGCCACGGCGGTTATAAATAAGTGGCCGCGCATTTCTTTTTTTTTTTTTTTCAAAAAGGCGAAAAAACTATAAATCAACGAAAATATCAAGGGTATCATTGAAGTAATAAGTAATTCGAATTATCTTGTATCACAATAATGACTAACCCTACCCAAAACCGAACGGAAAGCACCCTTTGTGCCTTTCTGTGTATGTTTGTGTTAAACAATTGGAAAGCACCTATTCAGCGTACCTACACAGCGTACACATTAGTACACACTTTGTTCCAATTGAGTCGTGCATGATCGCTACACTTTCTTCTGATCGCTTGGTGGGGATAGACGACTAGACTAGTGGGGACTAGAGTCGGGGACTTCGTAATTAGAACTAGTAATTAGAACTTGATCCGTTCACTGGTTATCGAGATCTAAAAATCTCGGATACTCGCAACTCGTCGCGTCACGTATATAGGGCCACGGCTGTCTCGCTCCGCGCGTACTTGGCGCGAGACACTACCGTGTCTCTTGATCCTGAAGAAACACTTTCACTCATTAATTTGTTTATAAAAAATTAATTTACAATTTTAATAAACAATATAAAATTATATTGATCAAACAACGTTTTGACGACATCTACAGAACATTTTAAGAACATGAAATAACATGATAAGTAACATTAATTTGTCACTGTAATATAAATTACTATAATTAAATTTATAATAAAACGTTTCTGTTTTACGCATCAGAAAGTGAGACGTTTCCGAGACGTCCTTTGGATGTCCATTAAACGTCTGTTATATGACTGTGTAAAAACATGACATATATTTCAGTATTATTATTGAGACATCTGCAGTATAAATATATAAAGCAAACTCATGCAATATTATTTAACGATTTTAAAATGTAAAAAAATTTGAATTTAACAGGTTGAAAAATCAGACATATTGACGATGTACCTTGGACATCCATAAAATGTCTGTGTAAATAACCGTATTATAGTGTTACGCCCGTGCTGTGTGTTCATGCGAGTCGCCCGGTGGATGTTCGAGCGGCAGATACGAAGTCGCGAATCGTCCCTTAGCGACGGTTGTTGACGTATCTCGTCATTCAGATTCTGCTCCGAGATACCGTCTCGTTCGGACGTGTCATCCCGAGTCTATTGTACAACGAGTCATACCAATAAACGAGTTCCTTTTTTTAATAAAGGGAGTATTCTTTTGCTGCGCAAGTACCGGTAACCGCGCCGCGCGGGAGTGATTGTGTGGGAATTGTGCGACGAACGCTCGACGAGCGTAACAATAGGACATCCAAACAACGTACTTGGGACGTATTTTAGACGTCTGATATACGGCGACATAAACGGGACATTTCAGGACACACTTTAGACGTCCGAAGTGTGTCCTGGACGTCAAATTGTTGCGTGGCCGTGGGAAGAAGCATTTTTAGTAATGGTTTGAGGCTGTACAATTGTTTAAATAAGTATACCAAAAGCGCAAATGATATAAAGAAATTTGTTAGACGCCTGCGAATTTAACAGACATGTTTATAAGCTGTATATATGTAGTCATTGACTAATTAATAATAAATCACTCTGTCGTGTCTCTTGACACCGTTTTTATACCATTGTTGGTCAAATTTTAAATACGAGAAACAAATCCCAACGGATGCCATCTATCGGATAATCCGAAATTAAAAATGTAATATGCGTTTATATATGATTATATATAATCATGTATAATCTACAAAGATATAAATTCTATATCTTTGACAAATGAAATTATATATAATTATATATATAATTATATATTTTAGGATTTACTTTTAAAAAATACTATATTTATTTATATAAAAATATATTATAATATATATATATAAAATTATATATAATTTTACGTGAGGAATCAGATATAATTTCATATAATTATGTAGAAAAATATACATTTTATATAATTATATACTTTAATATATATGTATATATAATAATATATATATATGCATTTCAAAATTTTCTAATGTGTACAAAATTATATATGCTTATATATAGATATATATAAATATATACACTTACATATAATTATATAAAATTTTTTATAATTTTATATAAGAATCTAGATATAATTATATGAAATTATATAAAAGAATACATATTTATATACAATTATACATAATTTTATATGTTTATATATAGTTATATAAAATTTTTTTTTCCCGGGTAAGTCACCTTGTGGTGTCTTAAATTAGAAACATACACATTTGATATGCGTCGCGCATAATTTGATTTACAATGGGCTGATGAAGCAACGTTTACGAGAGGAAATTTTTATTTTCCTAATAAACATGCCAAAGCATGTGGATACAATTGGATGATTGGCCGGCGTAACTCCTTGGTCTCCAAAATCGCCAGATTTTATCAAATTTTGCTTCCTCATAGAGGAAGCTTTGTTTTCGTAAAAAAATTTTTTTTTAGTTGCCGTTGCCAATGTGTTCAGAATGTTCTAAAACGTTGCAAAATTGCTATTTTAAAAAATGTCCGTATGTGTGTATGTGTGTATGTCTGTGCCAAATTTACTGAAATTTCTATAACTTTAGAACTGATCAACCAAATCTTAACCAATTATATATGAAATAGGAATAGAAAAGACTAAAGAATATAACAGAATTAAAAAAATTGCCAATATTTTAAAATTTTAACCTTTAAGAGCTACATTTCAAGTCTCAACAATTGAGACTTTTCATAAATTGATATTTTTTGACAATTTAGTATTAATTATTGGCAACTTTTCTATTTCTATTATATTCTTCAATCTTTTCTACCCCTATTTCATATATAATTCATTAAGATTTGGTTGATTAGACCCAGCTTTATAAAACTTCTTCTATGTATGTACAAATTCTCCAAAATTTTAAATGTGTGTAACACGTAAACTGATTAATCAAATTTTAAACAATTATATATGAAATAGGGGTAGAAAAGACCTAAGAATACAATAGAATTAGAAAAAAATTGCCAATATAATGAAAAATGTGTGTAAATTAGAAACTTGCGCACTGTTTCTTATGTACGGATTCCCCAAAATTTCAAACGTCTGTATCTCAAGAACTAATCAACCAAATCTTAAAGAATTATATATAAAATAGGGGTAGAAAAGACTAAAGAATATAATATAATTAGAAAAAATTAACAATACAATTAAAAAGTGTGCACTCATAGAAAATGTTTTCGTAAAAAAATTTTTTTTTTAGTTGCCGCTGCTAATGTGTTTAGAATGTTCTAAAACGTCGAAAAATCGCAATTTTGAAAAATGTGTGTATGTGAGTGCGTGTATGTGTGCATGTGTGTATGTGCCATATTTACTGAAATTTCTATAACTCCAGAACTGATCAACCAAATCTTAACAAATTATATATGAAATAGGGGTAGAAAAGACTGAAGAATATAACAGAATTAGAGAAATTGTTAATATTTTAAAATCTTAACCTTTAAGGGCTACATCTCAAGTCTCAATAAATGAGACTTTTCACAAATTGATGTTTTTTGACAATTTAGTATTAATTATTGGCAATTTTTTTAGTTGCCGCTGCCAATGTGTTCAGAATGTTCTAAAACGTCAAAAAATTTTATTTAAAAAAAATGTCCATGTGTGTGTGTGTGTGTGTGCGCGCGCGCGCGCGCGGATTTGATGTCCGTGGTTGCTCTAACTTTCGCAAATATTGAAATATTGGGATATTTCTAATTTTATTATATTCTTCAGTCTTTTCTACCCTTATTTAATATATAAATACAATATAATTGGCCATGAGAGTCAAACTCGGTACTTGGTGCGTATTTTTAATCATAACTGATTAAATTTCGAGATACAAGATCCGATATTCCGTAAGTTTCCAACATATTAACTGCGCGCCGATTATTTGTCGGACTTTAAACACAGCTATCATTAAAACATTAAAAATTCCCTGTCCCTTCCCTAATTAAATCGATATCGATTTAATATTAAAATCACTGTAAAAGAACTTATTGCGAAAAATATTACCCCAGCCAGGGTTCGAACCTGGAATCTCCCGCATTCCGTTCGGGCGTCTTAAGGGGATCCTAAAGCTCCGACGATGTCGCTGTTTTACCGTCAAAATTACCGACAAATTGACAAATTTTCTGGAAGCTCCAGGTTTTTTTTGACTGCATGGAATGATAAATCCTTCTCCAGAATTAAAGTATAAACGCAAACGGATACGGGTGTGATCGATTTTACGCAGAGGAAGAAAGAAAGTATAATGACATTTATATTTACGTTTAGGGTGGATACACCGCCAAGGTTAGAGTTGACAAGTCGTGAAGACATCAACTTTATACACAAATTTGGTAGCTTTCATGCACAATGCAAACAACACCCCGCATCCGTTGGAGTGTCTACTTTAATTCTGCAAAAGGAATTATAATTCTATACAGCCAATAAAAATCTGGAGCTTCCAGAAAATTTTCGGTCTGTATACGCCCGAGATTTCCATGATTTCGCAGAGCTCCAACTTTTTATTGGCTGTATAGAATTATAATTCCTTTTGCAGAATTAAAGTAGACACTCCAACAGACGCTGCTCTGTTGTTGCATTGTGCATGAAAGCTACCAAATTTGTGTATAAAGCTGATGTTTTCACGACTTGTCAACTTTAACCTTGGCGGTGTATCTATTCTAAAAAGCTGGAGCTGTGCGAAAATTTGTAGGGTTGTCGGTAATTTTGTCGGTAAAACAGCGACATCGTCGGAGTTCGGCCTTCGCTTTAGGATCCCCTTAACCAATTCGACTACCGGGGCATGTGGTAATATTTATCGCAATAACCGAATAATAAGGTCCTTAAAAATTTATTGTTTAATATATAATTCTTTAAGATTTGGTTGATTAATTCTTGAGATACAAACGTTTAACATGGAGCTCGTATTTTTAAATTTTTATATGTACGCACGTGTGATATATGGTAGAGAAATAGAAACGTTAAAATGCTATTTATATATTTTCACAACTCGGTAAGAAAAAGTGAGCAATTATAATCACTGATGATAATTTTATTATCAAATTGTAATTAGATTTTTTATTTCTATGGTGGAAATATTTTTCCTGAAAGAAGATATAAAATGAATGTTTCTTCTATTCTGTAGCAACACTTTCCACACCTAAATTCTCAGCTGCGATTGGCTGCATATCTTTAATCCCATGCTTTCATGAATTTTTAACTGTGAAATTTGGTAATTTAACGATTAATCGCTTCTGAATTTCTCGAACGCATTTCTTCAATAGAAAAAACTAAAAAATATAAAAAGAATAAAAATAACCCGATATCTCAAAATTTGTGGAAATTAGAGCAACATTTAAAATTTCGAAAAATCCGTACTTACATAGAAGCCTTATAAAACTGGATCTAATCAACCAAATCTTAAGTATTATATATGAAATAGGGGTAGAAAAAACTGAAGAATATAATAAAATTAGAAATAGCCCAATATTTCAAAATTTGCAGAAGTTAGAGCAACCACGGTCATTTCTAAAAAATTCAAAATTTTATAAAAAAAAGAAACCCTTTACCGATCATCGCCAAATTCAATACCGACCTTCCTTGAATAATACTTTATCAATAAAAAAAAACAACCCGATATCTCAATATTTGCGGAAGTTAGAGCAACCACGGACATCAAATCCGCGCGCGCGCACACACACACACACACACATGGACATTTTTTAAAAATGCAATTTTTCGACGTTTTAGAACATTTTGAACACATTGGCAACGGCAACTAAAAAGAAAATTTTTTTAAGAAAACAAAGCTTTCTCTATGAAAAAGCAAAATTAACTTTATTTTAATATATAGGTCAATTAAAGAATAAAGATGAGTGTAAATTGGTAATACCAACTCACCTGTTTATACCTGGCAACCCGGTAATAGGAAGCAGTAAAAGATAGGCAACCTAACTTTTCCTTTCTACTTATGCTTTGTACTTTCGATTGGTACTGAATTTTTTGAGAATATAAATAAGTGTAGAAATAAAGAAAAATTATTTAAATTATTTTTAATTAAGGGTAGCCTGCACCTGATTTAATTAGGCAACCCATCCGCGATTTATTTGTTTATTCATTATGTTTGATAAAAAATACCTTTTATTAGGAAAACAGATGAGTGAAAGTCGATTTAGGTCGGGATCTTAGACTATAAGCGACACCATGAGACGCGCTGTGGAGAGTCGATTCGAAGTAAGGAAAACTCTCTATTTATCTTTACCGTTTTGGATGTATTTTTGATTATTGTTTAATGTAAAACACTTTTGTAAGGTTGACTCGAGCGGAGAGATAATAGCCTTGCCGCAATATTTACCATGTAATGAGTACTTGTTTTATGTCGAAATGGAGATGAACGTGTCGCCATCAATAAAGTACGTCATTCTTGAGGAAGAAAACTTTTCTAGGTATATTAAGCTATCTGAGCAAAATTATCAGAACACAATAAATTATATCTGAAATTAATTTGCTAATTTTTTGCTATTTTTTGCTTCCAAAAGTAATTTTTTTGCTCCAACCATTAAAAAGTTACAAAGGGCTAGATAGCTTAAGATTAAGCTATCTAGCCATTGTAAAAAATAGCATATACATGAGTCAAAGCAAAAGTTTAATAATACCAAAATTTTTTGCTACTTTTTGGCTATTTTTTGCTTCCAAAAGTAATTTTTTTGCTCCAACCATTAAAACGTTACAAAGGGCTAGATAGCTTAAGATTAAGCTATCTAGCCATTGTAAAAAATAGCATATACATAAGTCAAAGCAAAAGTTTAATAATACCAAAATTTTTTGCTACTTTTTTGCTATTTTTTGCTTTCAAAAGAAATTTTTTTGCTCCAACTTTTAAGAAGATAGCAAGAACAAAATGCGGCGCTCAAGAGTAAAGCGCATTAAAGAACAATAAATTATATATAGAATTAATTTGCTAATTTTTGGCTATTTTTTGCTTCCAAAAGTAATTTTGTTGCTTCAATTATTAAAAAGTTACGAAGGGCTAGATAGCTTAAACTTAAGCTATCTAGCCATTGTAAAATAGTACGTATAAGACTATAGTCAAAACTACTTAACGCATATATTTTTATATTATAAAAAAAGTATTGCGTCGAAGAGTCAAGTATAGATAGTAATAATACGTTGATCATTAATGCGCGATAGTCATTTTTTTGCGCTGGTCAATTTATTGATTACACTAGTTTGTATGATTTTTGCTGCCTGGAAATAAACAGTGGTTTCTTATAGTTTTTTGTGCACTGAATCTAAATCCGCAAGTAAAAATTTCCTATCATATCAGGTTTGCTAGGAAAATGAGGTTAAAGCCCCCGAAGAACGCGTTTTTGACCATTTTTGAAGATTTGTTACTGACAAATTTGATATGTAAAAGATCTTCAAAATGTCTTAAATTAAAGCTTGAACATTGTATTTTAACATGAGAATGTCAAATTTTTTAACGTAAACAACATCAAATCTTAGACGGTTTTCTTCTTAAGGTTAGTGGTTGGTGTACGCTCTATTCCGAACCTCTGCAAAATTATTGCAAATACCTACCTAAAAATTTTAATTCATCCACTATTTTATCCATCACAAACCACGTACCTTGCGCTAACAATAAGTGCAAATCACGTTTCTTCAGTATAAAAAATAAAACAATAAAAAATAAAAAAAAGCTTTCCTTTATTTATATTTTAATTATTAATTTATGGCTGAAGAACACCCTGTGTTGGTCGAAACGTTCCTAATTTTGTATCTATGAGATATTAAACTATTATCAATTTGACATCTATTATCGCTCGTTCATAATTGGCCTCGACATTGTTACTTGTACTGAAACACACGAGTTATAGATTCTTTTATTTAAAATAAAAGCTGTTATATGAAAACTTCTAATATTTTCTGTGGAAAGTTATGTTGAACCCTTCTTTCATCAGTGAGATATATGTTTTCCAACTATTAAAAAAAATTCTTTTAAATGTAAAACAATTATTTTTTTAGATAAGTCTCACCTCTATGCAAACATCAAATCCTCTTTAGTTGATGGTCTTTGGCGGACTGAGTAAGCAGTTACATCCATTACCTTTTTATAGTAACCAATATTATAAATAATCCCCTCTTTAGTTTTTTATTATATCCTCTGTGAGAGATCCTAATCGTTACCTTGTTCAACGCTTCTCTTTAAATGCTTCTTGGTTTTCTCTGTTTCGAATTTAAACGCAATCTTATGTTTTTAAATCCTTATTTTTTCTTATTTTTAATTTATCCTTATGAAATTAATTAACTTCGAGAATTATTATATAATGGAAAGATTTATTAGGCGTTTGTGATAAGATAATATTTCTACACTAACGAAAATACATTTAAAATATATTTTCAAAGATCCATCCCAATACTAGTCATCACAAACCATCTTTTGAAATCAAACCATGACACGTTAGGCAAAATGTAGAAATTACCGAGAAATTACAGAAATTACTTAGAAATTTTAGATCAAAAACCATTTCATCACAAGCGCCTAATTTCAGAAAATAAAACATCTACAAAAAACTACAAAAAGATGGACTAAATGTAATCTATAAAACTATTCGCTTCGTGCATGATGTGGCGCCGCGTGATGGTTAAATATAGTACTTAGACTAAAACAATTTATGAAACGTATAAAGAGAATTAAAACAAAACCGTTTCTTAATGCATTATAATAATTATACAACTAAAATATCGCAAGTCACTGTTATAATTGTGTGTAAATTTTTATTAATACTATATGATTTTTATGTTATGAAATATGTTAAATATTGACCTGTAAACTAAAAAAAATATTATCTTAACCAATAACAATTTCTTGTACTTTTCTTCTTAGAGACTGATAAATTGTTCAAAATAAATATAATTTTGAAAACAGGATTTAAAGGGATTACTCATTCTATTGATTTTCACACTCAAGCCATTGTAAAAGGGAAAAAAATAGCTGTATTTCATGTTAAAAGAGTAGAAAAAAAATATACAAATAACACTGGTATTTTGATAACAGGTAGTACTGCAAATGCATGATCTACAGTATCTACACTGTAAAGAAAGTAAGTAAAATTACATACATAATAATAAGTGTAGCAGTTATCCCAGCAAACACAGACTATAACCATTAATAACGGAAATATAGGTATAAATTCATGTACTTCTACAAAAATTAGTATTTTTACTTTTCGTTGTGTAAATACTTCTTTATATTTGATGAAAAATTACAACGTTAAATGTATAATTTTGGATTTTATTGTAAATACACAATTTAAAATGATGTAAAATATACACTTATTCAAGCTGCTTTCTTACCATGTAAGATAGTAATTTTATTTACGAGATTTAAACTTACTGTATACATATATGTAAATATACACTGTAAAAAAATACATGTAAAATTACAACTATTATAATGGGTAATATTGGGACTATACATATATTAAAGGTGTATATTTACACACATACGAGTAAAGAAACTCGTAAATAAAATTACTATCTTATATGGTAAGAAAGCAGCTTGAATAAGTGTGTATTTACATCATTTTAAATTGTGTATTTACAATAAAATCCAAAATTATACATTTAATGTTGTAATTTTTCATCAGATATAAAAAAGTATTTACACAACAAAAGGTAAAAATACTAATTTTCGTAAAAGTACATAAATCCTGTTTTCGTTATTAATACTTAATAGTATAATTTATACACTTATTATGTATGTAATTTTACTTACTTTTTATTACAGTGTATCATGTGGCTTCCAACCTGATCCATCAGATCTAGGAAAAAAAAATTATTAAAATAAATAAATAAGCTCTATTATGGATATTTTTTGCAACTTTAGAATTTTTGTTTACTAGTAAATTATATTTACTTTAATTATAATATTAAGACCGTCACGATATACAACCAACAGAAGGAGAAACTGCCATTTACAGTCCAAGCTTGGATCTCTCTCTCTCTCTCTCTCTCTCTCTCTCTCTCTCTCTCTCTCTCTCTCTCTCTCTCTCTCTCTCTCTCTCTCTTTCTCGTAGCTTAATAATATTTTTATATGTATTTTATACGTAAATTTTCCAGTTTGTTAAACTGCGCGCCGATTATTTGTCAGACTTAAAACACATTTTTTGTTGGAACATTAAAAATCTCTTCCCCCCCTTCCCTAATTAAATCAATATCGATTTAATTTTTAAAATCACTGAAAGAAATTTATTGCGAAAAATATTATCTTAGCCAGGGTTCGAACCTAGCTGGAATCTCCCGCATTCCGTGTCGGGTGTCGTACCAATTCGACCACTGAGCATGTGGTAATATTTATCGCAATAACAAATTAATAACAGTTTAAACGTCTATCTCTCTCATTTTTTATTTTAATATATTTTTTTTAACTTTCTCATATATTTACTTTAACTTTTTTATAGCTCTTAACAGTTTTACGTCTTTGTACTTTATGTGGATAATGTATATTAATTAGATGTGGGAAAACAGTAAAATAATTTATCTGGAGTATCACAAGAATTATTTTTGTAATTTACCACATAACAATATAATTTTGACTTTTTTTAAATTGTTTATTTACATTTTTCCAAGTTATTGGAAAGTTAGTGTGTTTCAGGCTATAACTTTTTAAACCGATCGCTATGAGCGCCTAAGTTGTTTCGCAAATTCCCTCCACATTCATGCACAAAGCGAATAGTCAA
Organism: Leptothorax acervorum; assembly: GCA_035220615.1. NCBI lineage: Eukaryota > Metazoa > Arthropoda > Insecta > Hymenoptera > Formicidae > Leptothorax > Leptothorax acervorum. The sequence continues at coordinate 68,174 of JASTWQ010000414.1, forward strand.
AACTACTTGACAACGCATATTTTTCCATAATTTAAAAAAAGTGACGTCGAATAGTTACGTATTGCGATAATAAGCTGATCTTCCATTTTTATACGCAATATTTTTTTGTTCCATCAATTTATTGATACTAGACATCACAGAGGCGCGCGCTATTTAGCTTTAATATTATTATAATAATTATTATTACAAAGATAAATATGCAGAGAGGAGATTGAGTGACGATACTGGTAAAGATGGGACATGAGGAGGACAAGTGGAAGGTGCTGGAAGCAAGGAGAAAAGAGGGAAACAGATTGAGGGTAAAGATAGACGAGTATAAGTCAGTCAAGACAAGGGTAAGAGAAAGAGAGGAGAAAGAAAGGAGAAAAGAAAGGAGAGAGGAGGAGAGTGGGAGGCCGAGCAGGTCAGCGGAAGACGAGATCGCGAAAAGGATGGAGGAAAAACTTTTGATGGACACGGACGAAGACGAAACCGACAGAAAGAAGAGAGATTAAGAAGGGTAAAATAGATTTGAGATTTGTTTGTTCTGTCTTGCTTTGTTTCTGCAGTATGTAGATCGTTAAGAATAGAAGGAAGGAAAAACTGGAGGCAGTGGAGTGACAGACGGAAGGAGGAAGGAAGGGAGAGCAGTGTAAGGAGGAAGGTTGGAGTGAAAATGGACGCGAGGAAAGGAGAGCCAAGGCGAAAAAGGAGGAAGGATGTCAGGTACCAATGTGTAAGGTCGCCCAAAGGCCAGGTTTCTTTTTCTTTTGTTGGAGATGAATTATATAGCATGTAAAGGTTTGGGTACGTTCCTTAAAAACGCCTTGTAAAACCAAAAGGGAAGCAATAAAAGCTTTGAATTAAATTGAATATTATACAAAGATAAATATAACAAAAATTTAAAGCTCTCGAAATAAATAAACATACATAATCTAGGCAAATGAGAGCCAGGCGCCGCGCTGGGTGGTCGAGCGGTAATAAAATAACAAGTCATTAACGGTCTAACAAATGACTTAATATACTAAATACATGGAAATTCACAAACGTTTCGGTTCTCTTTCGAACCTTCTTTAGGGTCACTTCGACCAACGCCGATTAACTTTAATCGACGATTAACTCAATCAGCAGTGTCGCCAACAGCAAGATATTTGTCGTTATGTATGTCGTTATGGATACGATCGTATCCATCATCAAATAATAAAAAATTAATAATTCTATCCATGTTACACAAACACGTTTTTGAAATAGATATTTTAAATAAAAATCAAAACAACTTTATTCAAATTAAAGAAAAGTGGTATATTATTTTGAAAAGATTGGTTAAGAACGACATACATAACGACAAATATCTTGTTGTTGGCGACACTACTGATTGAGTTAATCGTCGATTAAAGTTAATCGGCGTTGGTCGAAGTGACCCTTAGTGTATAATACAAAAATATTTAAATCTATATGTATACAAAAAAGCCAAGCCGACATTGTTGATGACGTTTTCTGTGTGTTCTATAGGAATGCGGATGTCATGCTTCGTGAATTGACTGTTGTCTGACAGAAAACGTCATCAGCAATGTCGGCTTTACTTCTGTAGATTTAAATATTTTTGTATTATACACTGAAGAAGGTTCGAAAGAGAACCGACACGTTTGTAAATTTCCATGTATTTAGTATATTAAGTCATTTGTTAGGCCGTTAAGGACTCGTTATTTTATTACCGCTCGACCACCCAGCGCCTGGCCCTCATTTGCCTAGATTATGTATGTTTATTATTATTACATTAAACTATTATATTACACTATAACCCCTTAATACACAAAACTGTCAAAATATACGATAACAGATGCTCTTGAAGTAAGCGCAGTAAGAGAACCAATTGGTATTACGGAAAAGACACAACAATAGACTTCCCATGCCTTGTATTTTTAGGTTTTTTACGACTGCAATTCAGGACAATATAGCGTGCAAATTGTTTTTTATTAAATAATTAGCACAGGAAGTAATTATAATAATAAAATTCCCATACCTTGTATTTTAGATTTCTTGCGACTGCAATTGAAAACAATAGCGTGCAAATTAATCACAATAAGTGATTAATAATAGACTTCCCATGCCTTGTATTTTTAGATTTTTTGCGTGCGAATATAGCGTGCAAATTGTTCTTTATTAAATAATTAGTACAGGAAGTAATTATAATAATAAAATTTCCATACCTTGTATTTTAGATTTCTTGCGACTGCAATTAAAAACAATTTAGCGTGCAAATTAATCACAGTAAGTGATTAATAATAGACTTCCCATGCCTTGTATTTTTAGATTTTTTGCGTGCGAATATAGCGTGCGAATTGTTTTTTATTAAATAATTAACACAGGAAGTGATTAATAATAGACTTCCCATGCCTTGTATTTTTATGTTTCTTGCGACTGCAATTCAGGACAATCAGGACAATGTAGCGTGCGAATTGTTTTTTGTTAAATAATTAGCACACAAAGTGATTTTTATGAGACTTATATTTAGGTATTATCCCAAGTAACTCTTTTACACGTGGCGTGAGTAGATCGAGTGGAGTGAGGAAAAATGAGTGCTGCCAATTTAACCAAATTTGCGATACAAACGTCATTTAAATGCAAAACTAAAAATAGATGACAGATGCTCACAAAGTAAGCACAATGAGAACCAATTGGCATCTTGGAAAAGACACAATAATATTATAGACTTTTCCCATGCCTTTTTTAGAAAGAAATTTATCTAAATATGGATATGCAAATTCTGTACACTTGCTCAATTTACGCGGAATATTTGTTCCACGTGGTCTTTTTTATGCGGCTAAAAATCGCGTAAATGGAATCTGCTAGTACAAAATATTATCCTAAAACATCATTTTTTGAAGTCTCAATTATTGTGACTGACTTGAGATGTTCTAATTTCATTCGTTCAACTTTTTTTCTTTTTTCTCTTTCTCGATGTATCTCTTGTTTTCTCTCATTTGCAATCTTATTTGCAAATTCATCTTTTTTAATATCATTAATATTACTCTCCGTTATGTTTTTCCTCTTGTTCAAAGAACAATCACGTTTTCGTTTCATGTTTTTTTGTATATTTCGTAATTTATATTTATATTTTTTGCCAGTTTGTAATTCACGTATAATATTTCTGTTTTATAATAATTTTTCAGGATTTTAATTTATTTCTTTAAATGTTAAGCAAATTATTGAGACTTGAGATGTTCTAACTGCAATCGGTTACAATACCTGTATCTTGTAATTGCTTCGGAGTATATTGAGTTCCCGAATATTATAATCACTACTTACAATTAAAATTTACATTATCTCTCTTCGATAAGAGCGATGTAACAAAACAAATTCTTGTTTGAATGCAATAAATAAATTCAATATTTAATAACAGAAAATTTAAATATCCGGAATCTTCGTGTACTACAATGTTTTTTCTTATAAATTAATTGCTTCTTAAAGTATTAATATCTTCTTAAAATGACATTTATTATGTGAACCTAGCTTCGCAAATAATTATCGTATATAATCATTTTTTATAAAAAAAAAGAAAGTAAAATAAATTAGAAAATTTCACAGTTCAGTAGCAACCTTAATTTCGAATTATATATTTTGCAGTTTTAAAATACGATAGTTGTAAAGCAACGTCCACATCTAATTCCTTTCCAGCATATTGTAATTGATCTTCAGTAATATCAGCCGGAGGTGGATTCAATTGTAATTGGTCTTCAGTAATATCAGCCGGAAGTGGATTCAATTGTACTTGCTTCTTTTGTAATGGGCAGACTACTAATTGATGTTTGAATTGATGATTAATATTGATACATAATATTTTATTATGGAAAAATATAAGTTAATGAATTCATTCTCTCTCTCTATTTCATATATAATTCGTTAAGATTTGGTTGATCAGTTCTGGAGTTATAGAAATTTCGGTAAATTTGGCACACATACATACACACATACATACACACATACATACATAATTTGCACACTTTTGTTTGATTATATTGACAATTTTTCTATTTTTATTGTATTCTTAGGTCATTTCTACCCCTATTTCATATATAATTCTTTAAGGCTATTAAAGAATTATATTTGAAATAGGGGTAAATAAATAGTATTTTCTATAAGGTGTTATAGATAATACGGAAAGTGGCGAAAGCAAAGCTTAAACTAAATGGTTACCCGGGCTTCGCCCGGGAGTCGTTTTTCTTTAAACGACTTTCCCGACAGCACACAATATCCTATGGACGTCCATTGGAGTCCATTTGAAGTCCAGGAACTTCAAATGGACTCCAGTGGACGTCCATAGGATATCGTGTGCTGTCGGGAATTCATTTGTGTTTCAATATCCATATTGTGGACAAACATAAGGAGTGTGTCGGGTGGTTGATTTAAAGGTGGTAGTTTAACTTTTCCGTTTAAACAACACATTTCAGGTGCTTAAGTTTTAAACTTTTTGGCTTGAAAATGATCACATGTTGCATCCATTTTCCCAATTATTACTCTCGGAAGAAATTGATATTCGTAATTTGGATCATAACTAAATGCCTCTAATTTAAAATCGGACCGCATAAATGTTTTCCTTAATTAAACATGTCGTAACCGGTCTTTTTCTACTCGAGTTTCACGCTATTGAGTCATTTCTGCTTTTCAGATATTTCACTTACCGATCAGCGACTTCATCCCTTGGTTTTCCCGGGCGTTTTTTCAGGAATTTCGAGATTGCTTGCTTGCGATGTACACAGAACTTCGATATTTCACTAAAAAAATGTCCGGGAAAACCAAGGGATAAATTCGGTAATCGGTAAGTAAAATATCGAGGTTCTGTGTACATCGCAAGCGAGCAATCTCGAAATTCCCGAAAAAACGCCCTAGAAAACCAAGGGATGAAGACGCTGATCGGTAAGTGAAATATCGAGGTTCCGTAGTAACCTATGTTTTGCGCAAGAGTGTAAAGAGTAACTGTGCAAGAGTTGGTTCAGATCGGTCGAATAGTTTAGAAGTGTATAAACAAACAGACTTAAGAAACGCCCGGGAAAACAAAGGGATAAAATCGGGAATCGGTAAGTGAAATATCAAAGTTTTGTGCGTACATCGCAAGCGAGCAATCTCGAAATTCCCGAAAAAACGCCCGGAAAAACCAAGGAATAAAGTAGCTGATCGGTAAGTGAATAATGCACATTTAGCAACTATAAGGAAGTAATGTGCAAGTTTCTACTTGCACACTTAAAAACTATGAGGAGTTATTGGCAATTTTAACCGACGTTTTTTTAAGTAAGGTTTTTGTAAATTTTAATTATGGTTTTATAAAAAACCAGTACTTTTCTGAAAATTTGATTGCTTCAAACTCTTAATAAAATCATAATTCTTTAAAACTCTCAAATCATTGTTTAAATCAACTCAACAAAAGAATGTTTTGAAAACGTCTTGACAAGGACTTCAAGAATATGCAATAACATGTAAACACTAAGTGAATTGTTAGGATTGTATTGCCAACCTATGATAAATTTATGAAATTAGTTTCAATAATATTAAATTTTACATTTCAGTATCTTGAAATTTATTAAATTTATTCATAATGACATTATATTTTTTAATTCTGCCCATAGACTTCCGGCAATTACACAAAATAAATGTGGTATCTTATAATCGGGGACTTTTCTCTATATATTTATCCAAAAATACATATTAATTATTATTTACGTTTACAATAAACTTCAAGGAGTTTCTCGTCCATACCATCATCCAAAACTAAAGAATTTAAAGAATATTACTTGGAAATACACGAAAAGAATTTGAAAAATTTATTAGTTTATAATAAATTTCAAATCTTAAAAACGCGTCGATTAAAATTATCAATTTGGTTAAAGAATATTATTTTTTATTTAAAAAAAATTAAATTATTATATTTATATTATAAAGGATCGAGCAGCGTTATACGATCAAATTTTGTGCCAAACTTTCAGTGTCCATGATTTGTCACCTGTTATGTACATGCTTGAGGAAATCTCGGTCATTTTCAAAAATCCGTTATTCTCGTCACGTTCATAACAGGTGATGTGACAAATTTTTTGTGACGCGTCACCCAAACATACAGTTATACAAATGATTGTAGAATCACATGTGTTAATGTTATCAAATTGTAATTTTTACTAAAAGTAGAGTATAAATGTAGCTCTCGGTCTACTGCGGTCTCGTTGTTACAGTGTTATCGGTTGTTGAGAAAAAATTCAGTCTCATTATTTTATTGTCGGACCACGTATATGTATAGGTAATCTCAGTACAGATATAAAAGGTTAGTAGTCTAAGATTAATGCTATTAATAACAAATTAAGAAAATAATAGAAAAACTACAAGAAATAACAAAAATAATAAAAAGTAAAATAAAAAAAAAAATAAAAAAAATAAAGTAGGTACATATACGTAATGCATATGGCCAATTCGACGTCAAATCGGACAAGAAAAAAATTACCTCGTATTCTTTAAATCAATTAAAACTCTTTTTACATTAAATATACACGAAATAGGAGATACGTATTTTTTTGTTTGTTCAAAAAAAATTTTTTGCAAAAATTGTAAGCAAAATAATACAATTTTCTTCGAAAATGAAGAAGAAGTCAACTTTAAAAATTAATATATCTAATTATGTTTGCCGTAAAAAATCTTTTTTTAAAGATGCATTTTTATGTATGCATTTTAAAACTAAGAAAACAATCTCTTTATAAAAATAGTTTAAGTTACAAGAAATTGCAAATTTTAATTAGGTATTTTAAGCAATTAAAATGTTTAATTAATTAATTTTTTTACCAAAAAGTACACTATTTATAATTTTCTAAATAATGCTATTTTATTCTTTATTTAATTTTAAAAGTATGCATATTTTTTATTTAATAAAATACGTAATACGTATCTCTTTATTTCACGTATATTTAACGTAAAAGAAGTTTCGGTCGATTTAAGCATACGATGTTACTTCTCATCCGGTTTGACGTGGAATTGCTCATATACATTATGTATGTAGACTATACGAGAAAAAATAACAAAAGAAAATAGCACACGCATTTGAAGAAAAGAAGACTACCTAGTATCTACTGATTTGTAATCGGCGGGGATATTTTTGCATACATATATATAAATAAAACCTTATACTACATTTCTTTTAAAATATAATATTTTTTATATATAAACTGCAAGAACTTTTTTTAAATTGCCTAAATGTAGATATTTATAATCAAAACTATTATAATTAATTTCAAGTGAACAAAAGTCCCAGCATGTTATACCTACATAATTATTAATTTTTTTAATTTTTCTAAGAGTTTTATAGAAAAAATGTAATATATATGTATATAAGTAACATATTTGAGAATGGGGGAGGGGTTACTTTATGATAAACTTGATATATAGTATACCATTTAATATTGCATATTCTTTATATTATCACTTTGTATATTGTTTTTTTATTACAAGTAAAAGGAAAATATTTAACACAATGCTGTATTTACAAAATCGAATAAAATATTTGTTTCTATAAAAGTATTAATCTTTAATAAACTTTAATAAACCTTTAATTTGCTTATTGTTATATACGTCGCCGGAAAAAGACGTTCTTCCTCACAATTAGACGCGAACTCCTAACACTTAGATAACAGTTATTCAGGTAATGGTTGTAACATTCAGCGAACACTCGGAGAACATCAACATGCTACCTGGGATATGATGCTATTGATGATTAATTGGTTACTTGCAACAAGAAGGCCTTTCTCAATTCCAATAGACATTTTAAATATTTCATTTATAATCATATAATAACTTTGATGAGTTATTCAGTTTCAGAAAAATACAAATATAAATTTTTACAAAACTTTACAAAAAGCTGTTTAAAAAAACTGGCTAGAAAAGTATTACAGATCTATTTCTAAACAAATTCTTGTAAGAAGTATAAGGTTGCGGAAAAAAACACCAAAAATTTTCTAATAATATGTTATTAATATTTTGCCGAACAACTATTCCAAGCAAAAAAATGACACCATCGCCCAAAAAAATCAAATTATGAAAAAGAAGAAAGATAAGATTGTTCGAAAATAACAAAAAATATAAATAAATATGAAATATTTTGTTTTTATTAGGCATTAATTTCTTTTACTACCTAATTCACCAGATAACTTTTAAAAAGTAAATTAATTTATATATTTCAAAATAATAAACAAAACTATTCATATATTAGATAAGTCGAATGTATAAACGGACACATGTGGATATCTTTTCTTCCATTTATTAACTAAAGAATCGCTAATATTACAGCCTATCAGATGAAACTCTTGCAGTTTTGGACATTGTTCGAAAATAACCAAATGTTTATCAGGTGTACCACGTTTTATACGACGAAAATATAACTGTTCCAAGTTTTTGCACTGCGTTAGTAATTCCAAAATGTGATCAGTAAGGATAATATTGTACAAATAAACTAGTTTCAAGCGTAGAGAAGAAGAAAGTAATTTGCTCAGGCTATCTTCAGCAATTGAGTCTGATCTGCAACAGAAATCACATAATTATTATAGTACTTTAATTGCTAAGAGGAAATCAATGTAACATTTTCTAAATGATCGAGATACAAAAGAAGCAAACGCACAAATTTCGATAAAAAAATGCGGTAACGTATATTATAGAGAAGAGATTAAAAGGTATAATGAGATGGCAAAATAAAGCCGATGATGTTATGCTGATTGAATATATTTCCCCTAAATGTGTTCCGAAAATGATGATAGGCGGATTATCGCGGAGGAAAACGATCGACAAGTATCTCGCTACCGCTCGTCGCAACTTTCGTCCATCTTAATTGTCGGCACTATTTCCTACACCGGTGCCTACCTATATACGGTACTTTAAAAGAAAATTAAAAAGACACTTACATGGAAATGTTCACTTTTCGTAAATTCTTACAGTCAGCGAGGGCGTTAATATCCTCCAATTTAACTATCCATGAATCCTGTATACATATTGCTTCGAAGTCTGGACACAAATTCCTCAACTCTAATGCAACTGTGTATAAGTTTATATAGTGACCACCACACCTATTATACAGGGTTACATTTAACTCACGAAACCGTTGATTTCTTTGCAATATTTTACAAAGACGTTGAGTTGTTATATGTGTATTGCAAAGGTCTAAATGTTCTAAATTATTTAATTTCTCAAGATACGACAATCCTTCGTCATCTATGAACACACAACAACTTAGATCCAATTCTAAAAAATATATATATATTAGTCATATGCAATTTACATAATCTTGAAAATCATACCCAAGGGAACATGTATGTCTCAAATCGGTACATATAACGTCTTAAAGACGTCATTACGACTTCTTAATTCAAAACGTCTCATGGTATGACGCATATACATATATGACATATATAGGCATATAATATATACAAACCTTTTAAATTGTTGCATATCTCTGAAATTTTCAGTAATGCATGATTATCGATAGATGAGCAGTAACTTACAATTAAGTGCGTTAAACGCCTGCCGCATTTGTTAAGAAAGTTTACAAAGTCCTTAACATTAAAGTTGCTTGCTGTAAGATCTAACTGTTGCAAATATTTACATCTAGATGCAAAGTAACAAAATATTTTGCGCGTAGTACATTCTCGAGATACACATTGAATGTTCAAACGTGTATAAAGTTCAGGGTCCCGTATTAAATTATTGAAGCGCTTATTTATTTTATTCATAGCGCATAACGTCTTTAAATCTAAGTTTTTTAATATTCTTAGTATAATCTCATCCTGTAAAGATAAAATATAAAATTAATACACACAAAATGGCATTGCAATAAATATTATTATGAGAAATGCAGACATCTCAGAATACTTTACATACAGGAAACGCAGATAAACTGCAACGTGATGGATCCTTGAGTCCATCCAAAGAGGGTTTTACACGCTTGGCACAATTTGAATAAGTTTTTAATAATATTCGACACGAGTATCTCTGTCCAAGAGGTTGCACATAACCTGGGATTATCTCGCGAGATACCTTTTTATGTCTTAAATTATTCTTATAAGAAGTCTTCCTTATGTCGCTGCAAATATCATCGTAATAAATTTATCTTTATTATTAACAAAATAAAAGAATTTGAATATTACCTAAAATGTCAACAGTGATAATACCTTTTACAAATAACGCAATATTCTGAAAAATTTTGTTGAAGATGAAATATGTCCAAGTGTGCACTTTTTAAATCTGCTGTTAAATTATCACCCTCATGGTATGGAGAGTACATGTATAGTTAATTTTTGTTAACAGATTAGTTAAGCTTTCTTTAGAATTTCTAGGATGGATCAATTTTGATGTGCCGATAAGCATCACAGCACCTAGTATTGTGTAAGAGAGAGGTGAACTTTTCTTAAATACTAGTCGGAGCATTTTGGTTTTAAAGTCACACGGGTGCGATAAAAGTGGGGAAAATAATCTTGATTTCGGAGGTACTCGATGGGTCAGAGAAGATCCATTCCACAACTCAATCCACTGATTATTAGGATCTTGAGCACAAATTTGAATTACGTTCCCAGGAGCATATATTTCGTATATATACTCTGTCCAACGAGAGACTGCCTTAGAATCGGACGAAAACTCGTCCGTCTCGCGCATGTTTCCCCCCACAAAACCCCCCTCCACACTGTCGTACTGCTTGACATTTTGTCTGTGCAACGAGTGGCGCCAGGCCCCCTATATTTAAAAAGAATTTGATATTGAAGTGCCGCTAATGGAATCACCTTTGCAGAAAAACAAACCAGGCCAGGTAAATTATAATGCGTGCGAGAGAAATAAAGCTAAATTTTTTAATACTTTTTTTTCGAGGTTGTGTTAATCTGACGTTTCGCCTTAACCAACATTTGCTTTTATAAGGTAAAAGTTGTATGTATAAAGTAAATATTTATTCGTGAAGTATTTAAATCTGCACGATTCGATAATAACGTAACGTTTAAGACAATTACATATTCAAAGTTGGTTATTTTATTTTTTATTTGTACTTTCAGATGATCCACAGAGGTCAGAAGCTCGTAATTATTAATTCACACAAAAAATTAAAAGCTGATAATCCAAACATTTCACGTAATGAGGCTTTTACTCAATTAGCAGAACAGACAGGTATTAGTTTTCGCAGTATACAAAACATATTGTTGGAGTATAAGAGAACGGGTACAGTTACATCCCCAAATAGAAGGAAACATCGCCTATCTTTTAAAGAAAAAATTGACGAATTTGACAAGAACGCTATTCGGAGAAAAGTTCAAGAATTTTATTTTAATAAAGAATTACCAACGTTGGAAAAAGTTCTGCAAGTCGTAAACTCTGACAAAAATCTCCCAAATTTTAAACGATCGACCTTTCATTTATTGTTAAAGGAATTAAATTTTACATACATTACCCGACACCGCAATAGCATTCTGACAGAGAGAGAAGGTCTAATTGTTTGGAGGAGAAACTATCTGAGGGCTATTAAAAAATACAGAGAAGAGGGTCGGCAAATTTATTATCTAGACGAGACTTGGGTTAACGCCGGTGACGTCACGAATAAAGTTTGGATAGATCAAACAGTAAAATCCAAAAAAGACGCATTTCTCCGAGGATTGACTACGGGGCCAGCTAATCTAAGCGGAAAAGGTAAACGATTAATAGTTTTACATATTGGCAGTGCTGCTGGTTTCGTTCCTGGTGGGCTTCTATGTTTTGAATCGAAGAAACATACGGGGGATTACCACGACGAAATAAACGGCGATACATTTCACGAATGGTTCAAAAATATTTTACCATCGCTAAGTGACAATTCTGTTATTGTTATGGACAACGCTCCGTATCATTCCATGAAAGTGGAAAAATTGCCGAATTCTTCTTGGAGAAAAGCCGAAATAATACAATGGTTAGAAGGTAAAGGAAACAAAATATCAGAGACTATGGTAAAAGCCGAACTTTTGCAAATTGTTGCACAACAAAAAGACAGGTTTAATAAATATGTCATAGATGAAATGGCAAAACAGGATAATAAAACGGTTCTCAGATTACCTCCGTATCATTGTGAACTAAATCCGATTGAAATGGTATGGTCAATGGTTAAAGGATACGTTAAGCGTAATAACAACACTTTTAAAATTCCACATGTAAAACTATTACTTGAACAAGGTATTGATCGGGTAACAGCTGAACATTGGAGTAATTTTATTAGGCATGTCCAAGATGAAGAGGCAAAGATGTGGAAGATCGATCATATAACTGATAGAATGGTTGATCAGATATCTCCATTAATAATTAATGTTACAGGCGAAACAGATTCCGAAACCTTAGATAGCGATTATTAATCCTGTCAATCTCGTATGCAATCTCGTGTGTCAATCTCATATGCAATATTACCGTCTTCATAACTTCTATGTGATATTATATTATAATTTAATACCATGTTCGTATGTTATTAAATATTATTAGTCGACTTCATATTCTGTGATATTATAATATTATAATTTAATGCAATGTTTGTATTAAATATTACTAGATTTCATATTCTGCTCACTTGCCTTAAAAAGAATAGACCTTATTATCTTTTACAAGTCTATCAAAATATATATTTGATATCATATATTTGATATCAACCTTGCTCGACTGGACTCAATTTTCAGGTATACGCACCCCCAAAACTTAATCTAAAATCCTCCACAATATGAATAATTCCTAATAAAAATATGTCATTATTATGGATCTAATTATCTCAAAAATTATAAACATTTAGTTGTGTATTTTAAATATATTACAATGATTTTGATTCTATATGTTGGAGAAGTTTGACGCGTGTTGCCTCTAGTCGGTAAAAGCGAGTGGCGAGTCTACCGACACTCAGGCGATTGGCCGTTGCAGTGACGGGTGAAGTTGAGTCGTTTTATGTATTCAGTATTATAGCAGTCTTTGTAAGAACGAGATCTCACGTGCGACGTAAAAGAATATATTATATATCGTACATAGACTAAGTGGTCTTTGCGTGAAAAACCTGTCTCCTCCTCACTCTTATAACTGCTACAACAGGTTATGGGCCCAGTCACTCTAACTGAGCATTCATTGTGAGAGAATGAGTGGTTTTTACGCGGAGAAGCGCGAAAACGGGATCGTTGCGCGGAAGCCATTGTCTTGGCGAGTGTCCGTTTTTCGGGTGTCGGTGTTGCGAGCTCGCGATTAGAATCCGAAAATGACTGACGAGATCTCGGCGCGGAACGTTACGAAATTTAATGGAACAAACTTCCAAGGCTGGAAGTTCCAGGTTAAGACATTATTTATCGCGCACGGTATATTGGACGTTGTGCAAGGTGAGAGGAAAATGCCGACCGGCGAGGCTCAGATCGCGGAAAAGAAGCTCTGGATGAAGGATAATGCGCGCGCGATGTTCTTAATTTCGTCGTCGATCGAGTACGAGCAGCTGGAACCGCTATTAGTGTGTGATATAGCGAAGGATATGTGGGACAAATTATCCCGCATTCATGAACAGAAGTCGGCGTCGAATAAGTTGCTACTAACGCAAAAGTTCCACGAGTATCGGATGTCCCCGGGGGACTCGATGACAAAGCATCTCGCGAAAGTGCAGAATATGGCCGCGCAATTGCTCGATGTAGGTGAACCAGTTTCGGAAGTAACAATCATGGCTAAAGTACTCGCAAGTCTCTCATTGAAGTATGCGACGTTACAAACAGCGTGGGACAGTGTTGATCCAGAGCGGCAGACTCTCGAGAATCTACAAGAGAGGCTTCTTCGCGAGGAAGCTCGATTAACCGCAGAGGATGAAGTTCCAGGGGCCTTTGCTGCATTTAAGAAAAAGAGTGCGAAGAAAGGTGATGAATCGAGCTCGAAAGAGAAGAAGAAGACGCACAAGCCGAAAGATCGTGAAGACATTCAGTGTTTCAAGTGCAAAGAGAAGGGTCATATCGCGCGTGAGTGCAAAAACAAAAGGCGCGCGAAAAAAGGCGATGACGACAGCGACTCTCGAGATTCTCGCAACTGTGCGTTTGTTGCGGAGAAGTCAAAAGCGACGGCCGGTAAAGTCGGTGGAACGAAGGGCTCGGAGCCTTCGGTCAGTGTTGTCAATGAGGTGCTGAACGCTGGTAAAGAAGACGTCTGGATCACCGACAGCGGGGCATCGGCACATATCACGCATAAACGCATAATATAATAAGAAAAAAAAGAGCCGGCAGCAGGACTCGAACCAGCGATCTTGCGCTTATGAAACTAGCGCGCTGCCCACTGCGCCACGCTTTTAGTTGGACACTCGTACGCTGCCGTGGTTCTAGTGGTACACGCAAATCAAATCGCTTTTTCTCGACGCTTGAGAAGCGCGCCCTATAATCTATACATAAATACATTAATTTAAAATTATATTAGTTTTAATAAATGTTTAGTACGCTGTACTGGTATGGTACTGTTCCTATTGCACACGAGAGCATGCATATGTACCGAACAGTACGCAATACTGGTACGATAATGGTACTCTGTACCAAGTATCATGTATCCTTTTTGTACTGGTACTGTGCAGTTACGCCGTACGCCGACATTTCGTGGCAGTACAGTAACAATACGGTAGCAGTATCTTGTGCGGGAATCGCACGCTTGGTTATCTGGGGAGTGGTTGACGGACTATCGACGAGTGCTAAACGGCGGAACGATATCCCTCGGAGACAAGAAAGAGTGTAAAGTTATCGGCACGGGAACTGTCACGATTGAGAAGTTCGTCGACGGAGCGTGGTTCGAATCGCGAATAGAGAACGTTATTTATGTTCCTGAGATGAAGAAGAATCTTTTTTCGGTTGGCGTGTGCACGTCGCGGGGTTACGAGGTGATTTTCCGAGAAAATTACGTACGAATAAGTGACGGCAACAGAGTGCTCGCGTCTGGCGTAAAACAAGAGAACGAAATCTACAGAATGCTGTTCAGAGTGAAACGTGCGAATGCCGGTGAGGAGGCGAACGTGGCGGCGACAGATATTCGAGTGTGGCACGAGAGGCTCGGACATGTTAACGGTCGTAAGTTACGTGAACTTGTCAAGAAAGGCCTCGTGGACGGAGTGAAGCTGTCTGAAAAAGGTGATTTATTCTGTGATTCGTGTCAAATGGGAAAATCACATAGACTCGAGTTTCGAAAGGAGCGCGACAGAGTGGCGACGGTTCCGGGCGAAGTAATTCACACGGATGTGTGCGGGCCGATGTCCGTGGAAACTCCGGGAGGTGCGCGATTTCTTCTGACTTTTAAAGACGATGCAACAAGTTTTTGCTACATATACTTTCTGCGGCACAAGAGTGACGTGTACGAGAAATTTAAGGTGTTTGACAAGCTAGTGGAAAACAAGTTCGGCAGGCCGATG
Source organism: Leptothorax acervorum (assembly GCA_035220615.1). Taxonomy (NCBI): domain Eukaryota; kingdom Metazoa; phylum Arthropoda; class Insecta; order Hymenoptera; family Formicidae; genus Leptothorax; species Leptothorax acervorum. The sequence goes on from JASTWQ010000414.1 coordinate 83,568, forward strand.
AGAGTTCTGAGATCTGACAATGGCAGAGAGTTTCGGAACAAGGCCATGAATGATTATCTCGAGTCGAGAGGAATTCAGCGAGAGAGTACAGCACCATATACGCCGGAGCAGAACGGAAAAGCCGAACGAGACAACAGGACGATCATCGAGGCAGCGAGGACGATGATACATGCGAAGAGTCTCCCATTGACCCTGTGGGCAGAGGCATCGAACACTGCGGTGTACCTACTCAATCGGTCGGGATCATCGGGAACACGGGGCGAGTCAACGCCGTACGAGCTTTGGGTCGGCAGGAAACCGAATCTGAAGCATCTGCGTATTTTTGGATCTGAAGCGTACGTGCATGTACCGAAGCAGATGACATCGAAGCTTGACGCACGAGCGAAAAGGATGCTACTTGTCGGATACGATGGTGACTCGTCGAACTACCGTGTGTGGGATCCGGTGACAAAGAAAGTCATGGTATCACGTGACATAGTGTTTAAAGAAAAAATCGGGAAAATAGCATTTCCAGTCAATAACGAAGAGAACGACGATATAATTCTGCCGAGAGTCGTACAAGAGAGAGATCAACAAGATACCGAGGAAGAAACGAGCGACGAGGAACAGCGCGGAAGACGAGGACGTATTTTTACCGGCTGTCAATGGAGCAGCGACGGTGGAAGAAAAGCTAGTCAAGAAAGTGCAACCGGTCGTCCAAGGGCGAAATCTACGAGAACGCTCGAGCTTGAAGCGACCTATTCGCTACGAGTCAAACGTAGGCGGAATACAAAGTGCCATTGTCGTACGAGGAAGCGATGCGGAGCAGTGAAGCATCACAGTGGATTGAAGCAATCGAAGACGAGCTGAGGGCACATCGAGAGAACGAAACGTGGTCACTGGTCGAGCGGAAACCTGGTATGAAGTTAATCGATTCGAAATGGGTCTTTAAACTAATGAAAGATCCAGAGGGCAACGTGTATCGGTTCAAGGCGCGACTGTGTGCTCGGGGTTTTATGCAGCGGCAAGGAGTAGATTTTATGGAAACTTTCGCGCCAGTTGTGCGATATGATTCGCTGAGAGTGCTCCTCGCGATCGTTGCAGCAGAGGATTTCGAGTTGGCGCAGTTTGACGTTCAAACGGCGTTCTTACACGGGAAGCTGGAAGAAGAAATCTTCATGGAGCCACCGGAGGGTCTCAGCGTTGAAGATTTGCGAGGAAGTGCAAAGAATAGTGTTGTGTGCCGCTTGGTAAAGTCCCTATATGGACTCAAGCAGGCACCAAGGTGCTGGAACAAGAAGTTCAGTGCATTCTTGCGAAAATTTAAGTTTAAAGAAACCGAAGCGGATAGTTGCATTTTTGTCGGGAGTATCGAAGGTTCGATAGTTTACTTGGCAATATTCGTGGACGATGGGTTGATTGCAGCCAAGTCCAATGAAATAATCGAGCGCGTGATTAAGCATCTGAGCAGTGCGTTTGTGATTACTATTGGTGATTCGAGTATGTTTGTAGGTATGCAGATCGAGCGTGACAAAGAGAGAAAAACTATTTTCTTACATCAGAGCGCGTATGTGCGGCGAATGATCGAAAAGTTTGGAATGAGTGATGTGAAAGCGATCGGAGTTCCGGCGGATCTGCATGTAGTGCTGAGCCCTGTTGTTGAGGGCGAGATAAAATCCGAAAATGTACCGTATCGTGAGGCAGTCGGCTCACTAATGTTCCTCGCGGTCGTTTCACGCCCCGACATAGCGTACGCGGTGAATTCTGTAAGCAAATATTTAAATAGTCACAACGATGACCATTGGCGAGCGGTCAAGCGAATATTCGCATATTTATCCGGTACGAGCGAGTTAGGGATCAAGTATCGCGGCGGTGGAAGCGAGCCGGAGTTGATCGGATATTCAGACGCCGATTACGCGGGTGATATGGAAACCAGAAGGTCTACGACGGGGTATCTTTTCGAGCTCGCGAACGGACCAGTCACGTGGTCAAGTCAAAGGCAAAAGCTTGTAACATTGAGTACGACAGAGTCCGAATATGTTGCGGCTTCAGCGGCATCGAGAGAAGCAATTTGGTTACGAAAATTGTTAAGTGATATCGGATATCGACGTGCAAAAGCAACCGTGATTTTTGTAGACAACCAAAGTGCAATCAAGCTGGTGAAAAATCCAGAATTTCATAAGCGCACGAAGCACATCGATGTCCGCTATCATTACATTCGCGAAAAAGTTGACGCGAAAGAGATTGGGATAGAATATGTTCCCACAGAGCAACAGAAGGCTGATATCTTCACTAAGGCTTTGCCGAGGGAACGGTTCAGAATGTTGTGTGCAAGTATGAGTATGAACGAGTGCGCAACACACTTAAACGGTGGAAGTGTTGGAGAAGTTTGACGCGTGTTGCCTCTAGTCGGTAAAAGCGAGTGGCGAGTCTACCGACACTCAGGCGATTGGCCGTTGCGGTGACGGGTGAAGTTGAGTCGTTTTATGTATTCAGTATTATAGCAGTCTTTGTAAGAACGAGATCTCACGTGCGACGTAAAAGAATATTATATATCGTACATAGACTAAGTGGTCTTTGCGTGAAAAACCTGTCTCCTCCTCACTCTTATAACTGCTACAACACTATATCACATCGAAATGTCGAGATTATTTCCCTCTGTCAATTTTCTAAAAGCTGAAATAATAGTTTGGGGACTGGTCGCGCTATATACGGTACTTACAGCACAAGCGTAGCGCGCTACGTTCTCCCCACTTTGCCCGCCTATGCGCAGAACCAAGGCAGTCTCTCGTTGGACAGAGTATAGAGACCCTGATTGGATATACAGTTTTATGAAACTCGATATCTTTAAAAGAAATATATAATTATACACTTTTCTTTAAAAAACTGCATCTTCTTTAGCAATTAATATCTCATTTATCAATTTATATATTACATACCAATATAATTATTTTCATTTGTCGCCTTACGCCAGCATAGAAAAGAAAGCTCTACCTGAGATTTCCTCTTTTGCCATGGAGATGTTGAGATATCGACATTGTCATTCCCCTATATTAAAAAATAAAAATGTTTGAAATATAATGATTACAATATCTTGTAGGATAAATTTAGATTGTAATTACTTTCTACAAGACAGTAATAGATAATATATGACAGGAAATACACATACCACCCAGGCAGCATGCATATGTTCGCCGAATGTTAGTTTTGTGTTAAATATGTTTGTTGTTTGATTCCAAACAGTCAACTAACAATCTGAAAATAAATTCTATCAGAGAGTTATGATTTAAACGTTGAACGAACATTTTGCTGCAACACTTTCGAGCGCCATCTAATAATTCACTTTCGTTAAAGTGGAACTACGTAGCCAAAATTCAATATGGCGTCAGTCAGTTGGGGGGCGAGCAAGCAAGCGGGCGAACGTGAGACGTGAGAGCGGCAAGTAAAAGAGTGAGTTCGCGGTTTGCTTTGCCGTTTGCGGGGAAGTCACGATCGTGAGTTCGGTGCGTGCACACATCGGCTCGCGTTTACATATATATATGTGTATATACATGCCCGTCTTGGCTACGAACGGCGCGCACCCACGTACCGCCCGTACGACGACGTGCGACGACACGTCCGATGTGCGATTAGTGAGGTTAATCAGAGCTATGACGGCGACAACGGCGAGCGGCGCCGTCGCAACCGCGTCGGGGAACGACAACGGAGATGCGGACGTGACGGCGGAGGAGGTGACGTCGAGGAAGTGCGAGGGCCAGCTGTCTATGCTGTGCGCGGCGAACAGCTAGCTGTTCATCCTGCATGCCAGCTAGCGTGCCGTACGTCAGAAATGGTGCAGGATGAGGACCACTGCTCGTCCTGGGCCCACCGTTATCTTGCAGGAGATAGTCACGTATTTGTCGCACGAGACCAGAATAAGAGCCGTCCAGGTATATACCGAGAGAATGCGAGAGTGTGAGTGAGAGAGGGAGAGTGGGAGAGAAGAAGAGAGCGCGAGCCTTGCCTCTTGTTTTCCTTTTCCTCGCAATCGTCTGCGCTGTAAACTGACCTGACATTGTGTGGCCGATAAAGCTGTCGCGTTCAATCACAGGAATATTTCTTATGGAATGTATACTAATGAGAATTCACTACTATCTCTCTCTCTCTCTCTCTCTCTCTCGTCTGACTCTCTTATATGTTATGTATGATGTTTCATATTGCGATATTCTTTGTGTTTACAGATGCTGCTGATACAATCTACGGACGAAATGTCCAAGCAGATACAAGTGGAGTTGAATGAGAATCCAGCGACGCGCCATAAGAACCTCGAAATTATTAAAGAGTGGCTTGTTAAACAACCGCATTTGCCTAAATTTGATAGTATATGCGACGATTATTTTGTTGTTGATATATTTGTCAGAATAGATGGTATATAAGATTATATAGAATAGTTGTATAGCTCACTATAGACGATTTATGTGTGTATATTGTTGAGTGAAAAATTATAACAAACAGTAATCTTTCACTCAACAAACTATAATTTTTCACTCAACAATATACACACATAAATTGTCTATAATGAGCTATACAACTATTCTATATAATCTTATGTACCATCTATTCTGAAAAATATATCAACGACCAAAAAATCGTGTTACTTTGTATTTGCTTGCAGTGGCACTTTGTTATAAAATATTCATTGACATGTTTGTGAAAGATATTACATTGAAATGTTACAGATGCATGTTCTATAATTTATTTTTCTTTAAAATACAAATCATAAAATTTATTTTTCTTTATAGTACAAATTATTTAATAATATTTACTTTTTTTATAGTGCAAATTATAGAACTTATTAACGTATGTTAATCAATGTATATTTCTTCCAGACTATATGTGATAGATGTGTCAAATTTATTTTGTATTGAGTCAGTGAAAATCTTTCAATTTATTATTATAAGATGCTCAGGTTCTTAGAAACGAATATGAAATAAGTATGAATACATACAATTTTTGTTCTAAAATAGTTTATTGCACTTACAGTAGAACCCGCTTATAATAATGTCTCTTACATATGTTTTCCCGCTATAACGTTTTGATTCCATATCACCAAGCAATACTTACAAAATGAAATATATCCCGCATTTAACGTCGTCTCGCGTATAACGTTGCAGTTTTCCGATCTAGAGCTATGTACATTATAAACGGGTTTCACTGTATTAAACAATTCAAAAGAAAAAGAAATAAAGAAATATGATTAAAGAAATGTGTAATATTATCCCCATGCCTCCCGTACGGGGAATATATCCCCCCGCGCTTTGCGTTATCCGAATGTTTGACGAAAGCTCGCCGAACGTTATATCGCGAACATTCTCTGAAAATTCTTCGAACACTACTTAGCTGCGAACTCCTAACACTCAGATAACAGTTATTCAGGTAATGGCTATTACATTCAGCGAACACTCGGAGAACAACAACATGCTGCCTGGGCAACTAAATTTTTGGTCCATCAATATATGTATAACGGATGAAATAGTTCTTTATAGTTTTGAAATTTTGGCGGCCCAATTATGTGAGGGGCAGTATAAAATATACTAACATTTCGGTGGTTTTCGGCAACAAATCTTTTCTTTCCAAACTAATAAATAAAGTCAACATTATCCTCTTCTGCGGATACACTGCCGACATAGGGATATTGTAAGGTAGATGGCACTTAGTGCATCAACTCTATAATAGAGGACGCGACGACCGCTAGGTGTCGACAATAAAGTTCAGTCTTAAGCTAGCCTCCAACCAGCCACGACGTATTATTCATTGTCCCTACACCTTACAGATATCGACTACAACTATCGGGATATGAAGGTTGATTATAGGGTGTCATATCTCTCTGAAAGAAGATCAAAAATATGGAGAATAATAATTCTTGCTTATCTAGCATATGCTAAAATGTGTTATAATAACATATATTTATATAATTATAGCGTAAAGATTATGTAATCTAAGTTTATCTTCCTTTCATTCACATTGCTAGTATTGACATTTTTGTCTGGGCGTGTATGTGACGCAAAGTTCAGATTTTTAGTACGTACTGATAATGAATATTGAAACGCGATTCGTGTAAAAAAAGATATATTTCTATTAACGGTACAAGTCTTGTTCTACATAGAATTATGTAAAAGATATCTAGGTATTTTTAAAAACATTAATTTTTACTAAAACTACTTTTTTAACTTTTCTGTTAACAAATTGTACTTTTATTATGTGAAATATATTATGTACCTCTACATACATAAAATTCTAAAGGAAATGGGAGTACCAGAACATCATATAGCACTCATAGAGAACTTATACACGGACGGAGAGATTCGGATTAGAGTTAACGGCGTGAGGTCGGGAATGTTCAAACCGCGAAAAGGATTACGACATGGATGTATACTATCTCCAATTCTCTTTAACATCTAAGGAGAATACATAATGAGGAAAGTACTAGAAGGATGGAAGGAAGGAGTTGTCAAAGGAGACGTGAAGATAAGCAACCTGCGGTACGCTGATGACACAACGCTTTTTGCAGCCACGGAAAAACAATTGGCAGAACTCATTGACAGAGTTGAAGAGGAGAGCTGGAAAGTTGGGCTGACCATAAACAAGTCAAAGACGAAAGTCATGATCATAGATCGAGGTGGTCAGCTTACCCAGACAGGAGAACTGAATGACTTTGACATTGTCAATGAGTTCATATATCTTGGATCTCTACTAACAGCTGATGGAGGATGTGAGCCCGAGATAAGAAGGAGAGTCCACCCAGGCAGCATGTTGTTGTTCTCCGAGTGTTCGCTGAATGTAATAGCCATTACCTGAATAACTGTTATCTGAGTGTTAGGAGTTCGCAGCTAAGTAGTGTTCGAAGAATTTTCAGAGAATGTTCGCGATATAACGTTCGGCGAGCTTTCGTCAAACATTCGGATAACGCAAAGCGCGGGGGGATATATTCCCCGTACGGGAGGCATGGGGATAATATTACACATTTCTTTAATCATATTTCTTTATTTTTTTTTCTTTTGAATTGTTTAATACAGTGAAACCCGTTTATAATGTACATAAGCTCTAGATCGGAAAACTGCAACGTTATACGCGAGACGACGTTAAATGCGGGATATATTTCATTTTGTAAGTATTGCTTGGTGATATGGAATCAAAACGTTATAGCGGGAAAACATATGTAAGAGACATTATTATAAGCGGGTTCTACTGTAAGTGCAATAAACTATTTTAGAACAAAAATTGTATGTATTCATACTTATTTCATATTCGTTTCTAAGAACCTGAGCATCTTATAATAATAAATTGAAAGATTTTCACTGACTCAATACAAAATAAATTTGACACATCTATCACATATAGTCTGGAAGAAATATACATTGATTAACATACGTTAATAAGTTCTATAATTTGCACTATAAAAAAAAGTAAATATTATTAAATAATTTGTACTATAAAGAAAAATAAATTTTATGATTTGTACTTTAAAGAAAAATAAATTATAGAACATGCATCTGTAACATTTCAATGTAATATCTTTCACAAACATGTCAATGAATATTTTATAACAAAGTGCCACTGCAAGCAAATACAAAGTAACACGATTTTTTGGTCGTTGATATATTTTTCAGAATAGATGGTACATAAGATTATATAGAATAGTTGTATAGCTCATTATAGACAATTTATGTGTGTATATTGTTGAGTGAAAAATTATAGTTTGTTGAGTGAAAGATTACTGTTTGTTATAATTTTTCACTCAACAATATACACACATAAATCGTCTATAGTGAGCTATACAACTATTCTATATAATCTTATATACCATCTATTCTGACAAATATATCAACAACAAAATAATCGTCGCATATACTATCGAATTTAGGCAAATGCGGTTGTTTAACAAGCCACTCTTTAATAATTTCGAGGTTCTTATGGCGCGTCGCTGGATTCTCATTCAACTCCACTTGTATCTGCTTGGACATTTCGTCCGTAGATTGTATCAGCAGCATCTGTAAACACAAAGAATATCGCAATATGAAACATCATACATAACATATAAGAGAGTCAGACGAGAAAGAGAGAGAGAGAGAGATAGTAGTGAATTCTCATTAGTATACATTCCATAAGAAATATTCCTGTGATTGAACGCGACAGCTTTATCGGCCACACAATGTCAGGTCAGTTTACAGCGCAGACGATTGCGAAGAAAAGGAAAACAAGAGGCAAGGCTCGCGCTCTCTTCTTCTCTCCCACTCTCCCTCTCTCACTCACACTCTCGCATTCTCTCGGTATATACCTGGACGGCTCTTATTCTGGTCTCGTGCGACAAATACGTGACTATCTCCTGCAAGATAACGGTGGGCCCAGGACGAGCAGTGGTCCTCATCCTGCACCATTTCTGACGTACGGCACGCTAGCTGGCATGCAGGATGAACAGCTAGCTGTTCGCCGCGCACAGCATAGACAGCTGTCCCTCGCACTTCCTCGACGTCACCTCCTCCGCCGTCACGTCCGCATCTCCGTTGTCGTTCCCCGACGCGGTTGCGACGGCGCCGCTCGCCGTTGTCGCCGTCATAGCTCTGATTAACCTCACTAATCGCACATCGGACGTGTCGTCGCACGTCGTCGTACGGGCGGTACGTGGGTGCGCGCCGTTCGTAGCCAAGACGGGCATGTATATACACATATATATATATGTAAACGCGAGCCGATGTGTGCACGCACCGAACTCACGATCGTGACTTCCCCGCAAACGGCAAAGCAAACCGCGAACTCACTCTTTTACTTGCCGCTCTCACGTCTCACGTTCGCCCGCTTGCTTGCTCGCCCCCCAACTGACTGACGCCATATTGAATTTTGGCTACGTAGTTCCACTTTAACGAAAGTGAATTATTAGATGGCGCTCGAAAGTGTTGCAGCAAAATGTTCGTTCAACGTTTAAATCATAACTCTCTGATAGAATTTATTTTCAGATTGTTAGCTGACTGTTTGGAATCAAACAACAAACATATTTAACACAAAACTAACATTCGGCGAACATATGCATGCTGCCTGGGCAGATGGCTAAGGGAGCCATGGCAAGACTAACTAGGATTTGGCGAGACAGAAGTATATCTAAAACAACTAAGATAAGACTAGTTAGAGCCCTTATTTTCTTTATCTTTTTATACGGAGTAGAATCCTGGACTCTTTGAGCATCTGAGAAACACAAAATTGATGCTTTCGAAATGTGGCGAAATGTGTGCTGGCGACGAATGCTACGCATCCCGTGGACTGCCATGTGTACGAACAATTCCATTCTGGATGAACGAGCGGTGGAAGTGAGACTGTCAACAATCTGCCTACCTCCTACTTTGGACATGTGGCTAGACGTCAGCCAGATAACCTAGAAAATCTGGTCGTCGTCGGCAAAGTGGAGGGAAAAGGACTTAGAGGAAGATCATGCACCAACTAACGACCTTCAGAACTGAAGAAACGACGAAGAAGACACACATAAAACTTAAAATTTGTATATTAGTAAAACTCAAAAATTTGTTTACTATTGTATTATTATGATGTACAGAATAAATTGTTAATAAATAATTATTTTATATATTTTCATTTTAGTCTCAAATTTATATTTTTTATAACATTCTGTTATTTCTTATAAAATAAATATATGTCTTTATATATTATTATAAATATATAGTGTATTATGTATGTACATACATATGTACACAACACATATACACATATTTTACATTTGCAAATATTTCTTGCAATATAATTATATTTTCTAAAACTATATCAAACTTTGTTATAGCTTTCAAAAAGGAATAAAAGTAATAAAAATAATGAAATAAAATAAAGTTTTTTTTTAATTTTAATTATTTAATAATAAATATATTATTAAATAATTAAAATAAGAAAAAACTGTTTTTTAAACTTCTAAAAATATAGAGAAATATCTCTGCAAATATAAAACATCGCAAGCACGTGCTTTGTGTTCTTCTTTTTTAAATAAAATTTTAATATTAACCCTCCCGCGTTGTCACTCAAGCCGTATTTTCGGCAGGCGAATATTCTAACCTATTTTAAAAGTGTTTCATCTTATTTTAAAGTAAAGATACAGAAGTTTGAAAAAATACTTTTTTCACAATTTTTAAAAATATTTTTATAAATATTTTTAAAACTTATAAATTTTGAATGTTTTAACTATGATTATCGTTTTCTTGAGATTCTACTTATAGTTAAAAAAAAAGTTAAAATTGATTAGACTGGCTCCGAGATATAAGCGATTGAAAATTGCTCGGGTGTGCCATACCCATAGTGCAATTCCGGTGGAAATTCCGACGTTGTGACAACTGAGGGTTAAAAACATTATCGCTCAAACGCTCAATCGCTGAAACAAACGAATTAATTTAGGAATGGAGCTCCAGTGACAGAAGTCGCTACGTGATCCTCTTTATCGCTTATTTAAACGATCGGTTTCAGCGGCTCGTAAAAATGCACCTAGCTTTATTGTAAATCTGAAATATCGCTAGCACGTGTTCGTCTATCACCACGTGAGCACTTAACTCGAAAGAGTTGCCATCCCCGAGAAATTACAAAAATTTTGACTCCTTTTGCAAGAGAATCAGTCCATTAATGAATGTGTGACAGACAGGCAGACAGACGGACAGACAGAGATTAGAGACTTATTATATAAGTTTCAGCCAAATCGGAGAGGAGGCCCCTCTCTCCTTCAGTATTACCAATTTTTGCTCTATCTATAGACATAATTTATAGATAATTTCACATCTTGGCTCCGTGTAAGAGCGGTCGTAAACGAGTCCCGGTTTTGATTTCAATTTTCATCCCGTGCATACCTCAGTTTTATAAGAAGCTTATTCGATAATTAAAAGTTGTAAGTGAATAAAGAGTGTGAGGTAACCCGTTTCGGGAACTCATATATTTCGATCAATAGTGATTTTCGACTGACATAACAAACTTGACCGTAACGAAATTCACGCGAGACAAAACGTCAATTCGTTACAACCGTCATCATTCAAGAAGGATAAAATAAATTTTTTATTCTCAAATCGAATTTTCGCGACAGGCATTACAAAAAATATTGTATGTGGCATGTGCGGAAGCAACGAATTACGTTACGCGTGAAGTTATAGTGTATTCACAATCGTACTCGTGTGAATGCACCATAAGCCTTCGGCTCATGCGGCAACTTCACGCGCGACATATACATAGACTACGTTTACACGGCCCGATTTACGCCGAAGTTACAACATCGATGTTATAACTGCTGACGTTAGATGTCGTGTAAACGCTCTTTTACGGCGAAGTTATTACATCGATGTAGTAACTCAAAGTCGTTTGGTGAAGAAGCTTAAAGTTACTACGTCGACTTAAAAAGAACGTGTAAACGGCAGCAGTGTAACGATGGCGATAATGCCAACCGTAAAAATTAAACATCTTAATCTCCATTGTTTGCAAAGTGGCTACAGACTAGAATTAGCGTCAAGAAGCTAAAATCTGCACGTTTAGACATCTGCGCAAGGGTGCTGCGTGCATGTTTGACGCTTGACGCTCAACGCTCGACGCTCCCATCTAAGCGCACCGTTATATTGGTACTAATGAAAATCCTTCACTCACTTCATTCGAAAGTTGTTAAGGGTCGGCAGGAGACCCAGGCAAACTCCGAATTGATATTGGAGACCTCGCGTGGTGGCAACGCGAAACTCCGGTTTCAGTGTCACCAACGTTGGAAAACTAATTTCAGGTTCCATGTAGTGGTGTATGTCCGTACACGTACACACACCACTGAATTGCTTACGCGGACGCACGGATTCTAGCAATACGGCCCGAAAATGCTTTCTGGCCGTCCGTAGCAGAAGGCAGTAACGTACCAAGGCTAACAAGCACCCGCTTTTTATAAATTACATATATTCTTATGCACACATGTGCGTAAATACATATTTTATTTGCTTTGATTGCTATCAGTGTCTCTTACAATTTAGTCAAATATTAGCCTTTAACATTGAACTGTTTTGCTGTAAAAAATAAAAATAAAAATTTTGAAAATAATTCATATCTTTTGATCGGTTCAACCGATTTTGATGAAATTTTAATATGTTGTAGATATCATTGAGACACATTTGTGGAAAATTCGGGAAAAATTTCTGATGACAGAAACATTGATAAAAAAAATAAATTAATGTTCTTGATTTTTTTCAGTCCCGATATCTTTCTTGTACAGTTACGAAAAAAATTTTCTAGAATTTTGGAGCAGTTTTCTATCGGACATAATTTTTTGGAAGCAATAAAATGGGTAGGTGGTACTTTTAAAAAATAAAATATTTTTTTTATTCTTTTAAAATATGATATATGCTTTTGGTACGATTACCATATATTTTATGTAGAATTTTGGGATAGTATTCTACAAAAAGTAATTTTTGCGAACCAATAAAATGTGTGAAAAGTACTTAAAAATAACAAAATCTTTTTTTTCAAAATTATCACAGCTTTTTGGTACTATCGCCATATTTTTGTTTAGAATCTTGGAATGGAATCCTACGACAAGTAATTTTCCGGAATTGATTAAATAAATAGATGCAGGTACTAAAAAAATAATGAAATAAAGTAAATTGAAATAATTATCAAAGAATAAACTATAATCGTATTAAATCTAATGTTTTTAATGAATTAGTACACATACACATACACGTATACATACACTCAAAATAATGGAGTACACATACACATTCGTTCGGAGAGGAACTGAAGATGGCGTAAGCTATAGAAGAGGAAGGAGGGAATATAGAATGATGTGTGAGGCAAAGAGAAAAGAAGAGAGGGATAAGATGATAAGAGAGGTAGGAGAAGCGAGAACAGAAGCGAAAGTGTGGGAGCTGATAGGCAGAGTAAGGAGGAGAAGAAAGAGGATAAATGAGGAGATAAAGATGGAAGAGTGGAAGGAGTATTTCATGGAATTGATAGGAGGGGTGGATAACAGGGTGACAATGGGAGACGGAGGACACGTGAGACAAGGAGAGGACGAAATCGAATTAGCGGAGGTGAGGAATGTGATAAGAAAATTAAAAGATGGGAAAGCGATAGGCACTGACGAGATACCGAATGAAGCATGGAGATACGGAGGAGAAGAAATGGAGAAATGGATCTGGGAAATATGTAAGAGAGTATGGAGAGGTAAAGGTTGGCCGGAGCAATGGAAAGAAGGAGAAATAATTCCGATAATAAAAAAAGGGGAGGGCCGTGAGGTGAAAGACTATAGAAGGATAACGGTCATGCCATCGGCATATAAGATATATACGGCGGTTCTGGCAGAGAGGCTAAGGGAGGAGGTGGAAACAAAGAATTTGATTCCAGGCAATCAGGCAGGATTTAGGAGGGGGATGGGGACAATGGATCAGATATATGCGCTAAATTACCTGATAAACAAACAGCTTGGAAAGGACAAGGGTAAGATGACGGTGTTATTTATAGATCTGAAAGCGGCCTTTGACTCAGTGGACAGAGAGGTGTTGATCAAGGCCATGAGAGGAAGAGGAGTGAGGGAGGGACTAGTAAACAGGGTGGAGGAAGTGCTGAGAGAGACGAGGAGCAAGGTGAGAGTGGGGAGGCAGAGTGGAGGAGTATTTTGGATGGCGAGAGGAGTAAGGCAGGGTTGTCCAATGAGTCCACTACTATTCAACCTGTTAATAGCAGACATGGAGGATTACATGAGGAAAGGAGGTTGGGGAGGAATAAGATTGAGGGGGGAGAAGATCTACACTCTGATGTATGCGGATGACGTGGCGCTAATGGCGGAGGATGAACAAGATATGAGGTCAATGATTAGTAGGCTGGAAGGATACTTGGATGGGAAAGGATTAGTGCTGAGTACGGAGAAAACAAAGTTAATGAGGTTTAGGAAGGGTGGAGGTAGGAAGAAGAAAATGGATTGGAGATGGAAGAATAAGAAGATAGAGGAGGTAAAAGAATTCAAGTATCTGGGATACACAGTGAGAGAGAATGGAAAACAGGAAGCTCACGTAAGAGAGAGAAGAAGAAAAGCAGCAATTGTGATGAGAGAAGTATGGGGGATAGGGAAAAGGATGTGGGGTAATGATTGGAAGAGAAGAATCTGGCTGTATGATACACTGATATGGACAGTGATGGGATATGGAGCGGAGGTGTGGGGGTGGAGGGAGTGGGGGGAGATAGAAGGCATTCACGAAAGATATTTAAGATGGATATTCGGATTGAATTGGAGGACTCCAGGATACATGGTAAGGGATGAATTGGAGAGAAAGAAAATGAGAGGTAGAGCAAACAAGAGAGCATGGAATTTCGAAAGAAAACTGGAAGAAGGCAAGGGGGGGGAAATTGCAAGAAAATGTTATGAAGAGATGAAAGAAAGGTGGAAGAAGGGAAAGATAATAGGAAAGTGGGAACAAGAAAGAAAGGAATACATGGAGAGGGTGGGAGTGAGAATGGGAGAGGAGGAAGGACTAGGTTATGAAAATTTGATGGAAAGAGACTGGCAGATGCAAAAGCAAGAAAGATTAGAAAAAATCAGGGGATCAAAGTATAACAGATGGTATAGGGAGATAAGGGTAGAGGGGATCCCGAGATATTTGGAAAAGGGTTGGGTAGAAAGGAGATGGAGTAGGGTAATAAGGTTCAGACTAGACAATGAAGTGAGGGAGGGGCAGTACTGGGAAGAGGAAAAAAGCAGAAGATGTAGGATATGTGGGAGGGAAGAGGAATCATGGGAACACGTGTGGGAAAGATGTTCGAGAGGGAGAGAGTGGGAGGATGAGGGATGGCAGGGGGTGGTGGGAAGGATGCTGGGAGAGGAGGGGGAGGGGGAAGATTGGATGAAGGAAATAGAGAGGCTAAGAGGGGGGCGGGAGAATGATGGGGATATGAACGAGAGGACGAATGAGAAATATTGTAAGGAAACGGAAGTCCCGATAGATTAAGATAGATGTAAGTTAGAAAATAAGTTAGTATTAAGAGCGGATTCAAAGAAAGGACAAGGCGAGCTTTGCGTGCGTGTGTGTGTGTATAGGTAGGGATAGGTTAAGGATTACTTGTACATTGTTGTGAAGGGTTGGGAACGTCCCTCCAAAACGCCCTTTTAACCCCACAGGGGAATAAAGTATTTTCAAACCTAACCATACACATTCGTTCACATAATCACTCTCATACTATTATTTACAGTTATATTCATATATGGATGAACTAATCTTCATCACTATCTTCATTGATAGTAGGCGTGATGCCGTCTGTTTTAAATATATTTAAATATTAAATATATAATATATTAAATAAAATAAGTAAAAAAATAAAAATAAAAATAAAAATAAAAAATAAAATAAAAAAATATTAAATATATAAATACTAAATATATTTAAATATATTTAAAACAGCCGGCATCACGCCTATTATCAATAAAGATAGTGATGAAGATTAGTCCATCCATATAAATATATAACTATAAATAGTGTAAATAATAGTATAAGAGTGATTATGTGAACGAATGTGTATGAATACTTCATTATTTTGAGTGTGTGTACGTGTATGTGTATGTGTACTTCGTTAATAAACATTTGATTTAATACGATTAAAGTTTATCCTTTTATAATTATTTCAATATACTTTATTTTATTATTTTTTTAGTACCTGCACCTATTTATTTAATCGATTCCAGAAAATTACTTGTAGGATTCCATTCCAAGATTCTAAACAAAAATATGGTGATGGTGCCAAAAAACTTATAATTTTGAAAAAAAATATTTTGTTTTTTAAAGTACCTACCTTCTACCCATTTTATTGGTTCAAAAAAAGTACTTGTAGAATACCGTCTCAAAAGTCTAATTACATTATAAAACATTACATAACAAAATGAATATGGCAATGGTACAAAAAGCATCATAAAAAAAAATAAAAAAAATCTTATTTTTTTAAACTTCCGCCTACCTATTTTATTGGCTCGAAAAAATTACTTGTAGAATACTGTCTCAAAATTCTACATAAAATATATGGCGACCGCACCAAAAGCATATCATATTTTTAAAAAAAGAAAATTACTTTATTTTTTAAAAGTACCGCCTACCCATTTCATTGCTTCCAAAAAATTATGTCCGATAAGAAACTGCTCCAAGATTCTAGAAAAATTTGTTCGTAATTGTACAAGAAAGATATCGGGACTGAAAAAAATCGAGAACATTTATTTATTTTTTTATCAATGTTTCTGTCATCATAAACCTTTCCCGAATTTTCCAAAAATGTGTCTCAATAATATGTACAACATATTAAAATTTCAACACAATCGGTTTAGCCGATTAAAAGATATGAATTATTTTCGAAATTTTTATTTTTATTTCTTACAGCAAAACAGTTCAATGTTAAAGGCTAATATTTGACTAAATTGTAAGAGACACTGATAGCAATCAAAGCAAAAAAATGAGCATAATCCGTGTGGAGGAACATTGACCCTTCTTATCCGGCTACGGCCTTTATTCTATCTTTATATAGGAAAATATACACTCAGTCTTAGCATCAGAGCAGAGGGTAACGCAGCTGATGAACAGTATTGATAACAAACTGAATGAAAATCTTAATTATTAATATCATTATGTTGTAATAATTAAGATTTTTATTCAGTTTGTTATCTATACTGTTCATCAGCTGCGTTATCCTCTGCTTGAAAGAGTTTACATAAAAAGTTCAGCGTTGGAAACCTCATATTATTCACAATTCTCCATTACTTGTTTTAAATCTACAGCTTCCTTTTCAGTAATAGATTGATAGTCTAAAGTAATAGGTGATGGGAAAACATCTGAAATTATTGCACTATCATGCAGAAACACTAAGAATTTAAAAATATATTTTTATGCATATTAAAAGATATATTAGCAATCAGTCTAATTACAAAAGAAGGTGTACCAGATAATCTTCCAATTCCATTTCCATGAAATATATATATATATATATATTATTAATGAAAATGGAATTGAAGATTTGATTAAATTTTGTCTATTACAGCCACTTTTCAGATCACTTTTTTATTTTATTTTGAATTTCTAAAATAATATAAGGGTGTATTTTTTGTGTATTTTTGCTTATCTCTCTTTTTAAAAGTGTTTTTATTTTTTAAATCATATTTAGTTCTTATTTGTTTAATATAATTTTACTGCTGCGTTTTTTAAATTACGCATTATAATCAATATTTTGCTTTTCTAATTTGACTGAAAATGTAAGTAGTCTTCTCTTATTTTAAGGTGTAAATTAAAATAAAATAAAAAATAAAAATTATGCTTATTTTTCATTTTTAGTGTGTGTATATACCTATGGGATGGATATAGTTAACTTGCGATTATAGTGCATCATAAATAATAACGTGTAGAAATATTATCACGAAAGACAACATCTGCAATTATAATTTGATTGCAAACACGATGAAAAGGATTGACTTTCACATTTGTGCATGCATATATATATATATATATTAGAGTGGTCCTTAAAAAGGGTAATTTTGAATTTTGACTGCTCAAACGGTTCGGAAAGCTCGAAATAAATAAAAAAAAATCTGTGCAAAAGCGCAGCTCCCTATCTCAATTTCAACACGTGCCGCAGAGCACTTGAATTTTCCTATTAAAATCAAATAGCAAATGATTTTAGTATGAATGCAATAACGATCGGAAAAATTTGAAACTTGGCAATTCTCTTACCTATAGTTGTACCTATCTTCTGAAATTTCTATAGATTTTTATCTAAATATTTCAGGTTGCTAGTGGTCGATGAAAATAATTTTATTTTTTAATTTTTTAATCAAATAGCAAATGATTTTAGTATGAATGCAATAGCGGTCGGAAAAATTTGAAACTTGGCAATTCTCTTACCTATAGTTGTGCCTATCTTCTGACATTTTTATAGATTTTTATCTATACATTTCAGGTTGCTAGAGGTTGATGAGAATAATTTTTTGTAACTGTAAAAAATTAAATAAATTATGTTTCTAGCCATTTTTTTTATATTTTGGCAGGATTATATCCTGTATAATTTTGACATTGATGAAATTGTGATGCAAACATGCTGACTATTATATAAAAAAAAATATCCCGATGCGAAAAAGGATGAGACACTCATGAAAGATTTTTGAGATAAATAGTTTTGTAAAAGTATTGAATTCTTATTTAAGACAGCGAATAAATAAATAAATATATAAACAAAATTATAGAAATAAATAAATAAACAAGATTCCTTTGATTTTTCAAAAATTAAAAAAAAATTATTTTCATCGACCACTAGCAACCTGAAATATGTAGTGTGACGTGGCAGCTCCGCTGCACGTTGCAGCGTCCCCGCCGCCGCCACGGGGCGCGGAATTGCACTCGGGGGCGAGCCGGAAGAGCAGCGCGAAACCTCCAGGGGGCCTCGTTGTTAATTGATAGCGTATTAATTACCTTTTTGTTTTTATTATTTTTTTTGTAATCGCGGCACCTCGCCGGAATCCACCGGCGAAAACATCTTCGGCAGCGACCTTGCGGGCATCATGGGGGAGGAGCAGTGCGAGGGGCGAAGGACGCCCCAGAAATTAGCAGTGCAGAGACGGAGGATCGTCGCGGGCCACGCACAGGGGAGAGCGGGGCAAGACTTCGACCGCGTGATCCTGGCGTGAGGACGGGAGCGGTCCCGGCGTTCTGGATGCGGGAGGGCGGAACGACCCCGCCGCGACAGCGTTACGCCGGACGCGGCGTAATCGCTAAGACGGTCACGACTCCGACCGGGAAGTCGCGGGGAAGGACGCCCCCGCGCCGGAGACGCCGTGAGGCGAACCGGGACACCCGACCCGTTTTCACCGATCACCCCATCGATCGATTATCGCGGAGTCGCGAGGCACCCCGCGACGAATCACGCGAGACCACGTTACGCGAATTGTCGCGGCGTACTTGCGGGATCGATCCCGATTGGCCCGCGCTATCGCGCCACAGACGTACGCACCCCCGGGGTGGGGCGCGTCGTCGATCCGCAATCGAGCGACCGAAGGGACGATCTCTTTCGGTTCGCCCCCTCGTTGAGTTCGGACGTGTCTCGGCCGAAAAAGATTCGCGTTTGTAAGAGTGTGTGAGGCGAGGAAGCTAACCCGGACCAGCGCCCTGAGGAGGCGGTAACGCCGAGGAGGCCGAGTCAGGCGACGGTGAGGTTGCCCGATTAACTATTTGTGTCCAGCCACGGGAAAGCCGTCGGGTCGCGTTCGCGTTTTGTGCCGATTCGCGTCAGTGCCGCTTTAGTGAATTTTGGTGTCCGCTCGCCGTGCACGGCGTAGGAAATAATTTACGCGGTAGCGATCGGCATCGAGCGCGGAGGGCCCCCCTGGCGATCGCGCGAGCTTGTGTGTGCGGGATTAGGGCATCGCGGATTCGCGTCGCGTAACGACCCCCTTGGAGATCGTGATCGCGGGCGTGTGCGGCAACCTTCGGCGGGGTCGAAGGTCGAGGCCTCGCGTTCGCGCGGACGGCGTGCGGGAGTGGCCGCGTATTAGATTCGTGTATGGCGTACGTTCTCGGGTTCGCGTTGAGTGTGGCGTAACTTCGTATCTGCTCGCGTACCGTGTGGAGTCCGGCGTTCTTACGACCGACTTCGAGTGCGCGTTGAGTGTGACGTGGACTCGTATCTGCTCGCGTTCCGTTGTGAGTTCGACCCTTTTTGGCGTTTTCGATTGCGTAGTGCCGTCCCGAGTCGTACCAGCGTTCGCGCTCGCGCCTCCGCCGCCGCGCCCCGGCGTGCGAGTCACGTCGCGCCCGCATACCGCGTGTTTTTGCACGTTGTTCGCTGCGTACTATTTCCGTGTCGCGTTCTGAAGATATTATTCGCGACGATACCCCATCGTATTACTTGCGATATCGTTTCGCGATATTATATTGCGTTATCCGTCGGGATAGTATCTCGCGTTATTATTTGTGATTATTTGGCGTTATTAGTCGCTGTAGTATTTCGCGTTATTGTTTGTGTAATTATTTTGCGTTACTTATCTGTGTTACTAGGATGCGTTAGTAGTCGCGATATTATTTCGCGTTATTGTGTGTGAGATCCTTTACGTTAGTAGTCGCTATCGTTCCGCGTTATTAATCACGAGACTATTTTGCGTAACCATTAGAGATATTAGTTTGCGTTACTAGTTGAGATAATAGTCGACATTATTATTCGTAATAGGATCTCGCGATATTAATTGTAGTCAGTTGACGTTATTAGTTGCGATCTTTCTTCGCGTTATTATTTGCAATATTCTTCCGCGTTACTGTTTATATCGTTTTTCTAGTATCCTGCGTTTCTCGCTGCCGCGTATTTGTTTTGCGCCATTGTTCGCGTTGGATACTCTTGTGTGTTAGAGTCGCGTCCGAATACTATCTCGCGTTCTTTGGATTATTTCCCATATTGTCGTGTTATTATTTGCGACCTTATTTGGTATTATTATTAGCGATCTTAATGGCGATAATTATTAATTGCAATATTAACGTTATTATGTGTGCGTTTTCCGCTGCCGCGTATTAGTTTTGCGTTATTACTCGCGTCGATAGTTTGTATTAGATTTGCGTCGGATATTACTCATGGGTATTGTTTGAGTCAGAATATTAACTTGGCGTTACCCTGGTCTATTCGTTGCGTTATTTCGACTGCCGTTCGCGTTATCCGGAATCGTTCTCGCGTTATTGTTAAGCTACGAGATATTTTGTTGATTTGCGTGCTCTATTGCGCCCGTAATTGTGTCGCGCGTGCGACGAGCTCACGCCGAAACGGCGTAAAAACCACTGACGACAGAACAGAACAAAGTGGACCGGAGTTGAATCTCCGAGTCTAATTGATAGACTTATTGCGATCCCAGCGTGATTATCTGTTTCTTGGGCGAGTTGTAATCTCGCAGGATTACGTTGTCGCGCTCCGTTTGGCGCACGCAGAAATTATATTTGATCGTCGACATTTGTGGCTTTATTGTTTATAATATTTACAGAATTATGTTTTGATTGCGAGACGTATCGCGAATGTTATTTGGATCTCATTGTTTAGTTCTTGGTTTGTTCCGTAACGATCCAGAGATCATTATAATTTAGTCACTCAACAGTTTCATAAATTCCAATATATTTTCCGTCTGATCTTACGTTACTCGTTGTCGCGTATTATTCATCGCGTACGCTCGCGCTTGATCTTACTTCGCGTTCTTCTTTAGTTTTTGTCAACGAACTTGATTACAGTTCGATAGGCGGGGGCGATTGCCTCATTTAACTTTGTTATTATTCCTCGGATCAATTTAACTATTATTATTAAAAATTACCTTTATTAAACAACTGGTTCCACCCTTTTCATTATCCGATACTAGCAATAAACTATCAGTTATTTTATTATATTCTACTGTGTAACGAATTATTTAGCCGTTATCCCGTCGTCCTCTTGCACTGCCCTGCCTTGCCCTGCCCCTCTACCGTTAGGTCGAGCTGGTCGGCCTTCGCACGAATAATTAAGTTGGAGCTTTCGTGAGTCATTACTTGCGTTTTGGCGAATTTTTGCGAATTGAAGCATTCGAGTTGTCGTGATAAATTATTTGAGGATCGTTGTATTTAGTGGACGCGATTTGCCGCGTCTGGCGCCCAATAGTTTATATCGCGAGTCAAGAGATTTCGTGCGAGGGACCAATTTGAGAGGCCCGACACCTGACTCTCTACCGTCCCCTTTTGATCCGGCTTGCGCCCGCGTGCAAAAAGCCGTGACAGTAGATAAAAATGTATAAAAATATCAGAAGATAGGTACAACTATAGGTAAGAGAATTGCCAAGTTTCAAATTTTTCCGATCGCTATTGCATTCATACTAAAATCATTTGCTATTTGATTAAAAAATTAAAAAAAAACATTATTTTCATCGACCACTAGCAACCTGAAATATGTAGATAAAAATCTATAAAAATTTCAGAAGATAGGTACAACTATAGGTAAGAGAATTGCCAAGTTTCAAATTTTTCCGATCGTTATTGCATTCATACTAAAATCATTTGCTATTTGATTTTAATAGGAAAATTCAAGTGCTCTGCGGCACGTGTTAAAATTGAGATAGGAAGCTGCGCTTTTGCACAGATTTTTTTTTTATTTATTTCGAGCCTTTCGAACCGTTCGAGCAGTCAAAATTCAAAATTACCATTTTTAAGGACCACTCTAATATATATATATATATATATATATATATATATATATATATATATATGCATGTGTGTAATATGCATGACATGTAAAATGCTTGTAACGATTTTATGTTTTTTTACGATACAAAATATATATACATAAAATATATTGATTTTTCAATTTTTTTATTAATTTTTAATTATACATACACACACACACACAAATAGATTCTTCTTATTTTTCAAAATTATCTTTATTTTTGTTCATACTTTACATAGGCATACATATACAAAAAAAATAAAAATAATATGATAGCCGATTTTTGCTGCCATTATCTCTCAATATTTGCATCCGTGTGCTCACGTATTAGTGTTTGTACTTTGTACATGGACGTTACTACATATGCGATGTAAGAGAGATAAAGATGGAATGATGATCTCTTCTGTCAAGCAGTCAGTATGTTACCACGAAAATTTCCCCAGCTTGTTAGATCTAGTGAGAACCGTAATAACAATATTTTAGCCAAAATATCGAATGAATCTTATTCCATTTAGGATATTCTTAATCAGTAAGTTCATCTTTAGTACGCTAAAGAGCCCGATTTTGCATTTTTGCTCTTAAAAATTTATAATAAATTAAATACGGACTCGCGGCTAACCCAACCTTACCCGTTGCTAGCTGCCCATTCCCCCAAGTTTATTAAAAATTTTCTACTCATACAGCGTCGCGTTAACTTGACAGAATTGAAAATGCTTCTCCAGGATTGCAGTACATACATCAATGATTCAGGGAAAATCTCATTTTATATGGAAAACGAGAAAAAGTTACGGAACTACAGATTTCCTTATTTTCATTTACCTCAATATGGCGTCTAGTTGGCAGACGGCCTGTCAATTCATCACAAGATGTGTTTCATATAAAAGATATACCGTTTGTACGAACGTGAAAACAAGTTTTCCTGAATTGCAAAACACGAAACAACATTATTGAACCCTTGAAATGAAGATTACAAGTCTAATAAAGCATACGATGTGTATGTGTGTCGTGCGTATGCGTGCGTGCAATAGGTGCTATTCTTGACTATCTCTGCGATGATGTCAATAATAGGGGACCTGTATACCGAAAAAATCCGTACTCATACAGCGTCGCGTTAACTTGACAGAATTGAAAATGCTTCTCCAGGATTGCAGTACATACATCAATGATTCAGGGAAAATCTCATTTTATATGTTTTCACGACTTGTCAACTCTAACCTTGGCGGTGTATCTATTCTAAAAAGCTGGAGCTGTGCGAAAATTTGTAGGGTTGTCGGTAATTTTGTCGGTAAAACAGCGACATTGTCGGAGTTCGGCCTTCGGTTCAGGATCCCCTTAAGCAATTTCAGCTTGGTGGGAGTAAGATAAGCCTGAACGTGTAAACGCAACTCACCTTAAGTAGGAGTTATAACATCAGCGTTACTAAGTCGAAGTTAGAAGCCGTGTAAACGTAGTCATATATAGGCTGCGGTCCACTTGACGCTACAAATGCGTCTTCATTGAAAGAAAGCTGAGAAGAGAAATGCTTCGAAGCATTTGGAGCGTCAAGTGGACCGCAGCCATAGTTCGTTGTTTTCCACACTTGCCACACAAAATACTATTATATACATCTATATAAAACATTATTTTGTATAAGTACA
The DNA here is from genome assembly GCA_035220615.1 of Leptothorax acervorum. NCBI lineage: Eukaryota > Metazoa > Arthropoda > Insecta > Hymenoptera > Formicidae > Leptothorax > Leptothorax acervorum. The sequence goes on from JASTWQ010000414.1 coordinate 107,399, forward strand.
AAGTTTAATAAAAATTATAATATTCATACATATATATTACGTATTTAAGAAAACTAATAAGTAATTTATCTAAAAGAAACCTTTTTTAAATTTTAGTCTTACAAAAATTTTGTCCGTATAAGACCTCACGTTCAAAATAAGAAAAATTGAGCTAGTTACTATAATTTCTTTCTACATAGCGAGAGCGTCCCGTTTGACCACGTTGCGATTGAGCACAGCTACTCATAGCCCCCGGTGCCTGGGCCGGGGAGTTTTTCCACTGGACCAGCCAATCAGAAATTTTTGACGTGGTCAATCGGATTCCACCAGCCAAATCGATCCCAGTGGTGGGAGCCATTAAGTACTATTTTACAAGAAGAAGAAGCCGTTTTCGTTCTTGTCTCTGGCGTCCCTCGGTCTCTGCTTTTAAGGCTCATATCCTGTGCAAGTGCAATTCGCTCTCGTTCTTCTCTCTGCTTTTACGATTTCTGTGCAAATTGTGCTGAAACTATTGGTTACAATTCACAGGTATGTTGACGACAAATATCGTTTATCTAGCAAAAATATTAAGTTAGATTTGTTAATAAGTAAGCTCTAACCACGATGTCGCTTTGTATTTATAGCAGCCCACGTGGCTGTGGCTGGATGAATTTTCACGTTACTCTGTGTGCAAAACGCTCTCATTAATTCTTCTGTCTACTTTGACGACACGTGTTCAAATCGTGCTGAAACGGGAAGATTATAGTCGTTACAATTCGCAAGTATGTTGACCACAAATATCATTTATTTAGCAAAAATATTATGTTAGATTTAAAATATATAAAATGTAATTCCGCTCGGTCGAAGCAAACGCTAATAATAAATAAAAACGGCCAATCTACGAGCAATAAAAGGTTATTATTTAAAAAAGAAACACATATAAAAGTGTTTACAATATCGCAATCGCAATATAATTGTTTACGTTTCGGCCTAACTTGGCCTTCCTCAGAACGATGTCTGTTACATTTAAAATTAAATTAAAATCAACATATAGGACACCGACTTAAATCTCGCGTGTATAATTATATGGTCCATGAACGATCATAAGTCAATGGGTTAAAAAACGCAACGAAAAGTTAACGCTAACGCTCGCAAGTAAGCACTCCGCAATCTCACCATCACCGCTCCTCGTCGTAATTCACACATGTGTGTCTTGTATTTCATCTCCGGTGGTACAGAGACAGTTGCAGACCAGATTAAAAGAACATATTAACAATATTAATTCAGATGAGTCCAAGCATTCAGTGGTTTCTGAGCATAGAGTTAAATACAATCACTCATTTGACTGGGAGAATACTCGTATTCTTGACTCTGAACATAATTATCGAAAGAGAATTATTTCTGAAATGATGCATATCAAGTAGCAATCGAATGGAATAAATTTAAACAAGGACACTGAATCTTTGGACACAGTCTATTTTGATGTTTTGAACGAGCTCTCCACACGTAGATAAAAACAATGATCTCGGTTATTATATGTCCTCTCGACTTGTATTTTTGCGCACTCGTCCACATGTCGTCGTACGGATCTGACACAATCACGATGAAAAAGTTTGTAACACGTTTCGGTGTACTGGCAGCTTATGTGAGTTTATATTTCATATTTTTCAAATTTCCACAAGTCTTACGGGGATTATTCTGTTTAGTGGTCACTAAGTTGCATGTACAGGGTGCTTCTGCAACATACACATCAGTATGTTGGATTGCCTATCTGCTTATCGACAGGGGCAAGCTTTACTCGATTTACAGAATGAGATCAGAATGCAAGTTCGGCGTAAAGTGACAGAAGGGATATCAGTTTTTACAACTCTGACATAGTACATAATTATAAAATTTAATAATATTAATAAAATTAATACAGATAACATAACCTAGATACAATTTAAGGAACAAATTTGAACAAAATTTGTTTTTTTTCTTAAAATATGCTTACAACAAATGTTCTACGTAACTACCATTTTGTTCTAAACATAAAGCGATTCGGCGCACAAAATTTTCTCTCACTCGTTCGAGCATGAGAGGAGTGATATCTGCACACGCGTTGCGAATTCTATTTCTCAGATTTTCCGCATTTTCCGGCAGAGTTTGACACACTTTACTTTGTAAGAAGCCCCATACGAAAAAATCCATAGGCGTGAAATCCGGGGAGCGTGATGGCCACTCCTGATGACCACGAAGTCCGATCCATCTCCTGGGAAATTTTTAATTTAAAATGTTTTTCGCCAAAATAGAAGTGTGGGCGGGATGTCCATCCTGTTGAAACATCATTACTAATCTTGTAGCCAGTGGCACATTCTCGAGAAGTTCATCAAGCCGATGGAGAAGGAAATTTGCGTAGTATTGTGCATTCATATTGCCCTGAATAAATTCTGGGCCGATAATGTGATCTCCTATAATTCGTTCCGACGTTTAAATTTTTGTGACTGGCTCATTGAACACGTAGTTTGTTTAAAAATTTATTTTTAATTCTTTTTTAGCAACATACCAGACGTTGTTGCCGTTTACAAGCTTATGTCGTCAATTCATACTAAATTACTCAATTTATGCAAGTAAATTTGAATAATGTCAGAAACGATATATTTTTGAAAAGCATTCTCTGGTCCGACGAAACAATTTTTGGAAGCGATGGATGTATCAACAGGCACAATGAGCATCACTATGCAGAGCACAATCCTCATTGCATAAGAGAAATAAACATTCAGGGTAGATGGACTGTGAATGTGTGGCTCGGAATTATAGGAGATCACATTATCGGCCCAGAATTTATTCAGGGCAATATGAATGCACAATACTACGCAAATTTCCTTCTCCATCGGCTTGATGAACTTCTCGAGAATGTGCCACTGGCTACAAGATTAGCAATGATGTTTCAACAGGATGGACATCCCGCCCACTCCTCTATTTTGGCGAGAAACATTTTAAATCAAAAATTTCCCAGGAGATGGATCGGACTTCGTGGTCATCAGGAGTGGCCACCACGCTCCCCGGATCTCACGCCTATGGATTTTTTTGCATGGGGCTTCTTACAAAATAACGTGTATCAAACTCAGGCGGAAAATGCGGAAACTCTGAGGAATAGAATTCGCAACGCGTGTGCAGAGATCACTCCTCTCATGCTCGAACGAGTGAGAGAAAATTTTATGAGCAGAATCGCTTTATGTTTAGAACAAACTGGTAGTTACGTAGAACATTTGTTGTAAGCATATTTTAAGAAAAAAAACAAATTTTGTTCAAATTTGTTCCTTAAATTGTATCTAGGTTATGTTATTTGTATTAATTTTATTAATATTATTAAATTTTATAATTATGCACTATGTCAGAGTTGTAAAAACTGATATCCCTTCTGTCACTTTACGCCAAACTTGCATTCTGATCTTATTCTGTAAGTCGAGTGAAGCTTGCCCCTGTCGATAAACAGATAGGCAACCCAACATACTGATGTGTATGTTGCAGAAGCACCCTGTACCACCGGAGATGAAATACAAGACACACATGTGTGAATTACGACGAGGAGCGGTGATGGTGAGATTGCGGAGTGCTCACTTGCGAGCGTTAGCGTTAACTTTTCGTCGCGTTTTTTAACCCATTGACTCATGATCGTTCATGGACCATATAATTATACACGCGAGATTTAAGTCGGTGTCCTATATGTTGATTTTAATTTAATTTTAAATGTAACAGACATCGTTCTGAGGAAGGCCAAGTTAGGCCGAAACGTAAACAATTATATTGCGATTGCGATATTGTAAACACTTTTATATGTGTTTCTTTTTTAAATAATAACCTTTTATTGCTCGTAGATTGGCCGTTTTTATTTATTATTAGCGTATGTTAGATTTGTTAATGAAGCACTTATAAGTAAGCTCTAACCACGATATGTCGTTTTGTATTTAGCAGCCCACATGGATGTGGCTGGATGAATTTTCACGTTGATAGCGTACTTTCTTAATTTTTCACGCATCGCGACATAATTACCAAAGTCTGTCTCGAATGTGCTCGAATGTTCATATACGGAGCAGAGATGGGCAAAATGTTATTTGAATAATAGATAACAAATAAAAAAGAAATACAATATAATTGGCCATGAGAGTCAAACGCGGTACTTAGTGCGTAATTTTAATCAAAACTGATTAAATTTCGAGACACAAGATCCGATATTCCGTAAGTTTCTAACATATAAATAAAAGAGAGTTAAAGCATAATTTATTCGTAAATAAATTTTTATATTTGATTAATAATTTTTTTGTAAATGAAAATTATTTTTATTTGGTTAATAATTTATTCGTTATTGACAAATCAATTTTTATTCAGTTAACAATTTATTTGATTAAACGACAATTTAAATAAATTTTTATCTACGTATTTATATAAATAATATATATTTATTTGTTATTTATTATTTGTACGAATAATACGAATAACATTAGAAATGATATTATTACATTATATTGTCGAATAATAATAATAATAGTTCAATATAGTAATAGTAATTGTATAGTAATTCAAATTGTATAAATTTTAATTCAAACAAACAATTATTATTTATATATCACTAAAACTAAATAGTAGTACAAATAAAATTACTGTTTTTTTTTGTTATAAATGTTTTATTTTTAAAACATTAGAATATTGACAAAAAGGCAAAATAATATAAACAAACAGAAAATTAAATTGCATAATCGAAAAAAAATTAAATATTAATGCTTGTTCAGAATATGTATCTACTATTGCACAATCTTGTGTATTTTATATATATATATATATATATATATATATATATATATATATATATATATATATATATATATATAATTCATGAAATATAACGAAATATAACGAAATCTAACGTTGAAGTAATAGTGGTTACTGCCGTTCTCTAGAAAGATTCTATTCGCAATCGCAAACAAAATTTCGATTTATGTATGAAATAGATCTTGAAAGGAACATGTGGTGGACAAATTTCGAGGAACCAAACAATCCTGGCAATACAAGATGCAAAGAATGTAATATCATCCTAAGGTGTTGGCCAAGGGACATGTGGAATCATTTCTTATCTCATGTACATAAGTAAGTACCATTAAGAAATTAATAATTAATAGAGGAAAGTCCCCGATTATGAGATACCACATCTATTTTGTGTGATTGCCGGAAGTCTATGGGCAGAATTGAAAAATATAGTAAACCATTTTGAAGGGAATTTAATAAGCTTTAAGATGCTGAAATGTAAAATTTAATTTAAATATTAATTTTTTTGAAAATTATAAAAATATAAAAAATGAGCTTTCGGCAAAATCGAAAAAGTGTGCTCTTAATATGAGAGAGCTCGGGAAATCGCTAATAAAGGGCAAAATACATCATATTGTAATTAGAAAATTTTGCTTCCTTATAGAGGTGGCTAAAAAAAATTTTTTTTAGTTGCCGCTGCTAATGTGTTCACAATGTTCTAAAAACTTTATTTAAAGTTTCTGAAAGACAAATGTAATAGAGAAGCACATTTGCAACAATCGTAAACACACTTATACCCAATATTGTACCTATAATGTGCCCCCTCCACCCTTCCCCCTCAAATCAAGGTCAGCACACATTTATAATTTCGTATTATTATTGCGTATTATTATCAGAAATCAGTTAGGCGAAGTACAAATACAGTCATCCTCCTCTACGGTGCCGCCACCGCCGCCGTCGCCGCCTTCGCCGTCGCTGTCGCCGGTGCCGATGCCGCCGGCGCCGTCGCACCAAGGTGGGAAATGTTTGGGAAAAGGAGGAGCGAAGCGACATTACAAAGTACTCCGCGATAACATCCAGGGTATCACCAAGTCGGTCATTCGCCGTCTGGCACGTCGTGGTGGAGTCAAGCGTATCTCCGGACTAATTTACGAGCAAATCAAATTTTAATTATAAAAGTTAAGTTTCAGGTTATGAGAAAAATTTGCCCATATATAATTATACTAGCTGGTTACCCGGGCTTCGCCCCGGAGGACTTTTCGCCCCATTGTAGACATGAGTTAGTACATAGACAACAGAGGAAATGAACAATACGATGAAGAAATTTAAATCTGAAGCAATAGAATTGGAGCAAAAGTACGAACAAACACTAACATAATTTTAATTCATTTTTATTATGTCATGAGATAATATTGTTCATTACAATAAAACGAAAGTTTATTGGAGTAAAAATCGATTTAAAATAATTAAATACCGTAACAAAGCACGGGTATTAGGCTAGTAACAAATACAAAAATGAACGTTTCATGATAATTTATTCAACACTATCATTAGGAATCTGAAAGATTTCAGCCATTGCATCAAAGAATGCGGTAATCCGAATGTCAAAGTTATATTTGACGATGTATAAACGAAAAAAAGTTATTTAAAGCAGCGAATCGTTTGTATACATATATTGAACAGTCTTTTTATTATAGCAGAGAATGTGCTGTACAGATATTAAGCGTCGAAGTTAACGGAACAGAAATAATTTGTTAAAGCAGAGAATAGTTGGTATATGAAAATTACATATTTATATGTACGATGAATAGTTGTTATATAAATATGTACTTTTTATACACCAACCACGTATTCTTTGCTTTAACAAATTATTTCTGTTTTGTTAACTTCGACGCTTAATATCTGTAGCAGAATTAATTTGTTAAAGCAGAGAATAGTTGGTATACGAAAAGTATGCATTGTAAGTTAAAGCGAGGTCCACTCTGTACAGGGTTGGGAGGGGGGATGCGAAAGGGGCCGCGGTGGCGAACACAGCAAACGGAGAACGACGTTTCTTAATTGTAAATTTTCAGCTTCGAGTTTTGCATAGCAATATCTCCGCTTGTAGGGCACGTAGCGGAAAAATAAAAACACTTTTATTATACGAATTTGGTCCAGGCTATCCATTAAGCCTAGTTGGAACTTAATCCGGTCTCTAGTTATCGAGATCTCAAAATCACGGGTACTCGCAATTCGTTGCGTCGCGTTAATAGAGCCACGGCGGTCTTGCTTCGCGCGTACTTGGCGCGAGACACTACCGTGTCTTTTGATTACTTTGATTTTTTCAAGGTAAAGATATTACTTGGATTCTTTCAAGGTAGATTATCAACATAAATTATAATTTTAAACAATAAGAAAAACCCGTTCGTAATTACCCCAGCTACGATTCGGCATTGCCCCGCGTGCGGCGGGCCCATAAAATGGTATTTTACGTGTCTGCCGAGTTCGGCCTACCGCTTCTCATGCGCTCATTTGCTCAGACGTATTAATTAATAATTCGTAAACTATTGCGAATCTTGCAAAATGGTACATGACTTTTCGTCTCGGCTTGACCCAATCTACCCCCATTTTTCGGCTGGGTACTTCTGTTTCAAGCACCCTATATAATTGATAAATAATCGTCGGATTTATTTAACTTTTTCCTTACAAGGGGAGGGCGCGACGGCCGGGAAACGGATTTGAATGAAACTTATTCCTGTAGTAACCCTTGACTAACAGTAAAACATAGTAAAGCGCTAGCGCGCAACTCTCAACCGTTTTCGAGAAAAAAATTTTTGAAAATCTTGCGACGCAAGTCTACCGGTTCGCTAGCGGTGAGATTCGACGAAGTGGCGTAGCCGCGCAGCTAAGGCGCGCGGCTGCTACGCCGCCGGCCAGGGTTCGATTCCCGTTGCTTTTGCAGATCTTTTTTTTTTTTCATCTTTTTTATTTGCATTAATAATAAAAACGTTGAATTAAAACAAAATAAATAAATTGAATAATTTTAACAAAAAATAAACGAAAATGCTTACCAAAAAAATTTTAATACACAGTCATTAATAGTAATTATTTCTCGCTGCTTTAAACGTATATTTATAAACAAAGGACAATGATTAATTTTAACAAAAGTTGGAGCACTTTTGAAACGAGATGAGAATTTTTTGTCAGTCTTATTTCGAATAAAGAACGTATCTTTCTTTTTTCAAATGTCAACGAAATCTGCTTTCCAATAACGCTTGGAAAGCAAAACTGTAGCGTCTGTAAAGAAATTTCGGTAATTATGCAGTAATACGGACCACCCCCCGATGACCTTGACCTTGACATATGTTGTCAAGGTCATGACCCTGAGTATCCTTCAAAAGTTTTTAGCCGTCGCTCGTTGTTTGTTAAAAAGTTACTAACAGAAAAAGTTTGACAAATATAGCAGTTATTTTGAGTATTGAAAGGCATAAACGACCTTGACCTTGACATATGTTGTCAAGATCACCCTCTTGAGTAACCTTCAGAACGTTTTAGCTGGCGGTCATTTATTAAAAAGTTATAAACAAAAAAATTTTAGTGGGGAAAATTATTTAAAGCAGTGAATTGTTGGTGTATTGAAAGGAAAGTTATTTAAAGCAGAGAATAGTTGGTATATTGAAAAGTATATACACAATTTTATGTATTAGAAAGCGTAAATACAAATATTCTCTGCTTTAATCATGGCAAAAGCTGTTAAAGCTTTGTTAAAGCAAATAATAATTGGTTATTGACAAAACCTATAGGTTAGTGACGCGCTTTACAAGTATGTGCTTTTTAAGTTGAAGCACATACAAAGTACATACTTGTAAAGCGCGCCACTAACCTATAGGTTAGTGGCGCGCTTTACAAGTATGTGTTTTCTAAGTTGAAGCACATACAAAGCACACACTTGTAAGTTGAAGAACATACTCTCTATGCTCTGCTTTAACGAAAAAACTATTCAATATATCAACGATTCGCTGCTTTAAATGAAATTCCTTCGTTCACACATGTATTATTTCCACATACATATTAGTCGTTCATGTCTTGTAGTACTCAAAATAACTGCTATATTTGTCAAACTTTTTTTGTTAATAACTTTTTAACAAACAACGAGCGACGGCTAAAAACTTTTGAAGGTCACTCAGGGTCATGACCTTGACAAAATATGTCAAGGTCAAGGTCATCGGAGGGTGGTCCGTATTACTGCATAATTACCGAAATTTCTTTTATAAAATGTGCCTGGTGTATGATATATCTTTGTTTTAAATGTTTTTACGATAATTATCATGCAGGACATTGTGAACGATATCCGCAGGGCATCGAAAGTGAGAATGAATAATTGTAAGTCATTAAAAGCCTTGTACAACAAAAAAATGTATTTCTATATAATATCAGTATATATATATGTATATTTCTTTATATTCTTGTTCATTGATTAAACAGTATAAAAAATAGTTCATTATGTTTTAGTATTTCAAAAGTGCTCCAACTTTTGTTAAAATTAATCATTGTCCTTTGTTTATAAATATACGTTTGAAGCAGCGAGAAATAATTACTATTAATGACTGTGTATTAAAATTTTTTTGGTAAGCATTTTCGTTTATTTTTTGTTAAAATTATTCAATTTATTTATTTTGTTTTAATTCAACGTTTTTATTATTAATGCAAATAAAAAAAATGAAAAAAAAAAAAGATCTGCAAAAGCAACGGGAATCGAACCCGGGCCGTCGGCGTAGCAGCCGCGCGCCTTAGCTGCGCGGCTACGCCACTTCGTCGAATCTCACCGCTAGCGAACCGGTAGACTTGCGTCGCAAGATTTTCAAAAATTTTTTTCTCGAAAACGGTTGAGAGTTGCGCGCTAGCGCTTTACTATGTTTCACTGTTAGTCAAGGGTTACTACAGGAATAAGTTTCATTCAAATCCGTTTCCCGGCCGTCGCGCCCTCCCCTTGTTAGATGTTCGCGATTTTTCCACTCTCCCGTACCCTTAAAATTATTTTCGTTAATAACTTTATTGTGGAATAAGGAAGCAAAAGTTATCTTTTTGAAATTAATTGTTGGGCTGAGTATAAGAACCGAAAGAAAAATACATAGGAATTAATTCACAGGAGACACAAAGGGTTCTATAATTCACCCCTGAATCTAGATTTGCGCCATTAGAGGTTGATTAGGGCAAAATCCTGAATTATGTTTTTGAGCATTTGTATGGGTGACCGTTGTAAGCAAAAACCAAGTCGATATCTCATCGGGCCTAAGAGATATTGACAAATTCGTGAAAATACATTTTACCCCTTTTCACTCCTTTAGGATTGAATTTTTAAAAAACCATTTTTAGTGGGTGCTTACGTCATGAGAGGAATACACTCCCCCAATTTCATGTTTCTAGGTTCAGGGGTTTGGGCTGGGCGTTGATGAGTGAGTGAGTCAGGACATTTACCTTTATATATATAGATAGGGCTTTATTGTTTATATATATAGATAATAGATACTAAATATATCTTACTCTTAATTAGATTTAATTCAAGTCTATATTCATTTGCATATCGCATCCGGTACAAATTCTAAATATGTATTACATCATTGCAAGGTAATCTTAAACTTAAAAGAAATTATTGAATATCAAATGAGAATTTATTAATTATTTAAAGTAATTTATTTAATTCACATTATTATTATAATGTATTTTAATGCCATTGTATCTAGTTTTTTACGTAATTTTAAAATAAATAATCACAAAATTAATAATCACCAATGTGACCACAAAATACTACGATTACGATTAAACTGATTCACACCTAAATCCAGATTTATCCCTTTAGAGGTTGATTAGGGCAAAATCCTGAAATATGTTTTTGAGCATTTGTATGGGTGACCTTCGTAAGCAAGAACCAAGTCGATATCTCATCGGGCCTAAGAGATATTGACGAATCCGTGAAAATACATTTTAACCCTTTTCACACCCTTAAGGGTCGAATTTCTAAAAATCTCTTCTTAGTGGGTGCTTACGTCATGAGAGGAATACACTTCCCAAATTTCATGTTTATAGGTTCAGGGGTTTGGGCTGGGCGTTGATGAGTGAGTGAGTGAGTGAGTGAGTGAGTGAGTGAGTGAGTCAGGACATCTGTCTTTATATATATAGATAGATACTAAATATATCTTACTCTTAATTAGATTTAATTCAAGTCTATATTCATTTGCATATCGCATCCGGTACAAATTCTAAATATGTATTACATCATTGCAAGGTAATCTTAAACTTAAAAGAAATTATTGAATATCAAATGAGAATTTATTAATTATTTAAAGTAATTTATTTAATTCACATTATTATTATAATGTATTTTAATGCCATTGTATCTAGTTTTTTACGTAATTTTAAAATAAATAATCACAAAATTAATAATCACCAATGTGACCACAAAATACTACGATTACGATTAAACTGATTCACACCTAAATCCAGATTTATCCCTTTAGAGGTTGATTAGGGCAAAATCCTGAAATATGTTTTTGAGCATTTGTATGGGTGACCTTCGTAAGCAAGAACCAAGTCGATATCTCATCGGGCCTAAGAGATATTGACGAATCCGTGAAAATACATTTTAACCCTTTTCACACCCTTAAGGGTCGAATTTCTAAAAATCCCTTCTTAGTGGGTGCTTACGTCATGAGAGGAATACACTTCCCAAATTTCATGTTTATAGGTTCAGGGGTTTGGGCTGGGCGTTGATGAGTGAGTGAGTGAGTGAGTGAGTGAGTGAGTGAGTGAGTGAGTCAGGACATCTGTCTTTATATATATAGATATAAATGTAACAGTTTTTACATTTATATATAATTATATATGGGCAAATTTTTCCTATAACCTGAAACTTCACTTTTATAATTAAAATTGAATGATTTCTGAATTACATAGGCATTAATTCAGATACTATAAACGAGATACTATCCGATTCCTCACAGCTAAGAAGTTTCACTTCTGCCGCGCGTGGAGGCCACACGTATATTTTTTTTTTTTTTTTATAATGTATAACGCTTATTCTGATATGGACAAAATTATTTGTAATGTAAAAACGTTTAATCAATAGTTATAATGAAATGTGTAATTACTATAATTAAGTATGCGTAGTTAAAATAACATTATTAACTTATATATCAATTATTGAAATAATTATATATAATATTATTTCAATTGGTGCGAAATATTGAGGGGGGCTCCGTTTGCCTACAATCCCGATTGCCAACAGCTTCGTTTGCCCACAACATTTTGCCTACAGCTTCGTTTGCCGACATTCCCGATTGCCTACAAGCATTATTGCGCACATGTAATAGTTAAAAATACGAACGTACGTTAGCGCACATGGCTAAACACATTGCACACATGACTTTATTGCACACAAGCAGATTGCACACATGACATTATTGCGCACATACACATTGCACACATGACTTTATTGCGCACATACACGTTATATTGCACACATATGCCGCAGGCTTATTGCAAAATCAGCCCTTTTCCAAAAAGACTAGCCTCTTTGCGAAAGGCCGGCCTTTTGCGAAGCACTGATCGTTTCCCAATAAGACTGAACGCACTTTAGGCTTTTTGGCACACATGGGCTGGTGTTAGGCTAGGCACTTTGCAAAAAGTCTAAAATACGTTAGTCTTATTAAAGAAACGATCAAATGCTTTCGCAAAAAGCCGGCATTTTGCAAAAAGGCTAGCCTTTTTGCAAAAAGGCTGATTTTACGATAAGCCTGCGACATTGTGTGCAATATAACGTGAATGTGCGCAATAAGTCATGTGTGCAATGTGTATGTGCGCAATAATGTCATGTGTGCAATCTGCTTGTGTGCAATAAAGTCATGTGTGCAATGTGTTTGACCATGTGCGCAAACGTACGTTCGTATTTTTAACTATTACATGTGCGCAATAATGCTTGTAGGCAATCGGGAATGTCGGCAAACGAAGCTGTAGGCAAAATGTTGTGGGCAAACGAAGCTGTTGGCAATCGGGATTGTAGGCAAACGGGACCCCCCCGAAATATTGTTCGTTCTTCACGTCGAATATCTGATGGTAGTAGGTATGCATTCGTATACAATGTACATATATATTAGCATTTTATTTGCCATTTTTGCACATCTATCACGTAACTGATGTTATTAAAATGTTTATAAAGTATTTTATAATGATTGTATAACACCGTTTTTACCATTTCTTCCGATTTTCTAATATTTCATTATTTTTAACTTTATTCGATAACGATTGATAAGCTAAACTGATTAATTTCATAAAATGCAAATTATACTGACAGTATACTGACAATACTGGCAGATACTGACAGTATAACAAATAGAATATGTATGGAAATATTTTCCTTTATTATAAAATAATTTAACACTACTATCATGCTTAATCGATAGAGATTTAAGACACAACGCTTTTTGCTTGTACATCTCGATGATTGATGTGCAAATGTGCGCTATGGCTCAAGATGTTTCTAATGGATGTTTCTAATGTCAATTATTGCTTATTGTTATTACATATCAGTGCAATTGCATCAACAGCAAAAGCGTCGTAAGTCGTAATCTCATCGAATGACGAGCCTATGTACATAATATTGTAATTATTAAGTTAATATTTTTATCGAATTATAATAAATATTCTCAATGCTATTGTGCGTGTAAATCTAACAAAATGCCAAAATACGCGATATCGTAACATTTTTTTATATTCAAAAGGAACACGTTGAAAAAATAGAATATCATAATTTTTGCTAAATTAATGAGAAAATATGTATGATTAATTTGGAGTATTCGATCGTATTTAGAACAGAATTCATTTATAATTTGCGAAAATATACCAACACAGAAACTTGTAAATATGTAATAATTATATATACATCAAATATCACATAGATTATATCTTTATCTTATGAATATGTTTGCGCGTGTGCGCGCACGTGTGTATATCATTCGAGATACACATTTATTTTCAATAACATTGTAATTTTCTTAACCATGACATATATATAATTTTCTTCCATAAGAAATTGTAAATCTTGTTTTCTTTATTACTATTTCTTAATAATTTATTGATAAAGTAATATATCTTTAGGTCAACTTAATATATATGTGCTTTCAACAAATATACCGGAATTCGATATGCGCAGTATTTTTTAATGACGTTTAAATTGTCTCGTTAACTTTACTTGACGGAAATTGTTCTTTGATCTATACAATTGTTCAAAACATCCTTTGAGAGCTGGATGGGAAGGCTAGTTGCGATTAAAAACATTTGAACGGGGGGGGTGTAAATCCGTCCCCGGAGGCGAGATTTTTTATACTCGAAGGACCAGAGGGGGGGTAATTAATCCCCTCACGATTAAATTAGCGAAGTAGACGAAAGAATGCGCTTAAACGAAATGCGCATGCAACGAGACGAACGAAAGCGAAAAAAGCGACTCACCGTTTGGGCGCCCGTCGTCTCCCGGTTGACTCCGATTCTCGTCCCGTCCTCGTTGTATTTCCCACGTGGCCAGGCTTGGCCGGTTCGGCATGCAGGCGGATGCAATAGAGTTGCAGGCAGCAAGCAGGCACAGATGCAAGGCGTAAAGCAGGCACAAAGCAGGCAAAAGTGCAAGCAGGCGAGGCAGGCGAAAGATCGGTCCCCAAGAGTGGGGGGAAGATCGCGGTCGGACGTCCGAAACTTCGTGCGGGTTTTCGATAAGAGTGTCTGACGATGAGTGAGTGCTCGCGGTCCTGAAACGTGCCGCGAGCGAGTACTTGCTCCCCTTTTTGGGGGTAATAGCTGCCGTCGGTGGATCAACGATGGCAGCACCAATTGGTGAGTCGCATGATTCAAAATTGTCCCGATCGCGATCCACCGACGTCACGCGAATATTAACAATTAACGACTAACAATCAAATATGCAATTAATACTAAATGTGCGCAACTAATAACTAAAATGTGCCAATCGGCACTAATCGAAATTAACAAAGCAATTCTAATCAAAATAAACGAGACAAATTAATCAAATATATATATACAAGGCGATACGCCGAACATACCGCCCACCAAAATACAATGTATTTTCTACACTTTATTGGTCGTCCTCTGGTGAATTGTCCATCGGCAAGGGACACAATTTCACCAGAGGGCGAGTAAGAGGGCCATCCGCTGTCCTCACTGTGGCGACCCGAGAGATGCCGTCGCGACCCGGGTGCAGCTCCATTATTCGCCCTCGCTTCCACTGAAGGGGAGGAGCGTTTTCATTTTTCAATAGGACCAGCGTGTCCTTTTGCACCGGATCAGGTAATGACTTTAACCATTTCGGTCGCTGCTGCAGAGTGTGCAAATACTCCTCATGCCAACGCTTCCAAAATTGTTGGTGCAAGTGTTGCACCAGTTGCCATCGATCAAGCCTACCTATCGGCACTGGCTCTAGGTCCGGATACGGAACCGCGACGAGGGGCTCCAGGGTGAGGAAATGCCCCGGCGAGAGCACCTCGAGGTCATTAGGATCGGAGCTAGTAGGGCACAGAGGCCGGGAGTTTAGGATGGCCTCTATTTGCGTTATAAGAGTGCCGAATTCCTCTACGGTGAGGATCTGCGCTCCCACGACGCGTTTTAAATGGGTCTTCATTGATTTGACCCCAGCCTCCCAAAGGCCACCGAAGTGTGGCGCAGAGGGAGGGTTAAACGACCATCGAATCTGTTCTCGTTCCGAGGCGGCTTGCATGCAATTGATGAGCTCCCGATGAGCTCCGACAAAGTTTGTGCCGCAGTCGCTATACATCCGTGAACAGCGGCCACGCCTAGCAATGAAGCGCCTCAGAGCCGACAGGAACGACTCGGTGGATAGAGAGAATGCGAGTTCCAAGTGAACTGCCTTCGTGGCAAAACAAACAAACAGGCAAACGTAGGCCTTAAACGCGGTCGCTCCGCGAGAACGACGATGATACATTAAGAATGGCCCGGCATAATCGACTCCGGCGATTGAAAAGGGCTTAGCCTGGCGCACGCGATCTAGAGGCAGGTCCGCCATGGGCGGTTGCATAGTACGAGGGTTCGCCCGAAAGCATTGATAGCATCGCGACAGACAACGTTTAATGGCCTGTTGGGCTCCCTGAATCCAGAAATTTTGCGATAGGATATATTGTAGCGCTCGGCGCCCCGGATGCAAGTGTAGACGATGGGTACGCTCGATTATAAGTTCCGTGAGCCGATGTTTGTTCGGTAACAGTGCCGGGTGCTTGGCTTCATACGGAATCGCGGAATGGATCAGTCTACCGCCCACCCTGAGAACTCCGCGTGCATCCAAGAAGGGCGCGAGTTTTCGAAGAGGTTTCGAGCACTTCTGCTTGTGCTTTAGTCTGTCGAGATCCTCTGCGAAGCAACAAGATTGTACGAATTTGACGAGATATAGTAAGGTCGAATGGAATTCGATTTGATCTACAACTACAGTTTTATGGAACGAATCTGATTTAAGTCGGTTAACGAAACGCAAACAATAAGCAATTATTCTAACTAATTTATCTAACGACGAGAAGCGATCGAGAAGCGAATCAACAACAGTAGCGGAGTTTACGACATCAGCAGGATTTGTGGAGACAAAGACGCGAGATTTTTCTTCCTCCTCAGGAAGGTCATCAACTTCCGATATTGTTTCCTGAGTGGGTTCGAAGTCAATTAGCTACGCAGGGCCAGTCCACCAAATCGGATGGTCCACTAATTCTTGCGGAAACAAGCCCCTTGAGCAACAATCAGCCGGGTTAGACTTGGTGTCGACATGTTTCCAGCAAGAGATATCTGTGTTGGACTGGATGCGGGCAACACGATTACGCACGAACGTTTTCCAACGGTGTGGCGCCGAGCGTATCCAAGCGAGAGCCACCTCAGAATCTGACCAAGCGTACGTGGCGTCGATCGCGACCTCAGGCCGGAGGATATTTCCTATATATTCTAACAAATTTGAAAGCAAAATAGCCGCGCAAAGCTCGAGTCTCGGCAAGGTGATGGCCTTAAGCGGGGCCACCTTTGATCTGGCGCTAAGCATTCGGATCCGGACACCGTTCTCGGCAACTGTTCTAATGTATACAACGGCTCCGTAGCCTTGCTCGCTCGCGTCGCAGAATCCGTGGATTTCTCGCCGGACCACGTGGTCCATTGCGATAGTACGAGGTATGCGAACGGAGGTTAGTGCGGGGAGCTCCGACTTGTATTTTTCCCACCTAGAACATATCTCCGAAGGGGGTCTCTCGTCCCATTCTAACTTGAGAATCCAGAGTTGTTGTATCAATCGCTTAGCTGCGAACGTAAGCGGTGTCAAGAAACCCAATGGGTCAAAGATTCTAGCTAATTCGGAGAGAATGGTGCGTTTGGTGCAATCTCTGTCCAACGGATTGACCTGAAAGCCAAAACTGTCCGATTGAGAATACCAGCGGAGTCCGAGAACCTTAAGAAACTGATCTTCCGGTGATTCGAATGATAACAACGACTGACTACAGAGTTCCGGATCGAGATCGGCTAAAACCGACGGATGGCTACTGGCCCACTTCCTGAGCTCGAAGCCGGCAGTCCCAAGCAAGGCTTGTAGCTGCCGCTGAACTTCACGGGCTCTTTCCTCTGACTCGACGCTTGCTACTACGTCGTCGACATAGACACATTTCTCCAAGACGGCCGCGGCCAACGGGTAACTTATTTTGCCTTCAGCCGCTAACCTCAACAAGCAAGCAATCGCTAGGTACGGAGAGCACGTCAATCCAAAGGTAACGGTCAGCAATAGGTAATCCGAGATTGGGTCGTCCTCTGAGAAACGCCACACTATTCGTTGGTAGTCACACTGACAGAGTTCAACCAAGATCTGAAGGAACATCTGCTTGACGTCCGCGGTGATCGCCACGGGCCCGATCCGAAATCTCAACAATACTACAACTATATCTGGCTGTAGCTTAGGACCGGATCGCAACATTTGATTTAACGAGACGCCGTTCAGATCTTTAGCCGATGCGTCAAACACGACACGCAATTTAGTGGTTGTGCTGTCTGACTTGAATACCCCATGATGGGGCAGGTAGAACACGGATCCGTCCACTGGGAACGGCCGTTTGATCAATTTCATATGACCACTATCTAAATAATCCTGCATGAATTTACTGTAATTTATTTTAAACTCCGCATCTAATTTGAAGCGCCGTTCAAGCGCGCGAAATCTATTTAAAGCTATTTGTCGCGTGCCAACAAAACAAGGTTTATCCTTCGCGAAGGGATATGATACTATAAAGCGACCGGATACATCCCGACGCGTAGTCCGCGCAAATAGTTCCTCGCAACGCTTATCTTCCTGTGAATACGGTGAAGCCGTAGGGACTTCGTCTAATTGCCAAAATCGACTAAGAGATGCATCTAAAGTGTCAAGAGTTAGAAACGAATGTGAAGGTTGAGATGCTCGCATTGACACCGAGCCGACGAGAACCCAGCCAAATATAGAGTTGAAGGCGTCTGGTTCGCCTTTCTTCCCTACCCGACGACCATCTCGAAGCAAAGATGTGAATATCTCTGCGCCAATCAAGATGTCGATAGGACCAGGTTTATGATACTGCGGATCAGCAAGCCGCAATCCCTCCAAGTGTTTCCACGCTCTTTGTTCAACCTGGCTACCAGGCAATTGTGCGGAAATGCGCGGGAGAATCGTAGCCTCTATTGGGATGCGAGTATTGTTATTGCCTTGCGTCCGAATCACGAATGAGGTACTGCCTCGAGTGGCAGCTGCTTTAGTATCGTTTACCGCTAGGACGATCGTACGACTCTTGGTTCGTCCGAAACCACCCTTTTTCATGCAGCTCTCCGAGATAAAGTTCAGTTGACTAGCACTATCTAACAAAATGCGAACAGGGAAGGGGTTTCCGTGGATGTCGAGAGCCTCAGCCTGCACCGTTGACAACAACACGATCGAACTCGATTTTACCACGCTAGTCATGGTGACGAGTGGCTCATTACCTTGCGGCGACGAACTCTTTTCAACCTCCGATTCGGAGGGGGCTCCGATAGCCGCAAGGGCGCCCGTCGATCCCGAGTTTCGCCCGAAATGCAAAAGCGTGTTATGTTTTTCCTTACACGACCGGCATTCCCATTTCGTCGGGCAGTTGCTAACGCCATGACCCGCGCGGAGGCAGATCAGACACAAGTTCGCGGTTTTTGCCGTCGAATGCCTCTCCCTGGGAGATAAGTTTAAGAATCGAGGACACTTAAATACTGGATGTTGTTCCTTGCACACCGGACAAGCGTTTGTGTTAGTCATAAACGAAGATCCTGCCTTTGATTTCAAGTCGCGACCCTGCGATTTTGCTGACGGAACGGCCACGTCGACAGACGCGAAGACCTTGCAATACCCGGAAACAAATTTTATTAGTTGCGGATATTTTGGAATTTCCGTATCACGCTGCTCTGCTTCGAATTTCTCTCTAAGTGATGGCGTGAGTTTTTCTAATAAGGTATTTAGCAAAATGAAATCCCAATACTCAGTAGGGAAACTCATTAGTTGCAAGGCTCTAACGTTCTCGTTGAACGTATCTAACAACTGGCGCAGGCCCGTCGCTGAATCCGTTTTCAGGGGCTTAGCTCTCACCAATGAGTACCAATAATGGGTGGCAAGTTTTCTTTTATTTTGATATCTCTCGACAAGGAGTTGATAAGCTATCTCGTAATGTTCGGCCGAAAACTGTAAGTTCTTAACTGCATTGAGCGCTTCTCCCGATAATGAAGACAGTAGGTACTGATACTTTTCCATGTCCGAAAGCTGTGAGTTGTCATGAATCGCGGAGTTGTACAAGGCGAAGAAGGAAGGCCAAAGGGCGACATCACCAGAAAAATGCGGAAGTGAGATTTTGGGCAATCGGATAGACGACGCTCGAACCGGGGCCGGAGAGGACGAGGCGGTCGCTCGATCGGTGCCCACGAACTTTTCATAACGCCCGACTACCGCGAAGCGCATTTTGTCGAAGTCCCTACGGATAGCATCTTCCGCGGGAAATTCCTCGTCCGCGGCGCTTTGAATTACCCTGAGGTGAGCTGTCTCAAAATCTTCGATTAACCTAGCCACGGTGGGATACCGAATGAGAAAATTCGGTCTTTGAGCGGCATTGTCCGCGGCGAGCATCGACAGCTCGTGGATCTCCATCATCCGCTGTATGCATAACTCGCGTTTAGCTTTGTGGGCCCTGCTCATGATGACTGGAAACGGCGATCCACGAAACGACACCAAGCGCTAGGCAAACGAGACTCAATCACGATAGCTACCCAATACGAACGATTAATTACGGGAAGATGGTCGCGAGAATATATACTTTCAATATTATAATCTAAAAATAATAGCGGTATAGGTGCGTCAATAAACCTGTTACGACTCGCGGTATACGACGCGAGACTGTGCTGCGTGCTATCTCACGACACGCGCTACGAGATATACGACACGACAATGTGTCGCGGACGGCACTACGACACGCGGTATACGACACGGGATGTGTAGCGCGCGGTGCTACGACACGTGGTATACGACTTGAGCGACTATACGACATGAGCCATACGACGCGAGCAACTATACGACATAAGCGCTTAGTACGACAACAATTATATTCGAACTTTTACTAGAGCGCTAAATGTTTAATATCCGGAACCAGTGCCGGCAAACAGTCCTCGATCGATGGCAAATATGTTATAAGAATTCCGACGTTCGGAATAATATGTTTTCGAGTCGCACCAAAAATAGACTCCGCAACAGCGAGGATAAGGGTCGCGCAACTGTTGAGCGCGAGTCTATGTAGAAAAAACTGTGTACGCGCGGCCCGGCTCGCGACCGAGCTTCAAGGCCGCCGACAGTTAGGCGAAAGCGTATGGCTTGCCCGAGAATATTCTAGATTTGAATATTTCGGGTATTATATCTTAATAATTATTATTCGACTAATTACCACGACAATTGCAATGATTCGCGACTAATGCAAATAACGACAATGGCACGTGTTACGACAAGCGAGAATTCGCGCGAGTATTCTCGTCGCAAAGCGAACGAAATATTGCGAACGAGAGATATCGCGCGAAACGAAACGAGAGATTATTAACAGGCCACGTGTTATTGCAATTCGCGACTACAACGAACGAAATTAACGATATTACGAAAGCGAGAGGTCGGTGGTAATTTGTTAACGCGAATATCCGGCTCGAAGGACCAATGAACGGGGGGGGGTGTAAATCCGTCCCCGGAGGCGAGATTTTTTATACTCGAAGGACCAGA
Source organism: Leptothorax acervorum (assembly GCA_035220615.1). NCBI lineage: Eukaryota > Metazoa > Arthropoda > Insecta > Hymenoptera > Formicidae > Leptothorax > Leptothorax acervorum. The sequence continues at coordinate 128,448 of JASTWQ010000414.1, forward strand.
GGGGGGGTAATTAATCCCCTCACGATTAAATTAGCGAAGTAGACGAAAGAATGCGCTTAAACGAAATGCGCATGCAACGAGACGAACGAAAGCGAAAAAAGCGACTCACCGTTTGGGCGCCCGTCGTCTCCCGGTTGACTCCGATTCTCGTCCCGTCCTCGTTGTATTTCCCACGTGGCCAGGCTTGGCCGGTTCGGCATGCAGGCGGATGCAATAGAGTTGCAGGCAGCAAGCAGGCACAGATGCAAGGCGTAAAGCAGGCACAAAGCAGGCAAAAGTGCAAGCAGGCGAGGCAGGCGAAAGATCGGTCCCCAAGAGTGGGGGGAAGATCGCGGTCGGACGTCCGAAACTTCGTGCGGGTTTTCGATAAGAGTGTCTGACGATGAGTGAGTGCTCGCGGTCCTGAAACGTGCCGCGAGCGAGTACTTGCTCCCCTTTTTGGGGGTAATAGCTGCCGTCGGTGGATCAACGATGGCAGCACCAATTGGTGAGTCGCATGATTCAAAATTGTCCCGATCGCGATCCACCGACGTCACGCGAATATTAACAATTAACGACTAACAATCAAATATGCAATTAATACTAAATGTGCGCAACTAATAACTAAAATGTGCCAATCGGCACTAATCGAAATTAACAAAGCAATTCTAATCAAAATAAACGAGACAAATTAATCAAATATATATATACAAGGCGATACGCCGAACAACATTTGTAGTTGATTAAAAGTTTTAGTGCATTTATTTATAGAAATATTATAAATAATCAACAGTCGTTTTTGTTTGACCTAACTGGCCAAAATGATATATTTAATCTCACATGTAATTAATCTCACAACGTTTCGCCCGTAATTTTGGTCCTTTTCAAGTGAGAAGAGTAATTACGCAATCTATCCGCATAATCCGCATACAAAAAATCCATTACGTCGCTAACATCGTGCCCTAACTTCATCATGCAAACGCAAAACTAAAAAATGAAAGTCGAAATTTACCAAAAATGAGCTCACGAAGTCAAAAAGAAAAAATTAATTAATCGGGAGTCAAAGGTTAAAAATAAAAATACATTATAATAAAAAAACTTACATATCTTGTGCGCCGAGATAAAATAAAGCAATATAGCGTGAAAAGAGAAACGTCGCAAGCCATATCAGAGAACACATCCAGACAGTATAACAGTCAAAGTCACAATGAAAATAACCGGCATAATCAGCAAAAGACAAGATGTGTTCAAAGATAAAAACGAACAGAACCAAAACAAAAAGTGCAGACTAAGTGGCACTGATAACACGGTTGTAAGTCCCAGGTACATTTTCAGTGTCTTTTTGAAGATTGATTGTGCAATAGTATTTTTTAATAAAAAAACATTTCTGAGATTTCTTTTTTCTTAAATTGTCTCTCTTTATATAAAATGTAATGCAGGTTAATGCCAATTAAAATCATGATTGTACGTGAGACGGTGCTTACTGACAACAGAATGATTGTCGACATTCTTTCTAATATCGCAGAAATGTTCCTTAATGTGTGTCTCTTGTGCCTTTTTGTTTGTCCAATGTATGTAGCGTTACAATTGCACAATTGATCTTAAAACCCAAGTCAGTCTGCTTGAGATTTTGTAGCCTATCTTTCCCCTTTCTAATAAGGCAATATAATTTCTTCGGAATGGTGAGAAGTACTCTAAATTTAACGTCACGTCATTGTACGGCCGACATTACCACTGAGACCTTTAACATACGGTATAGTAATAAGTTTTAAAGGATCTTGGGTTGCATTGTCACAGCTAGAGTTATTACTATTACTATTTCGATTCTGTAGTTTGTTAAGTCGGACATTAATATACTTATTAATGACTTTTGTTGAATAACAATTATTAAAAAAATCTCTTTTATTTTAATTATATTAGAATTGTGAAAACGTGCATCAGACAAAAGGATAGCCCAATAAACAAGATTACGTATAATATTAATTTTGTATTTAAGACGGTGGTTCGAAAAATAATTTATATATCGCTCTGAGAAAGTGGATTTTCGATACCAATTCGTAAGTAATACATTTCCCTCTCGAATCACTGTGGTGTCAAGAAAACTTAAAGAACGATTATTATCCAATTCGTATGTAAATTTTAATCTAGTGTGATAACTGTTAAAAACATCCAACAACTCATCAATCCCCGACATAGGAACTATCGCGAAAATATCATCTACGTATCTTTAAAAAAAGAATATATGAAAAATATAAAGCAACCGCAAACAATGTGTCTCCAAGTCCTCCATGACAATGTCGGCTAAAATAGGAGAAAGAGGAGAACCCATCGGACTGCCGAAGATTTGCTCATAGATCTGACTATTGAACGTAACTAGTAGAACTGAGAATTAAATCCACAGCTAGCAAGAATTGAGGAAGGCTAAGACTAGTTTTTGTGGAGATGTAACTCCACCTCTTTTCGATAGCTCTAAGAACAAGATCTTTAGGTATATTTGTGAAAAGAGAAGTGACATCCAATGAGATCAAAACATCATTCTCCCCAATTCTTACGTCTTTAATTAATTCCACGAAGGACCAACCATCTTTAATATAAGACTCTGGTTTAGGAACAGATTTTTCCAAGATTTTATGTAAAACATCAGCCATATTATATAATGGACTCCCCAAAGTAGAAACAATAATCCGTAGTGGTGAGCCATTTTTATGAATCTTCGGAAGTCCGTAACAACGTGGGAGGTTCCCATTAGTACAATTTAGTTGTTTAAAAACATGTTCACTGATAATGTTTATGCTAAACCAAGACTTGATTATAAATGATATGGTGCATAAAGAAATGCAAGAACTTCTTGATTTAAAAGACATTAATAATTTGATAAATATGGTAAGTTATTAATTTTATTTCTAAACAATTACAGAAAGAAATATATTAAATACATTAATTGATAATATTGCTTTTTACTTCATACATGCGCGTGCATACTTATATGCATTTCTACATACCTATAACTGCAGTATTTTCTGAAACTGCATTATTATTAGATAAGTTCACACGGTGGCGGCGTCGCTTTAGTACCCAATTTGACGAATGTTTTGCCCAAGAATATCATCAAGTATGTTCCGTACGAAGAAGAACGTTTGCTTTTGAATTACTCACAGCTTTCCTTAGGTGGACTCGAGTTTTCAAAAAATTTCTCAAATTTTACTAAAAAAAATCGGAATCTTCAAATCTTATTATAAAGACTAATAACTTTAAGGAATGTCTGCATGGTTTTATTTCTAATAGAATAGAGGTAACATGTTCTTTGTGCAAATAAACCAGAGCTTTAGCAATCTTAATTTATTACGCAACGAATAACAACTTTTATCTTGTTGCTAGGTGTTGAACTCTGTAGACTGGAATGAGTGGTTTTATGGACTAGGTTTACCACCTACCCATTTGTATTCCGTAAGAAGAATTAATTGTCACCTCGAAGCGGAGCAGTGGATCACAGAACAAACAAAGAAAGACTTGTTTTCTATACGATTGATGAATTAAACGTTACTAATGATCTTAATAAAATAAAATAGAATTTTTAGCCTACTTGCTTGCATCGATTACGGTTCTGCCAATCGATAAGTTACGTATATACTACAGTATGCGATTCTGGATGACCAACAGATTTGTGAAATACGGTAAATATCTATATTCTTATCTATAATCAGATTATTTCGCTATTGAGCAACAAAATACGCGCACGGATTGCGCAGGTTCCTTTGGCTGCGCTTGTGCATCAAAAGTAGATGGTTAGAAATGGCTAGGCATGCTTTAGAGCTTGTCTGCGAATATTGTATACCAAAGTATGCCTGCCCAATATTCCGCGATTTGTATGTACGAGTGGACAGTGACGCGTGATTTGGCCGTGAAATAGTACAGAGAAATTAGACGAAAAAATGTCAAATCTGCGGAATAATTTGCACCTAGCTAAATTTTTGCATGGACCTTTATTTCGCCGTTATAAACAATATGTGAAAAGGCCCCATCAATATGACCCCTGCTAAAAATTTTACAGAGGGTTAAAGGTAAAAGGAAACAGTTTTTCGCAAATATCTCTTTATTCATTAGTCTCACGGCAAAAATAGTTATGACAAAATTTGTAGCTTATAAAATTCTCTACAAAAAATGTTCTATAAGTTTCTTTTATACGAGCAATGCTTTTCACGTAATAAATTTTGCAAGATATACGCTGCGCAGTGAATTTACGGAGCGCGCTGACAGGCGTTAAATGAATTGAAGCGTCGCGGTCGCACGCGCGCATAAAAAATGTCATAACTTTTGAACGAATCATCGTACAGAAATGAACAAAGAATCGTTGAAAAGCTAAAACCTTCAGCTTTTTAATGCAATTTTGTTCGTCATTCTATGATAATTTTTGAAAATTCTACGAAGGTTTAAACAAATTGTTACATGCAATTTTTGCTTTTTTTTATAAAATTAGCCACAAGTACGTTCCAAATTGTTTAAAAAAGAAACGCCTGCAGAATATTACAGTATATACTTCATACTTTAAACCTACCAGAGAAAAAAAATTACAAAAGTTTTTTTCTTTAAAATCAAGCTATTGACATTTTCAGTAATTTTCAAAATTTTTAATAAAACGTTAAAATTGAAATCGTCATAACTTGGCGAAAAATTGCGCTAGAAAAGTTTTTAAAAAGCAATTGAAAGCTTGGAATGTCTACTTTTAGGTCCCACATCGCAATATTCCATCATTTTTCGAATTTTTATTTATTTATATAAATATGCGAGTTATCGCGAAAAATCCTGTTTATACTCGTAGTGATTCTGATCATCATTGACATAAAGACAACCTTCTCTTGCAACACGATAACGCCAGGTCCCATACTATAGTTTAAGTCGTAGCAGCTGTTAAACATAGTGGGTCATCTCCGATGGTGCACAGATTTTTACGAGCATGGCATACAGGCTCTTGTTCAACGCTAGCGAAAAAGTATAGTCGAGGGTGGTAATTACTTCGAAAAGTATGTTTTTTTGTAGCTGAGGATGTGCTCTATCACATATGTAGTGTGATTGTGCTTTTTGTATCTGTTGTAGTTTCCATGAAAATAAATAGGAGGCATTAGTTTTGGAGCGACCCTAGTATATATATATATATATACCTATATATACAGGGTGAGTCATTTTAATCAACGCAGGAAAATATCTCGAAAGATATAGAAGATACGGAAAAATGTTTTAGACAAAAATCGTACGGTTTCAAGGGGGACATAAGATGGTGGCTATGATTTGACCTTGGATGGTCGTTTGAAGCTTACGTGAACGTCACCTTCAATTTTCAATTTCTTAAATGGAATCCCCTATATTGTAGTATATCGTTTGAAAAGACATAAAATAAGAAAAATTTTGGCGCAAACCAGAGGTCGACGTTGACCCATTCGGGAGTTATTTAGAATCAAAAATTTACTTTTTTAAATAACACCCGAACGGACCAACGTATCGACCTCAGGTTTGCGCCAAAATTTCTCTTATTTTATGCTCTTTCAAACGATATACTACAATATGGGGGGTTTTATTTCAAATTTTTGAGTTGGAGTCCCTCTGGGACACTGAGAAATTTTAAGTAAAACCCCCCATATTGTAGTATGCTATTTGGAAGGGCATAAAATAAGAAAAATTTTGGCGCAAATTAGAGGTCGATACATTGATCCATTCGGGAGTTATTTAAAGTCAAAGTTGGAAAAAGTCAATTTTTTACCCTAAATAACTTCCGAACGGGTAAACGTATCGACCTCTGGTTTGGGCCAAAATTTTTCTTATTTTATGCCCTTTCAAACAATATACTATAATATAAGGGGTTTCATTTAAGAAATTGAAGGTGACGTTCACGTGAGCTTCAAACGACTATCCAAGGTCAAACCAATAACACCATCTTATGTCCCCCTCGAAGTAAAAAAACTTTTGTATAAAACATTTTTCTCTACAACCGCTCCCTGCAAAGTTACGAGGGGTGATAGATTAAAATAGGACATTGCAACTTTCTTACGTCGCATACTTATAATCTCGACGACTGCTTTAACAGTTTTAAATTTATTGAAAAAAATTTTGTCGACTACAAGTTTAACTGTATTATAATATTCTGACTTCAGTTTTAATATATTTAAAATACAACATATACATATATACATATTATATTGTATTATTTATTGAATTACCTAGTATTGCTGAAGAAGCGCACACGCGCGCGCGCGCGTTTCCGAAAAGATAATAAGCTTCCGATAAAAAAACGAAAATTATCGAAGCGGTCATTGACAGTAAATGTTTGACGTAAGAAACCTGCAGTATTTGTGTACTCGTTCGAATTGTTACGCGCTTGTCAAAACACATCTCTTCTTAGGCGTGGTATTTTGAGGGACCAATAAACGATGAAGATAAGGATAACGATGATAAAGTCTATGATAAATAGCTGTTCATCAATCATCTTCGTAAATTTTTATAATATACCAAATAATGATATATTGTCATTGCGGTGAAGTCGATTGTTGACTCATTCTCGAGCAACGTAATTAGAAACGACTAACAAAATTCCGTTTCTTATCATGACAAACAAGATTCAAAACATATTTGTGTTATAATATGCATCTATATCGTGCCATACAATACACATCCGTATTAAGTATTACAAATTCTTTGTCAGTATTGCGACACGTTGAATCACATTGAGTGTTTATGTTTATATCATAAAACACGCGATGTGATTACGTCAAGAAAAAAATGAATGACGAAGATCTTTAGATTTAGTAATTTTGGAAGCAAAAAGAGCGAAGATAAAAGAGATCTGTATTTCAAACACGATTTTACAGAATTGCGCGGCAAGTAAGCGAATAAGTTTTATGCAATCCTTTATTATTATTATTATAAAAACACTTTTTTATAAAATCTAGAAACATTATGTTTACTAACACATCATGTAATAAAATTTACATATATGTATAAAATGTACACTAAAAATATGTACAGCAATAGATGCGTCTAAGTCTATATATAAATATAATATGTTCTAACATATACAAGTATGTACCAGTCGTCAGTACTGTGTATAAAATTTACATATAACGCATGATTATATTAGAAAGAAAAAATGATCTCCCTACAACAGTACGTAAAACGAAAAGTTTTTGAATATAGCACGATCTCTAAAAAAGTATTTCACGCAGTAAGCTTTACATACACTTTCTTCACGAGGAGTAATCAGTAATCAAATATAAATAAATATTAATTTAACTCGTTCCATACAAATCATTAAAAAGAGTCATGTATATATACAAATATGTATATAAGTTTTTAAATATATATATATATATTTTTTTTTTATTCGATGACTAAACTCCATGGATGTTCAGGTATAACACCGTATTGAATATCCAGTAAATATTTCTTGAGCATTTGATAAATTGGTTCGGGTTGTTGCGTCGTCGGTATATGTAACCCTTGACCTTGGAAATCAATATAAGATACGGGACTAACTACGCCTGCTGTTCCTGCTCCGAATATTTCCAACAGCTATAACAAAGAAATTATAATAATAACAATGCGATAAGTGGGACAGACAGTGAGAAAAAAAAAAAAATGGAAAGTTGCATATATAAATCTTACCCTATTCTCTGAAAGTAATTGTATGATCTCTTTCATCGTAATAGTTCTCTCCGTAACATTAAATTGATTCCATTGCCTAGATATAGTTAGAAGCGAGTTTCTCACAATTCCGGGTAAGATCAAGCCATTTAGGGGTGGTGTAAGTAATTCTCTTTCTGCAGAAAATAACACAGAGATAGTATAATAGGATCACTAAACCGGGCCATTAAATCAAATCAATCCTTATGACGATTTTCACAAATAATTTATAACACAAAATTCATCAGGAAGTTCTTTTTACCTCCATTATTATTTATGTAAACAACGAAAATGTTCATAGTGCCAATTTCTGTGAGTTCATTGTTTTCGCCGTATAACCACAGTACTTGCTGTAATCCTTTCTCGATGGCCTCCTGTTGAACTTTAATCGTAGGTCCGTAATTACTGCCTACTTTAGCATCACCACAACCACCAGGCCATGCTCTCGTATACTTAGGATCTGCAAGCAGGGAAACCCCGACTTGCCGATCTGTAGATTTAAAGTATGATCCGACGGGAGATAAGATTACATACAATAAAGCTGAATCCGAGGTTGCGACTCCAAGCGTAGGCTATATAGAGAAGTAAAATGAGTTAAATCAGATTTTGAAAAGGTTAAAAAATTTCTATTAAAATTTAAAAACGCATCATTACTTAGAAAAACATTTTATATTGCATTATTATTTGTTAATAGTTTAAATTTATGTTTTTTTTATGTTCTATATTTTGTAATATCAAAGCAAATTTTTGATCTATATGTATATAGGATATCACATTAGTTGCAACATATTTTTGAACATTTCAAATAAATATGTAATTGTATATGTACATATTGTTACGTTATATTATAATACAAATTCGAAAGTTTAGTGCATCAAATTTTCATCAGTTTTCATCTAAATCAATATCGGAAATAGAAGAGTCATACGACCATTTCAAGAAGGTCACGAAAATCGATTACGAAAGAAGGAAAAAATTCTCTAAATGCTGTTATCGCTAAGTCTAATATAAATACTCTTGGCAACACTCCTATCTTGCAGGCAGGAAGTCAAAACGTTAAAGTTGAACAAAAAAGATATTTCACGAGTCGTGATTAACGCGTGTTGAAAATATTTAAAAACGCACAAGTAATATATATGTTATATTACTTAAAAAATTATAAAAGTAAACAGTAAAAAATTGAAGAGAATATAATAGAAAATAAATATACTTTTTATAAATACGTATTGATATGATAAGAACTGATATGATAATATATGATACTTATGAAAATGACGTCCGACTTTTGCCATATCAAATTTGTCGGGAAAAAAGAGAAAAGAAGAGGAAAAGTTCTTGAATGATAAGTCAAGATTACGGCCAAATAACATGATTGCAGGGGCATGCATCGTCTCGTATGCAACATGTGACCGCGTGCCAACAAAAGACTGTGATTCCGTTTATCAAGTATTATCATTAAGTATTGAGAAATATAATGATTACTCTCGTGCGTGTATACAGTGGTCTTGATGACGTCCGTGACATAAGTAACATGTGAGTACTGTTTCTCGCTGATTATGTTTGTAACTTGATGTACAATACAAACGGCTATGCAATTTCATCATTTATTGTAAAATATTGTTACAATGCAAATAACGATATAAATATTAACAGGGCTACTCGGCGACACACACATGATTCTTAGTGACAAAACGATACTTACGTCGATGCCTATAAGTGTAGGACGAATGTAAAGACTAGAGGCGGTAGAATGTGGAACCCATTCTTGATCTATACTAATCAATCTACAAATACATTTAATTAATTCTTCCCCTCTGAAAGGAGGCAGACCAGCTCTTACTGCGGAATGATTCATTCTCTCCATGTTTAGTTCTGGTCTAAACAATCTTATTTTGCCATCAACACCTCTATAAGCTTTTATACCTTCAAACAACTGAAGAAAGATTTATACATGTATTATTACTGTCAAATTAAAGCGCAGCAAGGAATTTCACCTCCGTAATAATTAGTATACGTACAAGTCTCTAACAATCTTTGCATATCCTACAGTTTTAAACATGTTACATGTACATTTTGAACTTAATATATATCACGGATGATAGTAAAATACCCTTCAAGATCTTGATTTGCTTGAATATTTTTGACAGAGGATATTTCAAGAATTTCTTTATGGGAATTTAATCTGATAAAAGAAAATTTATCAGCTTCGTTTAGATATACACATTTTAATTCTATTCTAATTACGCTAAATTAATAAGATATAAGAACCATACATAATTAGATATAGCAAAAAGAAATAGATATTAATTTTTAATCAAATAAGTAATATTTTTTGCAGTCTCTTCGCGATAATAATGTATTAAATTAAAAAATAAATCACAAAATATAAATCAGTTCCGGTAAAAAAAATTTTATATGTAAATATATATAAATATGTATAAATATATATTTAAATATATATAATTATATATCAAATTGGTTTATACATGTTTTTTTTTTTAATATAGTATATACAGGAAAAATAATCAAAGGAAGAATCTAAAAATAATTAAATAAATCATTTTCGCATTGCATTTTTAATGAAAAGTGAAGTTTTAGGTTATGAGAACAATTTGCCCATATATAATTCGGTCTTCAACTAAATTTTTTTTATTAAGCGGTATCCATAATTTGGGTAGAGAATCTAAGCGGATTTTTAATACTTTTTTAATTTTAAAAAAAATCTAAATTTGAGAAAGTTATAGCTTGCTAAAGTTTCTTTGATGCCGTCAACTTCAAAAGATGCCGCAGTATCCCTATAACGTCACATTTTCGTGTACTATATTTTATTTAATTTTGAAGATATTGCAAAAATTCAAAAAGTTTACAAAGAAAGTATGCCATAATCTATCAGAATATACTGTTAGGAAAAATCAGTTGAAGACCGAATTATATATAAATGCAACGTTACATTTATATATAAGCAAATTTTTCTTATAACTTAAAACTTCACTTTTTATAAAAAAAAATGCAATGCGAAAATTATTTATTTAATTATTTTTAGATTCTTCCTTTGATTATTTTTTTCTGTATATACTATATTAAGAGAAAAAAAGCGTATAAACAAATTTGATATATATTTATATATATTTATACATATTTATATATAAAAATTTTTTTTACCAGGATGTTCTTAATCCTATTTCATGTAACTTCCAAAATATAAAATATTATATATATACCTCTACAGCGTAATGAAGTACTTTCGCAGCTGGATGAAGAACTATGTTTTCGAAGGGCATAATTTCGGGTGCCTGCCATCCATTCATGCCTTCGTAATAATGTATTTTGAGCATGTGATCAGTGAAATATTTTCCAAATGAAAGCTTATTAACGTCGGGCTTAGGATTTAACTGTTCTGGACCAGCGAGACGGACAGACAAATCTGCGTACTACAAATAAATTATGCTTTCACTTTTATCCATATTAGATTTAACTATTGTTAAATCAATTATTGTTATCGTGACAGGTAGATACCTTAAAGAAACGTTGCGGTTGTACAGAGTTCTTGTCTTTAGTTTTCAAAGAAGAGCTCCACCTAACGCTCTGCTGCAGCTGATTAATCAGTTTCCCAAAAGATAAAATCTAAAATAAGAACATGTACACACGCTTATTTCTGTATATAATAAAGAATACGTATCTTCGCAAGAGAAATTTAAAATTCTTGATAAACTTTTATTTAAGACATGCCACGTCTTCTTTATTTAATTATAATTTGTTGTATAGAAAGTAGGAGACTGTAAAAATTGTGATGTTACGCCTTCGTTACACTTTGGACAGATATGCATTTTGAAGGAAAAAGTAGAAAAAAAGCAATCTGTTATGAAATTAGATTACCAGTTAGAAAAATACGTATCGATAAGAGAAACATACGATTGTAATTCTGTATATTCATCGACACAAATATCAGCTTATAGGCACTATATATTTGTTACATCATTCGACTAGTGTTACAAGCGAAACGTGAGTTTTTTAATATTTTTTAAGGAGTAGAAAATAAGTTAAAAGTTGAAGCATTGTCTTACAAACTAAACTTTTCAGGAACGAGATTTATATTACAAGCAATGCTCGCATGCATCATGGACGAAAACTAAGTTTTTAAAATAAATTTTCGCTTTTTAAGAAGGGAAAAACTTTTTTAAAACAAATAATTAATGGCATTCCTTTTTTGAAAAAGGTTTATTTAAAAAGATTGTAGTTATGCACAGATTGCAGGTTGAACGTCATATACCTATATGTTTTATTGAAATGTTTGTCGATCTATTTATCTATTTTTTGTTGAAATATTACGTCGACCTATCTCACTATACTAGCGTATTTAGTATTATGTAATAAAAAAGAAGGAAGCATATCAATATATGTAAAATGACCCTAAAAGCAACAAACGTTTTTTGCGCGACACTACTCGATGAATTGGCATTAGAGATATGTAGGTATATATTAGATGTATAGTATTTTTTTATATGTATTTAGAGAAAGTGTAAAATTATATATACAGGGTGTCCCCCTCAGTGCCAAAATTGATACAGCGGCTTTAGGACATGAAAACAAGTCGAAAACAAGTAGAAAATGTTAATAAACATATGTCTGAATCCGAACGGTTTTGGAGTCATAAGGTAATAAAGTTGCTTTCTTAAGATAATATAAATTGAAATAAATGTTTTGTAATGTTCTTTATTTTGTTTAAAGCTTTACAAAAGATGCTCATAAATTCGTCCGTCGACGTCGATACTTTTATCTCCCAAAGGAAAAAATTTTGTGCTGTAAAAAAAGAGATCAACACGGATCATCCTTAATGTGTTATGTTTGTGTGACCTTAGTGTGAACATGTTATGTGCACAACGTAGGAGAGGCATTAAATGACTTCAATACTCGGATGTCATTCGTAGAACTCCAAATATTTTCCAAAATGCTCGAAACAATTTATTAATTTGTGCTAGAAAGTGTATCAACGGAAGAATTTTTGAGCATCATTTGTAAAGCTTTAAACAAAATAAAGAACATTACACAACATTTATTTCAATTTATAGTGTCTTAAGAAAGCAACTATATTACCTAATTATAACTCCAAAACCGTTCGGATTCGGACATATATGCATTTATTAATATTTTCGACTTGTTTTCATCTCCTACAGCCGCTGTATCAATTTTGGCACTAAGTTCAGGGACACCCTGTAGATCAATGTGCATATAAAATCTACATATATACACATTGCATTCAATGTCACTCATCGAAAATCATGCGCGAACGAACAAGCATGAGTTGATTAAATTAAAATCGAAGGATCTGCTGACGTTGGCACAAATATTACTCTACCTATTCATTTTACTTTTAATTAAAAGGGATCTTTTATACTTTGTCGTTTTCCAATTTATTTCCTCAAAACTCAAGTTTATATTATATGTATATTTATACCTTTGTATTTTATATAAACAGGCAAATATAATTTATAAATTATAAATTATTATAAATTATTAATTATTATTCATGTATAAATATTATTAATTATATATAAATATATAATACAATATAATTGTAACACATTTATGTAAATATGTAATAATATACAGGGTGTTCAGAAAAGGTGGAGACCTCCGAATAATTCCGAAAATATGCAAGATAGAAAAAAATGTTTCATTATTCTACATACAAAAGTATCAAGGTAAAGTCATTGAAAAGTGAATACTTTACGAGATATTTCATGTTTTACATAAAAAATATCATGACAAAATTTAAAATATCTCAAAAAATTCTTAACAAAAGAGAGCTTTGTTATAATGTTTTGAAAACGTCACGACAAGGGCTACAAGAATATGCAATAAAAAATAGAGGGTTCTATTTAAAAAATTTAAAGTAATCTTGACCTGACCTTGGAGACGCCACCCATGGTCAAACTGATAAGGTCAGTAATTAGATATTTCTAAGCCCTACAACTCTTGTCTGAAACATTTTTTTCTATACGTATAATTTTTAAAATTGACCCAACTGGCCATGTTAATTAATGAGATGTTATCTAGAATATAGAATTTATTGCGAAAAATATTACCTCAGCCAGGGTTTGAACCTGGAACCTCCCGCTTTCCGTGCAGGCGTCGTCCCAATTCGACCACTGAGGCATGTGGTAATATTTATCGATAACAAACTAATGTACACATTATCTACGCGCCGACATGGTTTGTCACCCATGGTCAAACTGATAAGGTCAGTAATTAGATATTTCTAAGCCCTACAACTCTTGTCTGAAACATTTTTTTCTATACGTATAATTTTTAAAATTGACCCAACTGGCCATGTTAATTAATGAGATGTTATCTAGAATATAGAATTTATTGCGAAAAATATTACCTCAGCCAGGGTTTGAACCTGGAACCTCCCGCTTTCCGTGCAGGCGTCGTCCCAATTCGACCACTGAGGCATGTGGTAATATTTATCGATAACAAACTAATGTACACATTATCTACGCGCCGACATGGTTTGTCAGACTTTTAACGTAGCTCCTACTGGAATATTAAGGATCCCCTCCCACCCCTGTTTTTCTATTTTTTTCTATCTTGCATATTTTCGGAATTATTCAGAGGTCTCCACCTTTTTTGAACACTATATATGTTATATTTATTTAATTGAAAAATGATATAAGAAACGTACTTAAATGGACTAATTTTGTACTTAAATATACTTTGGTTGAATTAGAATTATAAATTAGCAAATAACACTACGTTCGAAGAGACGCACGTGTAACGTCGCGTGAGAATGTAATCTTACACGTCATATCGCGATATTACCTAAACATTGATTCATTATAAATTTAGTTAAGCTTACGTCAATTTAGTTTCAATATTTTCAAGTATTTTTAATATTGTATCATTTAACTGAATTAACAATTAGCTTATGAATTTTCATCCTTAATTCATACATTTTTTTGAGAAAATGTCCATATTTTTGTGTAACGTATCTTAATATGTCGTAAATTTACCGATAATTACAGATATCCTATCCTAAAAAATATTATGATTAAAAGGAGGAAAGGGCGGCACATATATTATTGTACATAACATATGCATGTTTTAAATTGATCTTACTGTTAGATGAAATATAAGATCTATTTGTATAGGATAGTTTGCAGAAGCTTTAAATATAGATCGAGACGTTTTAACGACGTCATAAAATCATTTTTCTGCTTCATACAATATTCTACAATAATTTTAGGATGTTTTTAAGGCATCTTAGAGTGCGTTCGCGGAGCGCGCTATTAGCGCTATTGCATCATTCTATCTTTATCGCTCATTAGATATAAAACAAAGATAGAATAATTCGCAATAGCGTTAATAACGCGCTCCGCGAACGCATGCGTAGTATTATATTGCATTATTTACATGAAACAATTGAATTATCATATCAATGAATATTGTATAATGTATATACTAGGATAATCCCGATAATTATGATGAGTATAAAACTCATCATAATTTCGATTTTATCTTTAAAAAATTCTATTTTTCTAAACCTAAAGAAAAGTTTAATCACAGATCATTATATTTTCAACCATGTAGTGTGCAATATCTTTGCTTATCTTTTCAATATTTAATTTTCAATATTAGTATAACCATATGCACATACATGCAATTAATTACGTCAAATTCGAAATTTTTAACCGTTTATAGTTTATATGACGCAATTTTCTGTTAAGTTTAACATTTTATGTGTTTATCTTTTGATTTGCCTGTTGCGAACAAAATACGTGTTCCTGTACTTTTTTTTTTTTTTTATATTATAAAATCTAACAAACTTTGAGAAATAAATAAATTACTATTATATATCTGAATAAAAATAATTATATTAATATTCTTATATCCTAAAATCTATATTTTTAAACAGAATAATAAATTTCTTTCGCCAGTGAAGAATAACAATTAAAGTAATTTAAATCGACCGTGACTGGCAATATATAACATCTTTCCGATATGAACATTGAAAAACTGTGAGCCAACTTGGTTTGTCGGATTCACACAGCACATTTTCGGATCAATCGTCAAGACATTATTAATTTCGACCATGGGTTTTCGTCAGTTGATGTAATTTTTAAATTAAATAGTTTAAATTTTTATTGCGAAAAAATATCACCCCAGCCAGGGTTTGAACCTGGAACCTCCCGTATACCGTGCGGGTGTCGTGCCAATTCGACCACTGGGGCTCCAGTGGTCGAATTGGCACGACACCCGCACGGTATACGGGAGGTTCCAGGTTCAAACCCTGGCTGGGGTGATATTTTTTCGCAATAAAAAAAAAAAATTAAACTATTTAATTTAGAAATTACATCAACTGACAAAACCCATGGTCGAAATTAATAATGTCTTGACGATTGATCCGAAAATGTGCTGTGTGAATCCGACAAACCAAGTTGGCTCACAGTTTTTCAATGTTCATATCGGAAAGATGTTATATATTGCCAGTCACGGTCGATTTAAATTACTTTAATCTATATTTTTAATTTCTCCTCAGAAAACACATTATTTTAAATATTGTTTTAAATACGCGTACGTGTTTAAAATATAATAACAAATTGCCCGCAATTGTCCATAGCGCGGTCTTTTATTAGTATTCTTCCATTTACATCAAAACTCAGTTAATTCTTACTTGTGACGTCATAACTCAGTTGAATGCACGTTCCTTTTGATGCTGATGGCAAGTGAGATTCAACTAAATTTTTATTTACAATCGAGACCGTGTCCTTAGACTCACATTAAAAGTGAGATTATATACTTGTATTGTTATACGATAGCTTTGTCACCAAAATAAGCAGGTAAATTCCTTTTACTCACTGAACAACTAACGTCTTATCTGAGTATTCTGAGTCTATAAAGTACTCACATAACTGAGTGGCTCAGCTCACTTATGAGTGTAAATGGAAAGCGCCTATTATCGCGTTCGAAGTATGATGCAAATCGACGATCGATTATCACGTGTTTCTGCTAAAACTATATTTCTCAGCCGGTTTCTAACGAAAATCAACTCGGGAACGGCACAGGGAGAGACCGACGGATCTGATAGGTATAAAGTTATTTCCCGTTCTGGAAATTTCTTGAAGTTTCTCGGCGAGTTTTCTCGTCGGTTTCTCGCTTATTTCATTCCAGATAAAATGCGATTATTCGATATAATCGCACTGACTCGAGTGTATCAAATTTGAATCTCCGGCACCAGTTCCGGAGCTTCCGTTTTCGATCTTCGAGCGGTCTCAAATTTTCTCGCAGTTGGGCGTAAAATTGCCGGTTGTATTTTCGATTTCCCGAAGAATTTTTACGATGGCAGCCTTACCTACTTACCTTACGCCGCAGGTGAACCATGTTGAGCCGAATATCTATCCGACGTAGAGAAAAAATGAGATTGAATCAGTAGAGAACACGCGATCGTTGCTGTTCGTTCGCGCTGCTTCGAGTATCCACACAGCTCATTCTACGTGAACGCTCGTTCTTCTCTTGCAGTTTCTTTTTTTTTTTTTCTTTTTTTCTTTTCTCTTCCCAGTCGCTCAATCTCGCGGGTTTAGGTTCTTCGAGGCAGAATGAACGACCGACAGACAATACCGTCCTTAAAGTCGTCGCTTCCAACGTGTCTTGAGGGACAAAAGATGTGGAAAGTACGATCGAAAACTGGAAAAGCGAGGCCCACAATTTCGGTACCTGATATGTCCCACTAATTCGGACGAATCGCGCACAAGCCAGACGGTGATTGCGCGAGTATCTACGAGTGGAAAAACAAGCGCGTTTACTCAGGTGGAACGTTTGTTCGTTCACTCGCTCGCTCGCTCGTTCGCTCACTGATTACCGATTCGGTCGTCCGATCACGAATACAGCGTGCTCGAATTAAACGTCGGTTAATATTTTATTTATCAGTGAGGCATAAAGGAGAGAGAAAGAGGAAACGATGGACAAATAGACAGAGAGGGAAAGAGGGAGGGAGAAAGAGAAACAAAGGGAGGGGGGGGGCAGAGGCAGGAACGCGACCACTAAGAACCAGCGTCCCTCCTCTTCTTCCCAATCGAGCCGCTTGCCGATCTTTGACGATGACGAAAAAAAAAAAGGGAAGGAGAGATGGGGTCAAATTGACGATTTACGTACATATACGACAAGGAGATGTCAGACGCGTCGCATGATCACGAGAAAGGGGTGAAAAATTGCGTCAGGCTGTACACAAACTCTGCTCGCACGCGCGCGAACGCACGGGGCTTTAAAAACATGTTGATAATCGCGCGCCCCCTCCGCGTCCGATAAGCGGACGGGGGAGTGGGGAGAGCACGCGGCGTTGTTGTTTGCGAGAATCGCACGATCGTTCGATTCTCGAAAGTACCCTGTCGTGTCATAAATATTGATATTGGAGGCGTGGCACGGGCCGAGAGACGTAATGACCGATTTTTGTTGCAATCCGCGGGAGGTTGACAAGGAAAGCGACGTTAAGCGACCTACGTTTTAGTGACGTATTATGAGTATTATGATACGCAGCCGATTTGCGAACCCTTCTTTCGCAACGCGACATCGTCGTTTATGCGCAACAGCGATCGAAGCACTACGTCTCATTGTCAGTTTAAGGGATTAGACCACCCAGATCATACCATAAAAAATTGATTTCTTTGTTTTAAATTAACATTTATAGTTTTAAAAATAATGTGTAAGTCATCCTGTTTGAAAACAACAAAAAAGATCCTCTTTTGTTATCCTTTATCGGTCTTCTTTCTCTTTCTCTTATTTTTTTGTTTCTAAGACAGGAATTGTGGAGGGACTGGAGGGAGAATGTCAGTATTGTCAATTAGTACGATGTAAACACGATGTAAGAATACATCAAGGTGTATGATCATTTCCCAAAAGGTTGCACAGTGGATGACCGATCAGAGATTAGCTCCATATTGCTATTTCCATGGTTACGCAATGGTTGACCAAAGACATTTTTTCCAAAATCGCCAACCTCCAATGAATGATATCACCTTGTATTCTTACATCATGGGCCTTATTATATAATATTCAAATCTTAGTTGCTTATCAGAGATCATTAGAGTTAAAGTAAGAAAAATTGACCGAATAGAATTAAGGAATACTTCCTCTCGTTTAAAAAAAATGTGTCCGTACGGGATTGATTATCGCGGACTAAATACGTAAAATATATGCGAGGGAGCAAGCAAAATCCGCTTATGTTTTGATGAGAAACATTCGTACAACGTGCTAAAAGAAGACGAAATACAACGTAGACAACAATTGGCTTTCCGAAGATTCAATAACAGAAGAGAGGAAAGCCTAATGTATGGTGCAGGTATTATCGAATAAATAGATATACATATATGTCATTTAATATATGAAACTATATTTTAAAACTTTAAACGCGTTTTTCTCGAAACCATGTTTTTCGAACTGGTTTGCATTATAACTCGAAAACTATTTGTCCGATTCACTTCCATAATAAACCAAAATATTCGTAACGGTGGTAGAACACAAAGGTGGTCTAACCACTTAAGTGTGTTAACCTACACACTGAATATTTTAAATTCGACGATTATAAAAATATTAGTGAAAAAATAAATAAAATAGTTTGCAGAACGTTTATTTCTTTAATCATGCTTATCAGTACGTGGTGCAAGAGCGTGAATTTGCAAGAGAAAGATAATTACGCAGAGACATAAGATAGCTACTTTAAGCACATAGAGAACTCATTAAAATATTATTGCGGTATACGATTTGCAAAGTGACTTTAGAAATGTTACAATCGCCATGTTTCTTCGAATAAAAGAGATGTATTTGATTTCGGTATGTAAAAACTTTAGTTGCACATTTCTATTATAGCCCAGTCAAATAGGAAGAAATTTCGACGTTTGACGAAAACAACTAATAAAGTTTTGAAACTTGGCGAAGATGTTCATTTAGGCGTATTATTAAACATACTAAAAGTCCTGAAGTCAATCTGTTGCGCTCGAGCCGCCACCTTGAAAAAATGGCGCTCCAATTCAGTTTTTTGCTTATATCTCGCTAACCGCATTAGCGATATCGGAATTATTTTTACATAAAAAATAAAGCTTACAAAATTCTTTACAAAAAAGTTATATATATTTTTCCCGTATCTATTTTTGTTATTAAAATACACTTATCAACAAAATTATCGCAACACTCAATTTATATCAAATTCTCATGTAATTTTAAATAAGCGTATCTCCGCAAAAAAGTGTCGTATTTAAAAAAAATTTTTTTAATTTTAAAGGGTAAAGTCTGTACTTTAAGAAACTTTTGTTAGATTTTGATTTTATCTTCTCCCTCGCGCCATCTTTCAAAAGTATTAACGTGTTTCTTCTCCAAAAAATTGCATAGTTTGACGCACTTTACGCGGTGGAATAAATTTTTTTCACAAATTTTATTATAACCATCGTAAAATATGGACTTTTACCTGCAAATTAAAAAAAAATTGAGGTCCGTACGGTTTTTTTTCGCGGAATTACGGCGTATCAAATGAGGGTGAATAAATAGGCCAATTTTACTCTGGGAGAAATTTTGACCGTTATTTTTGTAGTTAAGCAACTTAGCATTTTGGTTAGTGCCCCTTAAGTGAAAATTATCTTTGCGTAACTGAATATCGACAGGACTAATTGAAAGAATTGACTAGTATAACTTAAACATCTTTGACACAGATAGAATAACTAATTGCGATTTTCAGTTACGCGGGGTTAACTAGAAATCTCGCTTAAGAGAGAACTGTGTGACGTCACAGATGAGGACGGAACGTCACTCTAAATCTTAATTACGTTTTTGCAAATGTCAGTTGTCGGTGGAAAGTTTAGTTAATCATCTTACAAATGCGATTACCTTAACTCATATTTATAATCTATATAACTTGGTTAACCAAATTAAAATTAACATTATTTGTATAACCTAAATTTGTGGATGTAAAATTTATAAATTTGGAGAGTAAAACTGAATTGTGGTTGTTAAGTAATCCCAGTATTCGTTCTATCGCGCGAGCTCAGGAATATAAGTTTCAGAATAATTGTATAATAGTATATATAGTGTATATAGTGTAAAATAAATTGTTATATAGCTCAGCGTTAGCGTACTAGGCTACCATTCCGGAATCTTAGGTTCATAGGTTCGAATCCCGTCAATGCGTGCGTTTACAAAAATTCTAAAACAATGCGTAATTGTAAATAATAAAAATTAAAATAGAATATATGCGAAACCATGAATACAGATTAACTAAAAAATAGAGAAAATAAGACCTATTTACAAATAAAAATCCTTTTTTTTTTCGTTAAAATATCCGTAATAGTCGTTGTCTGAGATGTGCAATTACTGCAACAGCAATTCGATGATAAAACTGTGTTTGGAGGAATCGAGATGTCTTCTCATAACCAACACTCACACTTGCTTAAGTCAATTTTTAGGTTCTTTAACTGATATTATTCCTCTGACGTTATCATTTTGATGACGTATTTCCTAGTCCAAATACGAGGTTACGTAAAATTAGTGTTACGAGCAATCCAAATCATTTGATTACTAGTCGTGGGTCTCAAAATGGGTTGCTTAACTGTCTTTTTTTCTCCCAGAGTATTTCTAATTTAACAGTGACTTATATTTCAACCCCTTTAAAGCAAATTTTGACCACTTTTCCACGGGTTTAGATGAATAAAAATGCTACCATCGTATTCAGTGACCAAAAAAACATAAGATTACATATATAAGTTACGTTACACTTTTTAGGAAAAAATTGGCCTATTTTACCCACCCTTATTTGATACGCCGTAACTCCGCGAAAAAAAATCGTACGGACCTCGATTTTTTTTCAATTTGCAGGTAAAAGTTCATATTTTATGATGGTTATAATAAAATTGACGAAAGAAATTTATTTCACCGCGTAAAGTGCGTCAAACTATGCAATTTCTTGGAGAAGAAACACATTATTACTTTTGAAGAGATGGCTGGAGGGAGAAGATAAAATCAAAATCTAACGAGTTTCTTAAAGTACAGACTTTACCCTTTAAAATTAAAATAAATTTTTTCAAATACAATTTTTTGTGGAGAGACGCTTATTTGAAATTACGCGAGATTTTGATGTAAATTGAGTGTTGCGATAATTTTGTTGATGAGTGTATTTTAATAACAAAAATAGATACGGGAAAAATTTATATCTTTTTTGTAGAAAATTTTATCAGCTTTATTTTTTATATAAAAATAATTCCGATATCGTTAATGGTTAGCGAGATATAAGCAAAAACTGAATTGGGGCGTTATTTTTCCAAGATGGCGGCTCGAGCGCAACAGATTGAGTTCAGGACTTTTAGTATGTTTAATAGTACGCCTGAATAAACATCTTTGCCAAATTTCGAAACTTTATCAGTTATTTCTCTCTAATTTTCCCTATTTGACTGAGCTATTAGATAATAATTATTAGTAGGTATCTACTTAAAAGAAATAAGGTTTTTTGAAATTTCTAAAAACATGTAATAAAAATTTGGATAAGTATGAAAAACAATAATAATATATTAAAAAATAATTTTTAAAAAAAGTACCTATTAAATAATATACAAAAATATATAACACATTGCATATATACAAATACAATGTACAAACAATTAAACAATAACAAGAACAACAAGAAATTACTTTTACAAATTAAAATATTATGGATTTTTATATGCTATAACATATAGATAAATGTTTCTTTTTTATGTTTAATACAATTTATCAATTTTAAAGAATTGACAAATAATAAAGTATTGTAATTACATTGTTTTAAAAACAGGAGAAAACAATGACCGCCAGCTAAAACCTTCTAAAGGTCACTCAAGAGGGTGACCTTAACAACATATATCAAGGTCAAGGTCGTTTATGCCTTTCAATACTCAAAATAACTGCTATATTTTTCAAACTTTTTTTATTTATAACTTTTTAATAAACAATGACCGCCAGCTAAAACCTTCTGAAGGTCATTTAGGAGGGTGACCTTGACAACATATGTCGAGGTCAAGGTCATCGGTGAGGTTGGACCTTTTATAGATATTTACCATATTTTTTTCAGATAAATACATATTTAGCATTATATGTTATAAGATTATAATTCATGTATGTATATATGTTATAAAATTATAATTCTAAATATGTAGATATTTATATGAAAAAAATATGAAGGTGCACGTAGGGGAAATGTGTATAAAACGGCTCCGCCGAGTAAAACGGCCTTGGGCCTCCCCCTAGTTTCTCAGAAATACGCAACGATGTCGTCGGGCGACTCAGTAGGTTAGGTTGTTCACATGTCGCAGACGTGCCTCGTGCATTTTGGTATTAATAAAAAACTTCGTACGGACGCAAAACGCAATTTTGCGCAATTTTCCTACTTTTGTTACGTCTGATCTAAGGTAAGTCCAAGCTTTATTAAATGTACAATATATGTTAAGGCCGTTAAGATATAAATCAATACAAAGGAAATAGCCATACGGTCCAAGCTTGGATCTTAGGCAGCTCAATATAATTATTTTCTATATGTATTAATACGCGTATTTTCCAACATATTAAACTGCGCGCCGATTATTTGTCGGACTTAAAACACAGCTATTATTGGAACATTAGAAATTCCCTCTCCCTTCCCTAATTAAATCGATATTGATTTAATATTAAAATCACTGTAAAAACTTATTGCGAAAAATATTACCCCAGCCAGGGTTCGAACCTGGAATCTCCCGCATTCCGTTCGGGCGTCTTACCTATTCGACTACCGGGGCATGTGGTAATATTTATTGCAATAACCGGATAACAATAATTTGAACGTCTTTCTCAGGCGACGTGAATAAACAATATATGTTAAGACCGTTAAGATATAAATCAATACAAAGGAAATAGCCATACGGTCCAAGCTTGGATCTTAGGCAGCTCAATATAATTATTTTCTATATGTATTAATACGCGTATTTTCCAACATATAAGTTTTTACAGTGATTTTAATATTAAATCGATATCGATTTAATTAGGGAAGGGAGAGGGAATTTCTAATGTTCCAACAATAGCTGTGTTTTAAGTCCGACAAATAATCGGCGCGCAGATTAATATGTTGGAAAATACGCGTATTAATACATATAGAAAATAATTATATGGAGCTGCCTAAGATCCAAGCTTGGACCGTATGGCTATTTCCTTTGTATTGATTTATATCTTAACGGTCTTAACATATATTGTTTATTCACGTCGCCTGAGAAAGACGTTCAAATTATTGTTATCCGGTTATTGCGATAAATATTACCACATGCCCCGGTAGTCGAATAGGTAAGACGCCCGAACGGAATGCGGGAGATTCCAGGTTCGAACCCTGGTTGGGGTAATATTTTTCGCAATAAGTTTTTACAGTGATTTTAATATTAAATCGATATCGATTTAATTAGGGAAGGGAGAGGGAATTTCTAATGTTCCAACAATAGCTGTGTTTTAAGTCCGACAAATAATCGGCGCGCAGTTTAATATGTTGGAAAATACGCGTATTAATACATATAGAAAATAATTATATTGAGCTGCCTAAGATCCAAGCTTGGACCGTATGGCTATTTCCTTTGTATTGATTTATTAAATGTTCTTCGCTTTCCCATGCGATGTTTCTAGTCGCTTATATTTTTTTAAATATCTGTAGTGATCCTAAAAGCCGAATATTTTCATAAATCTTTTCTTTAAAGTTAAGCTAGTAAAAATTTTGTTTAACTTTTTTGATATTTTTGCAATTGTGGGTAAAACGGCCAATCTTACTTGTAGGCAAGACAAAGAGAAGAACGTTGAATGTCTTTTTTGTGGAGAAAATTACTTCAATTTAGTAAGCGGAGAAAAATGGATTCAGTGCATTTTCTGTAGAAAATGGTGCCATAAACAGAAAATTTTATCTGTGACTTTTGAAAATAAAAATGGTAAATATGCATATTAGGTCCGACCTCACCGATGACCTTGACCTTGACATATGTTGTCAAGGTCACCCTCCTGAGTGACCTTCAGAAGGTTTTAGCTGGCGGTCATCGTTCGTTAAAAAGTTGTAAACAAAAAGAAAATTGAAAATACAGCAGTTATTTTGAACATTGAAAGGCATAAACGGCCTTGACCTTGACATATGTTGTCAAGGTCACCTTCCTGAGTGACCTCCAGAAAGTTTTAGCTGGCGGTCATTGTTTATTAAAGTTATAAACAAAAAAAATTTAGTGGGGAAAATTATTTAAAGCAGTGAATTGTTGGTATATTGAAAGGAAAGTTATTTAAGGCAGAGAATAGAGAGTATGTGCTTCAACTTACAAAGCACATACAAAGCACACACTTGTAAAGCGCGTCACTAACCTATAGGTTAGTGGCTCGCTTTACAAGTGTGTGCTTTGTATGTGCTTTAACTTACAAGTATGTGCTTTGTAAGTTGAAGCACATACTCTCTATTCTCTGCTTTAAATAACTTTCCTTTCAATATACCAACAATTCACTGCTTTAAATAATTTTTCCCACCAAATTTTTTTTGTTTATAACTTTTTAATAAACAATGACCGCCAGCTAAAACCTTCTGAAGGTCATTCAGGAGGGTGACCTTGACAACATATGTCAAGGTCAAGGTCGTTTATGCCTTTCAATACTCAAAAAAACTGCTATATTTGTCAAACTCTTTCTGTTTATAACTTTTTAATAAACAATGACCGCCAGCTAAAACCTTCTGAAGGTCACTCAGGAGGATGACCTTGACAACATATGTCAAGGTCAAGGTCATTGGTGAGGTTGGACCTAATATGCATATTTACCATAAAAATTAATTATTTACCTATTGAAATACGTCTAAATTTATTTTAAAGTAAGCCTGCCTTTCTGTAGTTTATATCACAATATATAAAAAAGTATACCACAAAGATATATATAAAATATAAATAAAATTATATACCCCTATAGGGTATGGGTAAAACGGCCAAAATGCATGTCTGCAGTTTTTTGTTTGCTACTAATTTTATAAATTTAGGGGATGCTTATATTTAACTTTTTCAATTAACAAAGATGTCAATGAAAACTTCTGGCGGTATTTTTAATCCAAATATGGTTGCCTTTAGAAGTAAAATCAATTTATTCCTTAAGGGGGTTGTTTTATACACACTTTTACATATTTTTTCAGATAAATACATATTTGGTAAATTTCTACAATTAGGGCCCCAACGAGAAATCGATCGCCACTTAAATATGTTGTAGGGGAGGTCTTTCTGAGTAATTCTACGCAAGAAAAAAGTGGGGGACGGCATTGGTTTAGAAGATATAGCAAATTGAAATTTCCTTAATCGACAGTTATTTTGAGTATTATGAGATATATACAAGGATATATATATGAGAGACTAATATACCAAAGTACATACATGCGTGGACAGAGGAGCGTATTCCACAGGGGCCGGTGGAGGGGGGGGGGGGGAGTGGGCCTCGCTTTACAACTTACAAAGTACATGCGTGGACAGAGGAGCGTATTTTTGCCCCTCGAATCCAAAACTGTTGATAAAATTTGGGGGTCGACCTTCCTTCACCTTGCACAGTAAACATAATTCTCGTGTTCTCACAAAAATCATAACGTCACAGTCTTCGACCGACAATCGAGCAATGAAGTCTATCGTCAGTAGTCCTGTGTTATAACAATTAACAGAACAATGAAATTATTTCAGTTTCTATCCATATGTGAAAGGCAAAATGAATTAATAGAGTTTTTGCGAAAATGTGGCGTAATTGAAATTTCAGAATTTTAATGCTTTTTATTAGATATTATAAACCTATAGGTTAGTGACGCGCTTTATAAGTATGCGCTTTGTAAGTTGAAGCGAGGTCCACCCTATACAGGGTTGGGAGGGAAGGTGCAGGTGGGGGGCGACCTCCCCCCCCGCAACCCCCGACTTGTGTGGAACGCGCTCCTCTGTCCACGCATGTACTTTGGTATATTAGTCTCTCATATATACATATATCTCATAATACTCAAAATAACTGTCGATTAAGGAAATTTCAATTTGCTATATCTTCTAAACCAATGCCGTCCCCCACTTTTTTCTTACGTAGAATTACTCAGAAAGACCTCCCCTACAACATATTTAAGTGACGATTGATTTCTCGTTGGGGCCCTAATTGTAGAAATTTACCACATATTTTTGTATTAATAAAAAGAATAAGTTGTGTAGTTCTGCAGAATAATACACTGTAATAATCCACTGTATGTCATAAGGTTATAGTTTATATACATGTATATATATACATAAATATACCTATTTTTTCACATAAATACATATTTTTCATACTCATAAGCAATAACTTCAGAAATTATAGGGAAATATATGCGCAATAATGTTCGGCAATTATGTTTAGGCATTAATAATAAAAGTAATAATTGCAGAAATTTGGAATTTACCATTTTCGGCAATGGGGACGGCGAGATGACAAGCTCAGCGCAGAGGGCAGCACCGAGATTGGAGACATGTCATAATGTTTACGTTAACAGGAGTCACGGTGAATTACGGATTCGAGTATTTATTTTGACTATTTACCCCAAAAATCGCCTGTAGCTCTTTGAAAACGATGCTGCTGATCACGAATATCGTAGTTAAAGTGCGATTTTTTTATTATTTTGGCCGTAAATACGAGATTTAGTGATATTCGTAAATTTGGTTTTACGTCTCGAAAAATTGATATTTTTTCATGAACTTTGTCTTGTTGTATTCCTTAAGTTGTTAGAATTGGAGCTACAGAGCCGGATTTTGCAGATTGGCTCTTAAAAATTTATAATAAATACAATTAAGAATTCGGAGGTAGCTACACCTGAACCGCGGCGAGCTGTACTTTGATGAATTTGAGTGGAGAAATTTGGAGAATAGCCCAGTGATTGTGTGAATTGATACAAAAATTAACATTCCGAAATATTCCATTTATGTATACAGCTTTTCTCGTAATAACGGTATGCCCGGAGTGTCCCAAATTCCGCTAGCGCCCCTAGCGGCTAAGAGTGGCTCGCGCCGTCCCCATAGGTGTACAGTCGCGGTCAGAGTAGTTGCAACACTTAAAAAACTAAACTTATTTTTAAAAAACTATAACTATAACTTATAACTATACCTTATTTTCCTAAACTTATTTTAAAAAAAAAGTGTTGCAACTATTCTGACCGTGACCCTACACTTTTTTGAGGTGCGGTAGACCACTTGCCTATAATTGTTTTAGAGTGGCGAAAAATAACAGATACGTATTTTCTTTATCGGTTTTGAAGCATGTTTAGGGGTCGAAACAACCCCTCGAAGAAATTCCATATATATTTGATTATGAGTGAATACTTCTGAAACACCGTGAGGTATACAGGGTGTTCAAAAAAGGTGGTACCAAATTTTTAAAGTATGCAGTACTCGTGAAAACAAACCAAAAA
Organism: Leptothorax acervorum; assembly: GCA_035220615.1. Taxonomy (NCBI): domain Eukaryota; kingdom Metazoa; phylum Arthropoda; class Insecta; order Hymenoptera; family Formicidae; genus Leptothorax; species Leptothorax acervorum. The sequence goes on from JASTWQ010000414.1 coordinate 156,535, forward strand.
TAAACAATTCTACAAAACCATTTATTTCCGAGTTATAAAGCTTTTTCTACAGCAGATGTTCGATGCGCTTCCGTTCATTTCAACACACCATTCGGCATGCTTTTTCATTGAAGATCGAACACGTTCACAAAAATTCCACATTTTTTTCGTATTTGTTGACAAGTTTTCCAATTTTCTGTACCAATTTATCCAATGACCAATGTGTCAACTGATGTAGCGTACACCATGCTTTTCAAATGTCCCCATCAGTTGACACATTGGTCATTAGATAAATTGGTACAGAAAATTGAAAAGTCTTGTCAAAAAATACGAAATAAACCTGGAATTTTTGAACTTGTTCGCTCTTCAATGAGAAAGTGTGCCGAATTGTGTTGAAATGAACGGAGGGCACATCCGCGAACATCTGCTGTAGATAAAGTTTTATATATTATAATATAACGTACTCGGAAATAAATAATTTTTACAGTAATGTTTATTAAAACTTTGTTTTTACAAGTATTAGGGGAAAAGGGGGTAAAATGATGAAGTGGGTAAGATAACGAATTGCTAATTTCTTTAAGCTAATAACAGATGACGAGCCGATGCTGAACTCATTAAAGGCTTTAGATATAATAGTTATACATAATCTCTTGTAGTTTGATTTCAATCTGTCCATAAAAGTGGATAATATATAATAAGAAATGTGTTTTTGACGCATCCATACGTAATTTTTTGTTTGTTTATAAGGAATAACATAATTATAGTAAATATTTTCATTTTCTTTATAAAATCACAGTATATCGTACAGTTTATAAAAACGTATACAATAACGTATTCATATTTTTCATTTCTCGAATTGTAGTATTTTTATTAAATAAATAAATAAACACAATGACTGCGGGGTAAGACAAACGTCGTGCGCGGGCAAGATAACGCACTTGTGTATGCAGGTTAATAGGTTATATGTTCTGCATTGAACCTAAACGTGACTGCAAACGTGACGCAAATAATTAGTTCTTTGATACTAGTATAACCTGTAAGTAAATTTCATCATATGCAATTCATTGATTTTATTTTTAAAAAATAAAGCAGATATATGTATACTATATATGTCTGTAACTGCGTTGTAATACCAAAATAATGTAAGTATATAATATAATAAATTTTTTTATTTATAAAAAGTACATTTTTAACTTAATTTGACTCTTTTCGTTATATCTTACCCACATGCGGGGGCAAGATGACGAAAACGACACGGTCTTAAAAAATATAAATTTTTAAAAATTCTAATTTATTTGACATTTTTAAATTTTTACAGTTATTGATACAGAAGGCTTTAGTAAATCTAAAGAAAATAGATTATTATTTTTACATCATCAGAAATTAGGAAAAATCGACAAATCTTAAGGTCATCTTACCCCCTTTCCCCTAGATACTGTTAAAATTTGCTACCACCTTTTTTGAACATACTGTATAAGAAAATGCTTTTATAGACAAAAATTAAGTTATACGGTATTAATTAGTGACCTTTTTGTATTAGTTACGGTATTAAGTAATTGTCTATTTAAATTTTTTTACATGTCACATTTTTTAATATACCCCTACTCTTGAATGTTATTTTTCAAAATCTCGAAATTTTTATAAGAAACAAAATTATAGAGAATTTTATGCCGATTTCATTTTATGGCTGTGAAAGAAAAGGGATAGTTCTCGAAGTATTTTTGAAGTGTGCTGAAGTGATCTGAAGTGTTATTTTGTGCAAATATCTTTTTATTTGGAAATGGCACGCAAGAATTCTCAATGTGGCATTTCTCGCTTCTGACGTCATTAAATAAGGACAATTGCAGCAGGGACCAGAAGCCTTAACTGTCAAGGAAAATTGATAGAACTCGGAGTAGGTATTTTTGAAGTGTGCTGAAGTGATCTGAAGTGTTATTTTGTGCAAATATATCTTTTTATTTGAAAATGACATGCAAGAATTCTCAGCGTGGAATTTCTCGTTTCTGACGTTATTAAGACTACATTCCGATATTCACTGTTTTAAGTAGTACTGAAAATCTATATTTTTCTATATTTTTCTATTATATTTTACGTCACGTATACTATAGATTTTCAGTACTGACAGTTGCTAACAGTGAATATCGGTATAAGGACAGTTGCAGCAGGGACCAGGAGCTTTAAATATATATTGTATATTTACAAAATAATATCAAAATAAATATCATAAAATAAATATATATCATTCTAACTTTTATAAAACGTAAAAGAAGCTACCTGTTCTATTCTTCTATTCCTTTGAGGAGTGTGGTAATGATATTTTCTTTTCACAAAGCGTTCCAACGAATCTCGAACATCACCAACGGTTTTTGTTTGGTATTTCCAATTGTTATCTTTGTCATCAATTATTGTTAAATATTGGGTCACCTTACAAAATATTACTAGTTCTGGAGCTATACGCATTTCTTTGCTATTGCTCAACGAAGATATATGGATGGTCTCCGACCTTCGTGCCTGATAAGAACATGCAAAAGCTCGCCCATATGAATTAATAAAAACACATGCAAATTTGCGCAGTCGCGTAGTTATCAAAGGAGCGGGAGAATCATACATGTCTTTAAGATTCAACATTTCGCTTCTATTCATGTGAATAAAACCTTGACCATAGTTTGCGTGATGCTTTTACGACGCAACCTTACAATAATATAAGTATCCAGTTTAAAATCTGTTTCTTTTCTCTCTCCTCATTATTTATGCCTCATGATATATAAATAAAAACAAACTCATTTTGCGTATTGTTGTCATCTCTGCCTAAATATAATTACGATATCGGTAAGAGTAGGGATGAGATGGAAAACACATGCATACGCCAATGACCTATTCTACGTCACTACGAGTCGCGTAATGTCCAGAGAACATTCATCCAGATTAACATAGGCCAAAAGGTAAGAATAAAGAAACAAAATTATCATTGCGTTCCATACTGACTAATAGGCCCTGGATGATGCTTAATATTCCATTTCCGCAATTGCGGCAACACAGAACATAATTTTCCCACGAGATTACACAATTTTTCAAAACGCTGCACGGAGTGGCCTTTTTAAATCTAGCTTATAGCTTTGCAGTATTCTTGGTCTGGTCAAAGGAACACGTTAAAATTCCAAACTACTCGAAGTTCTTAACTTATTGTTGGTGAGTTAATAGGCAACATTAATATTTAACCTTTTTTTACAATATATATATCTACTAATTACAAAACATTATGTTTCAGAAACTATCTCAAAAATAAAAAAACTTTCCTAAGAGCGACATTGAGACTTTTATAAAAAAGTAGCTGCAGCAGCACGCCAGTGACCGGTTAAAAAATCAAACGTAGATTAAGGGAAGTGTATGTATGGTTGAATCGATTGATTTGAGTAGGTATGGTAATAACGTAATAACAATAACAGATGTTTATTTTCCATTAAAAAATACTTCGTGAAGAGTCTTGCGTGACAGCGGACTGCGCAGGTGCGGTCCACTCCTCCAGCACAACATATATTGTAACATCCTACTCTCGTTCATTCTAGTGCGTGCAGCTGTCTTAAGTTGCGTTTGTTTCTTTGCAAAGATACAACTTGAAATGTCGACGCGTAACGATTGTTAATATACATTGCTGATAAATATCACGTAATTCCTTCTTAAAAATACCATTGATTTGAGTATATATTTGTATTTCCTAAATAATGTTTTCTTACTTTTGTTTGTCGATTGAATATTCTATATATAGTTTTGTTTCTTTTTTTATTTGAATATTCAGCTGAATTGTCTAATTTTATTAACATGCAGTACAGAACATATTTGACCATTTACATTTTTATTTTAGAAGGAATGTATAGTTAAGTGATCTTCTTTTATGTGGCAATAAAGGGATAGATGCTTCTATCAGGAAGTATTTTGTTGAGGCTCTTTGCGAAAGTTGGCTGCGCAAGTGCGGTTCGCGTAATATATTTTCCATAAAAAAATACTTCGTGAAGAGTCTTGCGCCGCTTACGTGACAGCGGACTGCGCAGTTGCGGTCCACTCCTCCTTCTAGCATAATATATTGTAACATCCCACTCTCGTTCTTCATTCTATTATAGTGTGTGCTATTGTGACGTTTGATTCTTAAAAAAGTTTCTTATCTCAATATTTCGAAGTAAAGATTATCCATATGTATTATTGGTAAATATTATGTAATACTGTAATGCAAATATTTCTATTTTGTGTAAGTTTGTGTGTTTTCTAAATTCTATTTTCCAAATTGCTGCATCTGTATATTTGTTCGACATGGCTTATATTTGGCTTATACTTGCGGACAAAGTTATAATTTTATAGATATAAACTATTGGCACCTCCGTATCTTTACATTCTTTCACGTAGATTATTCTCATGTTATTTATATTGTAAATACACATAGATTAATGTATGGAAAACTTATTTGACACAATTAGATATTGGACATATATACTATTAAAAATTAAATAATGTATATGTATATATGTTAATTATGCCTTATACGAGAATAAAATTGTAACGATACTTTTCAATACCCAAATGACAACAAATTTATATTGTATCTTATATGTATAATATTGGATAAGAAAATTCTTCATGATGTATCTGAAAACAATTTCTTCATTAGAAAAGCATAAAACTATGTACTTAATAGTTTATAATTAAATGTACTAGTACACATAATACACAAGTACTATATGTGTACCAATACATTTAATTATAAACTATAGTACAATAGTTTTATGTTTTTTCTGAATCAGAAATTGTTTTTGGATAGATTATGTAGAATTCTTTCTTATCCTTCTTCAGATACCAATTATTTTTCTATTCTAGAACAAATCGCAATCAATTCCAAATTGCGCTCACTTCGACTTTATTGCGAATTCTTATGGAATATAAAAGAGATCCTTTTGGTAACTATAAAAGAATTCGAAGTTACTGACATATATGGAATCGAACTTTTTCCGAACTCTTAAGAACTCTTTTGGAGCAAAACGGGGACGAAAAACGACTATTCCGTTCACAATTCGGGGATTAAAAAAGAATTCTTTTTGAATTCGATATACTATCTGGGATATATATAAGAATCAGTCTATGAATACTTAATTTTGGTATTATAACTCGATTTTATATTATTATATAAGTTCAAGTATTAATCTCGAAACGCTGTTATACCTTATACAATTATTTTATTGACTGAATGGAATCTTAAAATACTCTATTACCAAACTAATTGAGGTAATAGTATCCGAAAATCGAATATTATATATTGTATAAATTATATATTATACAACATACATATATGTGTTTACAAAAGTTGGGGTACTAGGTATATATATACATACATATATTGCAACAGCATATATTCTTGAGACCAAATCAAGTCTTTTGAGCCGTATTAGCATCTTAAGGCTCCTGTTCACTCACTGCAGCCATCTTGGATTGATGACGTCAGAAGCGAGAAAAATATCATAAAAATTTTTGCGACGTACATTCAAATAAAATTGTTCTTCAATAACATTTGTAATCGATAGAATAGAGTTGTAAAATATACCGAAAACATTCCTTTAATCCACATATGTCGAATTGAATTGTGCTAATCAAGGACGAAAACTAACCGTTTGACAGTTGCCGAATTGAAATAAATAATTGTTTCCACATATTAAATTATAACCAAATGGGAATCTTCGGTATATTTTAACACTACAAAATATAAAGACACTGCACTAAAACGAAAAATTACGTTGTAAATTGCAAGAATAATTAAGCTTTTTAACGTCATTTTTCACGCTTTTTATTTATAATTTTGCCAGGTGTGACGCTGTGTGTACTGTCAACGCGGACTTGGCAATCGAGCCAGCAGGAGCCTTAAGGGGATCCTGAAGCCGAATGTTTTCTCGACAAAATTACCATTTTCTATCATTTTCTATGTTACCGATCTATATCTGTCTTTGTATAGACAATGATCTAGACAAGGATAGTACCTACATCTGCATATATAAAATTTGGGCGGATAAATCTTTTTTTCTACGCTTTGAATCTTAGTTCTACTTGCATGATATTGTTCCTACATGTTGTCCCTAGGGCGCACCAGAACCCTTTTGCATGAATTAACTGTACAATTTTTGTAATCATCGATTATTGTCGTTAGGTGACAGCTGTACGTGCCAAAAATAAGTGAGATTTTTAACTTTTTTTCGATTTTGATAAAAACTCGTCTGGTGCGCCCTTCATTTTTATGCGTACTTTAATTGTGTAAAAGAGTTTTTTGATTCTGTAAAGCCAATTCAAAGATTTAGTCGCCCAAAAAAAAAAAGTAAAACAGAGTTCTATAGACGACTTCAGGATCCCCTTAAGGGAATCCTGAAGTGACAGGCAAACTCCAACGTGACAGCGCCACGATCTAGCACGGAACTAAAAATAATCGATAATTTCGATCGTTTACTATGTTTTCTGTGTTACCGTGCTATACCTGTCCTTGTCTAACGGATACCTATACGATATATCTGTCCTTGTCAGATTGCAGGCAGCGCCATCTCTGACAAGATCCGGACACTACTGTTTCATGCAACACTGCTCTTCTTGTTATTCAGCGTCTGTATTTGCATTCATAAAATGCAATTAGAGAAATTCTTTTTTTCTAGGCTTCGAATCTTGGTTCTGCTTGCGCGATATTATTCTTACATGTTTTCCCTAGCGCGCCTCTATCTCATTTTGTACATATAAACTGCAGTATTTTTGTATTAAGCAAATATATTGTCGTCAGGTGACAGCTCTACGTGCCAAAAATAAGTAAGTTTTTTAATTTTTTTCGTTTTTCATACAAACTCGACCGTTGCGCCCTAGATTTTTGCACGTACTTTAATTCTGTAAAAGAATTTTGCGATTCTGTAAAGCCAATTCAAAGATTTCTTATAATGAAATAATGTCGGTATACAGACGGGTTCAGGATCCCCTTAAGGGGATCCCCTTAAGGGGATCCTGAACCCGTCTGTTTTACCGACAAAAGTCTCTACTCATACAGCGTCGCGTTAACTTGACAGAATTGAAAATGCTTCTCCAGGATTGCAGTACATACATCAATGATTCAGGGAAAATCTCATTTTATATGGAAAACGAGAAAAAGTTACGGAACTACAGATTTCCTTATTTTCATTTACCTCAATATGGCGTCTAGTTGGCAGACGGCCTGTCAATTCATCACAAGATGTGTTTCATATAAAAGATATACCGTTTGTACGAACGTGAAAACAAGTTTTCCTGAATTGCAAAACACGAAACAACATTATTGAACCCTTGAAATGAAGATTACAAGTCTAATAAAGCATACGATGTGTATGTGTGTCGTGCGTATGTGTGCGTGCAATAGGTGCTATTCTTGACTATCTCTGCGATGATGTCAATAATAGGGGACCTGTATACCGAAAAAATCCGTACTCATACAGCGTCGCGTTAACTTGACAGAATTGAAAATGCTTCTCCAGGATTGCAGTACATACATCAATGATTCAGGGAAAATCTCATTTTATATGTTTTCACGACTTGTCAACTCTAACCTTGGCGGTGTATCTATTCTAAAAAGCTGGAGCTGTGCGAAAATTTGTAGGGTTGTCGGTAATTTTGTCGGTAAAACAGCGACATCGTCGGAGTTCGGCCTTCGCTTTAGGATCCCCTTAAGGGGATCCTGAAGTCGTTTGTAGAACTCTGTTTTACCCTTTTTTTTTTGGGCGGATAAATCTTTGAATTGGCTTTACAGAATCGAAAAACTCTTTTACACAATTAAAGTACGCATAAAAATGAAGGGCGCTCCAGACGAGTTTTTATCAAAATCGAAAAAAAGTTAAAAATCTCACTTATTTTTGGCGAAATTATCGATTATTTTTAGTTCCGTGCTAGATTGTGGCGCTGGATCCTAAAGTCGTCTGTAGAACTCTGTTTTACCCTTTTTTCTTTGGGCGGATAAATCTTTGAATTGGCTTTATAGAATCGAAAAACTCTTTTACACAATTAAAGTACGCATAAAAATGAAGGGCGCTCCAGACGAGTTTTTATCAAAATCGAAAAAAAGTTAAATTATTTTTAGTTCCGTGCTAGATCGTGGCGCTGTCACGTTGGAGTTTGCCTGTCACTTCAGGATCCCCTTAAGAAATTACTTTATAAGACGGTTTGAAATAAGAATAGACAAATAGACTATTGAATACCGGCCATTAGTCCAGCAGTCTTTTAGGATGCAGTCCCATGCACAGCGAAAAATCGGAAACGACAAAAGGGGAATGGACGCGCGTGCATATTTGCGCGTGCAATTTTGCGTACCTTTCCGTTTCTATTTTTCGATTTCTAGCGTCCCATGGAGCAGCTTTTTCAACAAGGAATGATACTCTAACCTCTTTCTTTAACCAATTTTTCTTCATAGAACCGAAAAATTAGTAATTTCGAGTGTAGTTGTTATACAAATGTTTAATAATATTTATTTTCTTTATATAAATAATACATTTTATTACTTTTTACCTTTAAATAGCATTTCCGATTTTAACAAGTTCTGATTTTTCTTCAATTTTCCTATTTTTTAGCTTGCATGGGACGCCTGAAGTTGAAAAAAAGTAACGGAATAAGCAGACGACGCGCTGTGCAGCTGCGCATGCTCTATTTCCATTTTGCGGTTCCCTTTTTGTCGTTTTCGATTTTTCGCTGTGCATGGGACTGCACCCTTATGCTGCTTATACTACGCGCGTATTTTGTGTGCGATAGCCATTAGCAAAACGCCGCGCATGCGCAAAAGAAGTGACGTAGTCTACCAGTAACATTGCACATCACATCACTCCATGACAAGTGATGACAAGTGATTTTGGTTAGTCGGCAAAAGTTGTGTGTTTTTGCAAGTAATATTGTTTGTTACCTTACTCTTCCAATTAAAAGAATTGCTAATAAAAATGGTAAGTATTTAGTTAATTGTTGATACATCGTGCTTCGAGTTTTCTGTATATTTAATGATTATATTATAGAGAATTTATAAATCATGTCGAAGCCGCCATTTTATGGTTATGTGTACTTGTATATAGCAATGTAAAAGTATACATAATTACATGGCGAAATAGTAATGATTAAAGGTATATGAGAAAAAATAAATATATCGCTTAAAAGACAAAAAATATATGTTTAATACTCATTGTCAGCTCAAATTAAATAATTAAATATTAAAATATGTACAGATAGTATATGATGTGATAACTATTCTATACTATTGATACACATATATATATATATATATGTGTATCAATGATATGAAATATTTCATGATAATATATCTGCTTACACCCAAAATATTGAAATAGCCTGAATGGAAAAAATTCAGTATGAGCAATTGATGGTACAACCTTGATAGCAAATTGATGTTACTTGTTATCATTTTGACGTTAAAATGACGTTTTTTACATTAAAATAACGTCAACTTGCTATCTGAGAAGTGGCATGGAATATGAAAAACACAGCTATTATTTTATTAGTGGTCAATATTAGATGCAGTTTTTGACCTGACTTTTATGTCGATTTCCACGCCTTTTCAACTTGTATCTTGACAATGAATTGCTGGATACATGTAACTAAGATGTTACACCTTGGACAATGTTCATAGTTTGATTTTATATTCAAGATCGCCTTAAGTTTGATTATTGACAATCTTAAGATTCTATCCAGCTAATAAAATAACTATATTATGTCTTGAGATCATACTTAAAATGATCTTGAATATAAGGTCGAGCCATGACTACTGACCTCTGTCTCGAAAACGATAATAGGCATTGACACAAAAATCAATCTGAAAGTTATATATCTTACTGGTCACTGATTTACATAAACGAAATAGAAGTAAAATATTCTTAACCAGAGACAGGACAAAAATACTTATATTAATTGAATAGGTATATGTATACGATTCTTATTAACTTGATGATTGGATGTATTTTTTAGTTCCGCAATCAGTACGACAGCGACGTGACAGTGTGGAGTCCGCAAGGACGACTACATCAAGTGGAATATGCTATGGAAGCTGTGAAACTAGGATCAGCTACCGTAGGTCTTAAGAGTAAAACACATGCCGTTCTTATTGCGCTGAAGAGAGCAACATCAGAGCTATCAGCTCATCAGAAGAAATTATACCGATAGACAAACACATGGGAATTAGCATCTCAGGTTTAACAGCTGATGCAAGAATATTGAGGTATACTGGTTGCTTGTTTTTATCATTCCATAATTTCTATTATTTATAAAATAATATAGTATAAGATCTACTCTTTGATTATCTCTTATCTCTTTCACTTGGCCACTACTACATTGTCATTATATTAGATGATGCAGATGGAATCTAAGTCTCTTACTTTAATTGTTGTATTGTGCAATTTATTGATTTCTTCTATTCAAGTTATTTGAAACCAATAAGAAATATTGATGGTATAAAAATGTAGATATTTAAGCGCGTTTTTTTTAAACACATTTATATATATATATATATATATATATATATATAATTATGTTTTAAATTTATTTATATTTATCTGCTGTGTATTGTAGTAGCCATTACTAGCAAAAGGGTTAACTTAGAATAACAAATTATTATTTGCAGCCGTTATATGCGAACTGAGTGTCTGAATTACAAGTATGCTCACGACGATACATTACCTATTGGTCGTTTAATTGCATCTTTGGGAAATAAGATGCAAACGTGTACGCAAAGATATGATCGACGTCCATATGGTGTTGGCTTACTCGTAGCTGGATACGATGTGAGAATTTATTGAAGATCACAGCGAATAATTCATTATATGCCAAATATGTTTCTCTAACAATGATTATCCCTGATAGGATCAAGGGCCGCATATATATCAGACTTGTCCGTCAGCGAATTATTTCGACTGTAAAGCAATGGCCATAGGATCACGTTCCCAAAGCGCAAGGACATACTTAGAGAAACACTTAAATGAATTTTATCATGCGATCTTGATGAGTTAGTCAAGCATGGCCTTAGAGCGTTACGTGATACTCTACCTAATGAAGTCGATTTATCAGTAAAGGTAAGTAGATTTGACCAGCTGACATCTTATTGAGATATAGGTTTCCGAAATAAGCTGTATCATTCTTTTTCGTGTGCCTTGCACTTATAAAATGGAGGCTTAGGATGAAAATCGGGATCAAATCATGGACTCGTCGACTGCGAGTCAACCGTTCTCGCACGGAGTCACGTATTATTTCATAATTTAGTTAATATACGTATACATACGTATATACATATATAGGGTGTCCCAGGACGAAAGGTCAATATTCTGGGAGGTGATGGTATCGGTCATCTTTAAGCAAAAATGTTCATATGAACGAGTGTCCTATTCCGAACGGCTTTCGAGATAGAGCTATTTGAATGTACATGTGATGAATGTATTGTATAATCTTTATGATGTTGCTAAATGTGCAGCAAATTATACAATACTTATAATAAGAATCTTGCCGATACATAATTTTAAGAATCAATCTTGATTTGAAAAGGATATTAAGTCTCGCTTATGTATTTCAGAATGTATCAATTGGGATAGTAGGAAAGGGGTTACGATTTCACTATTCTCGACGAAACTACGACGGCTGCTTACTTGTCCCAAATTGAAGGGGATGATAAGCGTGGAAGGCCTACTGAGCCAGCTGTGCAAGATGACACCAGACCTCCGCAAGACCCGCCAGCTGACGAAGGTCCTCAAGATCCCCAAGTTGCTATCGCCATGGACACAGATTAAATAGTAATATAAATTTTATTTGCATTCAATTTATATATAACGTAAAGCTGCATTTTACGATTAAATATCTCAATTTTGTAACAACAGTAACCTATAGATGACAGAATATTTATTATCAATCCATTAATAGTACTATGTTATTGTTCAGATCATTCCTATCACTAAATTTCGATGATTTTCTTTTCGCAACGTCTGTGAATTTATTGTTTATATTGATTTCCTATTGCATCTTGACTAAACGTTCATCTACACTACTTCCATTCACGTCGTAGCATCACTATCAATCTGTTGTTCTTCCGTTGCTTTAGTATATTTGTCAAGAAGTATTCCCCGGCCTTATATGATGACCGAACTAATGGACACACTAGCGGTATACAGGAAGCCTAATTGATTTCCAAAATTTCCCACGTTTTAAATTTTTGGGGTGTTACATATTCGATGACTTTTAAGTGTCTTTGGTAGGTTGCATGTACTGCCCCAATGTTACAGCATCAACACCAGCGTCTCTTAGATCCTGCAGAGTCTGTTCGACTTCCTGGTCGGTCTCGCCCAGGCCCAGCATTATCGACGATTTCGTGATTAAATTGGGATTGAACTTCTTAGCTGCTTTCAATACGGCTAGCGACTGCCTATATACATATAGTAAACAACTTATTAATTCGAATTAACAATCGTGAATATTTATTAATAAATATATATCGGATTATAAAGATACACTAAGCGTACCTATATCGAGCGCGCATATCACGAACGAAGGGAGTTAAACGTTCCACGGTTTCGATGTTATGCGCGAATACGTCCAGATTAGAATTCACAATCATAGCGACGCAATCTTCATCGCCTCTAAAGTCTGGCACCAGGCATTCCACTAGGATACTGCTCCTATGATAAAACATGAAGTATTTCTAACGCGATATGATTTAGTTGCTTTATTTATAATTTGTTCTATTAAATAAGAGTAAAAAAACAGAGTTAGATAAGATACCTCTTTTTTATTTCCTTAACAGTAGATGCGATATGGCTAGCTCCACCATCCTTTAAATCTGAAATAATCGATGATGCATTGAATTATGGATCTATAATAGTACGATTTAATTGTACAGTCTATGCTATGTCATTGATTTATATAACTAACCGTCACGATCCACGGATGTTAGAACGATATAATCCAAACCCCAGTCCGCTATCGCGCTAGCGGTATTGATTGGCTCCTCCACGTCCAACGGCGGTGGTTTACGTGCAGTTTTGACGGAACAGAAACGACAACCGCGAGTGCACGTATCTCCCATCAACTGGAGAATTGGACTCATTTTTATATCAACACGACTTCAATGGTTTATTTATTTCAACAACTTTAACTTTCTATTTAACTATTTTGATACTGCAATAGATAGATAAACGAATCTGCATACCATTTGTATAGCTAAAAGATAACTTTAGATTCTTGTAAGACATTTTCACGTAATGGAATGCTGGATACAAAAACTAAACGTTTATTAGAATTGAAAATGATATAAAGACACCAAGTATATACCAATATCTTTCGACTTTACAGAATCCTAGATATATTGATAATATTAATATGAATTCAACGAATACAACAATTAACATCGTAGTTTTACGTTAAAAATAGAGATGTTTGTATGATCAGATTATTAATATATGATTGCTAGCAAACTTATTTCGATATTCAGTCTTTGGTTTATTATACAAACATAATGGTAGCTGTTGCTGTGCCGTGACTACCTCCGCCCCAGCACTCCCCAATATTAGGACACCTGGCTTCCTCACAGACGGTGCTCAGCCGTAATTTCCTCAGTTGCGCCTTTATTCTACTATAACTCTCGCCTATAGGTATCTCTGTTTTTAGCCATGGTGGCAACCTCAACCGCCCTGACTCACCTACGTCCAATTTTAATTTGCCATCGTACTCTTTAACGTCATTCTTGAGGAAGTCATCAAATTGCGGACCGTCTACTAGCTTCTCGGAAAATCTTTTATTACTCTCAGTGCGCACACACTGCAACATGATATTTTTGTCAGAATTGTCTCAGACGCGATTATTTGCGTAATTTAATATTGCGACGAATAAATAGGGTTTAAGTGCTAGGTAGAGATGTTTGTGTTTAAACATCCTCTGGAATTGAAGCAAATCGTTGAAACTTACCGCCAGATGAAAGTGGCAGCTAAGGGCGCATTTATGGTTTGCGGTGCTGAGTATACGTAACATGTTTATGCCGTGAAAATTCTTATATCAATCAGTCAGCTGTAAAGAGGATACTTTAATTATTGGCAATTGGCACTGCTCTTTTCAGAGGTCAATACGGATGTTTTTCATCTTGAACTGACTCGCATCGCACGCTCCAGGGGTTGCGTCCTAAAATTCAACCCATTGAACTATAACCATACTGGAAGGAGCACTGCCATACCCCCACCACGGTTTCTCACGATCAGAGAGGGATAGTTGAACGGGTACCGTGTTGTCTCTTTCTAACGTAAACTACCATGACTGAAAACATTCGCCTCGACACGCACACAAAGACTGTATCTATTCGTGTCGTGCGACGCGCGATGGTCTCGACTCGTCGTATGTACGTGTGTACACATACATATTCGTATATATGTGTATTTACATCACTTACATGCGTTGTGCTGTGCGTGTGAGATGTACAGCGCGCGATCCAAAATGGGGAAAAAATGCTGCATAAAACTTGTTTTAATACAGTAGATAAAAATCCGTATATATGTGTCATTACACAGGTAATAAAGTTTATATTATTTTCAGATAATACAAATTTTATACATTTTGGAGACGTCTTTTAGAATAAATTTGTACTCTGGTTTATTCAATTTATTGAATAAACCAGACTTTTTATTTAACATATTTTTTGATAGTCATAAAAACAAAATGTGTTTTAACCTATTAGCAACTGACTGACTAATGGTACGTACAAAGTTTTGTTTATGCGAATAGCAATAGTATATTAATTAATATGTGTATGTGTATATATATATATGTATATATATATATATATATATATATAGAGAGAGAGAGAGAGAGAGAGAGAGAGAGAGAGAGTTTTCTTTACTTTTCTGTTCAAAGAGATTTCAGTTCAGTTTTATGTTATGAGCGTCTTCTAAATTTAGACTTTTCCGTCATATGTATACCGTTTTTTGAAAAAATTTTAACTTATACACCTAATATATTATTTACTATATATTCCTAGACCAATATTTATAGTCTGATTTTATACTTAAAATCATCTTCAAATTATTTTAACATATCGCAATATTTCAACATAACATCTCAAGATAGTCACATATAATAAGATGATTTTAAATATAAAATTAAGATCATGAATTACATATATCGGCCAATGTACTTCAGATTTAACCATGTATTGCGAACTGAAAATTAAACAATATAACAACTTGAATTTTCAACATTATGATTGATCCTACTCCTGCCACATTACCATTTTTAATTATTCGACTTTTTATTATTTA
>JASTWQ010000415.1:0-170659 GCA_035220615.1 Leptothorax acervorum
AGTGAGATGCAATTTTTATGTCTGATAAAATATTAGCGTTTTAGAAATAATTTTGTGGAGGACCAAATATGGCAGCTATATCACAAGTTAGAATCGATAAGAATACCTGATATAAGAGTTTATATTATTCAGGTACAGAAACGAAGCAGACCGCGTGTTATGACATCGACGTGGAAGTAGACGATACATTGAAGACGCAGATGAACAATTTCTTGCTGTCGACTGCGAGCCAGCAGGAAATCCAGAGTTTGGACAACAAGATTCACGAAACCGTCGAGACGATTAATCAATTGAAGACTAATCGCGAGTTCTTCCTGAGTTTCGCTAAGGACCCCAACAGTTCATCAACAAGTGGATCATCTCTCAGACTAGAGATTTAAAACCATGACAGACGTTGTCGGCAATCCGGAAGAAGAACGGAGAGCTGAATTTTACTATCAACCTTGGGCACAAGAAGCCGTATGTCGTTACTTTTATACGAAAGTGCAGCAAAAACGAGCGGAATTGGAGCAAGCTCTGGGTATCAGGAACTCGTAAAATTATCAAAGCTGTACTTGACCATTTTATTATAAAGCTATGTAAGATATTCGTAAGTGTTCGCCTTTATAATTATTGCAACATGTAACGCTACTATGGCTTATCTTTCAAAACATATATTTGTAACATTAATGTAGATTATGCGGAAAGATTGCATTTATTTACGCAAAGCAAATTTTATGCCTGTGTGAAAATAAAAATATAACAAAGAATTTCGTTTTTCACGTATGTAATATATAATAAATATACCACAATTTCAATCAAATGTTTGTTCCAAAATTCGAACGGCGAACTCCGAATCGAAGAAAGGCTCAATGGAAACCACCACTTTTCTCTGAAGTACCCTGTACATTTTTTAAATAATGCATCTTTTTGTCACGATATAACGTATTTCGGTACAGTCACAAGAGTTTATTTTGCATTTGTAGCGCATGTAAATAATTATGTTGGAAGCTCAGTCTTTACGATAATTTATTTCTTCTTACGCAGATACGCGGTATCTCTTGTATAAATAAGGATAATTATACATATCATTTACCGTACCGTTGTACACATTTGTTATATCTCTCTAATAGACACGTGAAATCTTTTACTGAGATACTAACGTACAGCGGCAGCATTCTGAAAAAGTTAAAACGTTAGTTTAAAAAAAGTAAGATCTTTTCGGAGATATTGGCAGATATTCATGACAATTTTTAGGAACTTACAAAAATTCTGTTGTTCTTGTGTGCCATGGTAAAACACCATGTGTGGAACAAGTGTAACCGTATATTAAAGCGAGATCGGGATCGGGCATCCCTTTTACTTCTAACTTTTCGGTGATTAATTTGTCCGTAATTTCGTCCGGGTCAAGATTCCCGTAGATACGGCTTTTGCCAATGATTGCGTCAGTGTTACTATTTTCCCTTTGCTATCTGTATCCGACAGCAATGATACATTTATCTTCGTTTGCTGTCTGTAATTATAACGTGCAATTAATATTTCCTTGAAATATTGTTGCTTAAACGTCTAAAAATAATTGTTTATTGTGTAACACATTCATTGCCAAATGTATTTTAGCTGACTTTCCGTTCATGCCGGTAAAATGATTTTTTAAAGAGGACAATGAGATAGTCCATAAATAGTATTAAATTTATAGTATACACACACAAAAATGTGACGTGATATTTATTTGACTGTCATCCTATGACGGCCACTAATAAAACATGAATGGAAAGCTCAATGTTGGTCAGCGTCATGACGGTGAATGTGTTAAAGAAATACGAAAGTTTGAAATATTACAAGTTACAGAAAAATAACAATTATTAGATATATTAAATTAAATTAAATTGCAACTGTTTCGATAATAACCATCTTATCTGCAATGCAATTATATAACATGACATGCGTAGTACTTTTTACATATTATTTCGTGTGCAACTGCGCAAACGATTAGGAAATACATATATTAGAATCGTTAAACAATTGTTCAAAGACCTTCGATTTTCTTAGAAATAATGCAAATTATCGGGGAAAGGGTATGGAGAGAAAGAAAATGCATACGCTACCAATTATTCCATTTTGACTAGGTGCCTTTGCATGTGGGTTCCAAGTAATATGCTCTACTAGATCAGGCCGCTTCCTCGCAAATTCTTCTTTAAGATTAATTTCATTTTTCTTAAAGAAACCTGAAAAAACAATATAAATCGGGAAAACTTAAATTCGCACAGCAATCGTTCATATTCCTAAATTGAAAGATGTGGTTTCTCGTTAATTATATTTTTTTGCATTGAATGTTTTTGCGAATTTTCGTTCCATTTGCAATCGTCTACATTTATTCACAATTTGTGTAAATTGTGTTCCTCATTTTGCTTCATAAAAACATAATTAATGTTTATTTCGCATATATAACATTATAATCGTTAAACTAATGTAATTAACTTATTATTTGGTTATATAAAGATATTACTAATACGTTCAACAGATATAGCTCAATATATTAAAATGTATACAATTCATTTTTTATATCTAATAATTGAGATATATTATGGCATAAAATTAATAATCTTTGAAAGAAATTGAAGGCTTTACTACAAGGCCAAGATATTTGTGTGATAGCGATGGCACGCTGGCAAATTTATTTTCATGTGCATTTGAAATAAGGTTCATGCATAAGTAAATTTAATTTTGCATTCTACATGTATTATATGAAAAGTCGTTATAGAAACTTAAGTGTTCTATGAAAACGGCAGGGTTGAGGGCTGCGTTTCGAAAACATCACCCGAGTGCCCCCATGTATCATTTTATCCTTGTTTAACATTCGGTGAACAAGGATAAAATGCTACATGGGGCATTCGGGTGATGTTTTCGAACGCACAGCCCAGGGAAAGGATCCTTTCCTTGTTGCATCATTTACCTACTGATGTAATCGTCAATCTCTTTCGCTTATCTCCAGGTAGTAAGCTGACATTTTTTCTGTTAAAATGACGACAAATCACGTCAGCTTGCTACCTGGAGATAAGCGAAAAAGACTAATGGTTACATGGAGCAATGGAGTAACGAAATGGTATAACACGCAAGCATATAAAAACAAGGAACGGTAAAAACTATAATTTCTGCAAAACAAGACAACCGCGTTACTCGTTAATGAATTCGAATTGATCGTCCAAGTCTTTGAAAAACAACAAACGCAAAGTGAAATAAGGCACAGCTGATGAGCGTAAAGTTACAATTGAAGCGACTAAACTGTATCCTATTGCAAGATGTGATATTTCATAACATCAACAATTAATACAATTCTCCTTCCAAACGATTATAGTTAACTTATATAACTTAATTTATATCGATATACAGGTATTTTACTAATATTGTCGCTGTATATAATGAAAACTTGTTCATTAGCACCAGTATCTATCTTTTTATAACAGAAGTCATAATAACAACATATTAAATCGTTAAACTAATGTATAATTAAATTAACTTATTAGAATTCACGGTAATATAGATATATCCCACACATGTCCAAAAGATGTCTTAAGACGTCTTATGTCCCAATTTTGGACATGCGTGCTGTCTGGGACGGTAATATAGACTGCATGAAACAGCGCGACTCGAAATGCGACATTTCACTATTTCAGTGAAGGCTCATTGTACGACAAGCGCACGGTGAACATGACAAATTGGGTACACTTAAAAATTTTCAACGTAAACACACACGCACACATAAGTGTATGTACACATAAAATGATCTCTTTCAATTTTTTTAAATTTTTCGCAAATTTGCTTTCACATACAGATAAGTACATACAGTGATATATCAATACCAAATCGTATTTTTACCATTACGGTCAAAGAAGCTGATGTAAGGTATACGAAGTGTAATGCACCATCCAATTATACGCACACAGTCCAGGACGGACTCGTCGCACAGTCCGAGCACGATCACAAGGTGCTTGGGTGTCTTGTTGATTCTCGTGCGGACGAGCGCGTCGAGCTCCGCCGTGGTGCCCGCGTGCCAGGACTCCGTGTACCACCGGTACGTCGCGTCGCACGCGTAACGGATCGCGGCGTACAGGCTATGTAAGAGATGCGCGAGCACTAACAGCGTACGTAGGAGCACGTTCATCCTGCTGCTGCCGCGCGACCGCGTGTCTATACAGCATAATCGGGTGTGAGGCACCGAAAGTGTCACGAGATCCGTCCGTCCCGCCGCCTGCCACTCGGCCAACGTTACGTGTCGTGTCGTTCACCCGCACAGCACGCGCACTCACGCACAGTGGTCCGCCGAATGCCCGCGCGCAGCCCGCGTCCGCCCTGCGGTCCTGCGATTTGAAGGCTGCAAATGCCGCCTCTCGAGCTCGAGCCGCAGACGCCAGCAGACCAGCAGACGCCGCAGTGGCCGCACTCCGCACTCCGGATTCCGGAGATCAGCAGCGCGCGTCCTAACCGTGGTCCTAACACTACCTCGACGGGCCTCGGACCCCTCACGTGGTACATACAATCACGATACGTCATACATGCGTAGGCCGGATCGCACGTTTGCGCACGTTACACGTGGCAAAAGCCGCTTAAGGCCCTTGCACAATGCTAGGCAACAGGCAATAGGAACAGGAAATACCTCAAATTCGTCAATACAAACCTAAAAAATTCGAACGATATGATTGGTTGGCAACAGGCAATAAGCACAGAATTTCCAACGTGACGGAAATTCTGTGTCTATTGCCTGTGTCATCGTCTATTCTGCATAAATACAAGTTTTCTGATTTCTGTTCCCTGTTCCTATTGCCTGTTGCCTAGCATTGTGCAAGGGGCTTTATGGCCGCGCACCACACCACCGCCGACCGTGCAAATTGCAGCGACCTCTAGGGGTGCGGTCCGAAATATGCTCACAGCGCTCACGACGCTCAAGGCGCTCACGGATGGTCCGAATCAGATAGCACGCTCTAGATATTTTTGTTTCGGACCGGTTATAAGCACGGTCTTGTATACAGGTCACGAAGTAAGAGAGAAGGAGATCGAACTCCGTGAAACAAAAGTGGTCCCGATTCGTGGCACCCAATTGGGAGGGAGTCCGCTGAAAGGAATGGATTCTTATCGATGGGCGCCATTTTCAACCTATAGTGCATGCAGCATATACTGTAGGATTTTCAGCACTCGTGAACGCACCCCAACCTTACCCGGCCAGCCCGGTCTCTTACTTCGTGTTCAGTTTGTTTACGTGCATTTGCATTGTGAAATCGCGTGCTTCGTGCGTGAAATAGAGTCCGTTGGTGACTGTTGGTGACTGTTGGTGAATGTGTGAATGTATAATAGAGTCCGTTGGTGACTGTTGGTGACTGTTGTTGCTTTTGACGTGGATATTTTGCCGTCTCCTGCTGTCGGATCACGTTATAGAACACGATGCATGCAATAAAAGGGATTTCTTTTTAATGTTTTCTCAGTTTATTTGGCTTTATAATTGCAAATCGGAGTACAGCGACCAGTGACGCAACGTGTATGTACATACAGCACGGAGTAAGAGACCGGGCTGGCCGGGTAAGGTTGGGGTGCGTTCACGAGTGCTGAAAATCCTACAGTATATGCTGCATGCACTATAGGTTGAAAATGGCGCCCATCGATAAGAATCCATTCCTTTCAGCGGACTCCCTCCCAATTGGGTGCCACGAATCGGGACCACTTTTGCTACTCGCGCGCTATGAAGTTCGATCTCCTTCTCTCTTACTTCGTGATACAGGTCTTTGAACGAGCTCCAATTTTAGTGGTGGGGGGTCGTCTTATGGGCCATCTACAATGAAGAATCGTAGGCCGTAGCAGTAAGAAATTGACCAATCACAATCGATTATTCTTGTAAAAATCCACTGTGATTGGTCAATTTCTTACTGCTACGGCCTACGATTCTTCATTGTAGATGGCCCATTAGGGTGCAGTCCCAAGCACGGATCGGAATGACGGATCGGATTATTCTAGTGAATTCTTGATCCTGCTATTCCTTCCGATCGAAACGCGTATATTTCCTCAATTCTGGACGGATCGGGCGGGTGCTTTACGACTTCGCTAAAAATACGTGGTTAAAATAACAACGGGTCCAGAGAGCACGTGCGCACTCCAACATTAAGTTAAAACTGTTTAATATTACGAAGTATTGTTTATGTTTCTTTGACATTTTCTCTCTCAACTCAATCACGTATGTCTGTTCCGTTCCGTAAAAAGTGTCTCTACCAGTCCCATGTAGCAAAAACGGAACGGAATCTAGTTACAAAATATATTTTATTCTTACAATTCAGTATTTCAGAGTACTCACAACAATGTTATCGGCAAGATAATTGCACAAATAATGTATGTTTATTGCTTCAGTCTCATCAAAATAACGAAATATCGACGAATTAAGCACATTTACCTGTGACCGAAGCGACATTCCGATCCGTTTTTGCTACATGGGACTGGTAGAGACAACTGTTACGGAACGGAACTGGAACGGACTGCTCAATTCTAGTGAGAAATCCGATCCGTCATTCCGATCCGTGCTTAATGGGACTGCACCCTTATTGAAGTAAAATCTAATTCGCTTCATGGTCGCAGAGGCGCAGCGATCTAAGAAAATACTAGAGTCTCTAGAAGTAAGAGTCTGGAGAGATAGAAACAGATTGTCAATCTCTTTCTAACAGTCTATATATGTCTGTCGCATCTCAATACTTACCTCGTATTTATTGCTATTAATTAAATATCTGCATGCACAACAGCTTAATTTAATTAAACACGTTGTAGTAATTATTATCAGAGACGTGTTGTCTAATTGATTTATTTAATTTTATTATATGCTTATTGAGTTGAAAATCCGGTGCTAATTTTACGTCATTGATATTGGAAAAGTTTTAATTATGAAAGAGTAGAGATTGCAATAAATTTTACGCACAGAGAAATAAACCCAAACTAATAAATCTCTATTAACGTAGGTATTCCGTTTATGACAAATAGCTTCGTTGTCTTACCGAGAGCGCAAACCACGCTCGAAAAGATTTTCGATATTTCGTTCGTGGCATCGATAATAAATCAACGGGTTATCAATATTCTCGCGCCTCATCCTAATGAAAATGGCATTCAGATATAATGTCGTAGTTAGAATTTATTTCGTACGATCAATCTTTGCGGGCAAGCCCGCTATGATTCACGAGATTAACCTGCAGCGGTTAAAGGACACGGTCTCCGTGGTTACGGAATACAGTCTGAACACATGTGCGATAAAACGCAGCAAATTTTCCGCCGCATTTTCTTAGATCGTTGCGACGTTTCGTGGCCACGGAGCGAATTAAAAATTACATCAGTAAGAAGACCTACCCCCACCACCATCGTTCATAGACCTGTATGTAAGACCGTGGTTGTAACGAATGCTTAAGGGCAGGTTGTTCCAACCCGTTGGTAAACTATAAACTAATAGTTAAATCATATGTCTATCTTTGTCTAATTCGAAGGAAAATCAAAGACACATTAGACACATATATGATTTAATAAATAGTTAGTTTACCAACGGGTTGGAACAACCGGCCCTAAGGGCCAGTTTCACCATCTCCGATTAACGTGATCCTCCGATTAAACTCACTTTTCGTCTCTTTCTAATTGTCCATTTTGAAAGAGACGCAGAGTGAGTTTAATCGGAAAATCACGTTAATCAGAGATGGTAAAACTGGCCCTTATATTTTGTTATGAATTTGCTGATAAACATAACCTGCTATTACTAAGTTAATTGCTGTTAATACGGGTGTTTTCTTTAGTTTTTCATGTGTAGAAGTGAGTAATGAAAATTAGAATAAATGAGGTCTTAGATAATTATTGCTAGACAGTAATAGAATTGAGTAAGACGAAAGGGGATTGAAGAAAAATAACGTTAACATAATAGTTTTCCTTTTCTTTATGCTTATTTGTCTAGCCGAGAAATTTGGAAAATCTGATCACAGAAAACATAAATTACAGCACACTATAGCATTATATTATTCCATCATTACACATAAAAATTCATTATAATTTCCTTTAGACATCCTCGTCGCATCTTGTGGAGAGAAGTTCAAAATTAGTGTTTTACCGGTGTCTGCCACAAAAACAGAAACGGAAATTAGTCGTTTTGACATTATTAAAGATCTTATCCAAATCTATCCTCAAAACTTGTCCTTCCTTTCAATCTGAAATCGTCTTTTCCCCGCGTATTTGACGTCACGCATTCACAATGCTCACGGCGCCTCAGCCAGGGACCAGGGGCACCGTGAGCACAGTAAGCGCTAGTAACTTGTGACGTCACTATGCCCATGAAGGTACTATGAGCGTGAATCGGAACGGTTGTAAGCACGCTGTTGGCGCTGTGAGCATGATTCGGACCGCACCTATGCACTTCATTAGGTTTGTTCTCTGTAGCTAAACTATAGCTGCACCATTGAAATGTATATGTTACCACAGATTAATAGACGGATAGCCATTAGCCAATGGCCCGGGTGGCAAGACCGGAATTTTCGTGCTTTGATTATACCGACACACTTTGCCCCTTATCGACAGACTTTGCCCCTAGGAGCGAGTCCGGGCTAAATATATCCGACTTTATCCACAGACTTTGCCCCTAGGAGCGAGTCCAAGCTAAATAATCGCGAGACGAGTGAGAGGTGAGAGGTTACTTTGCCCCCCCCCCCCCCCCCACCTCGCCGCGCGCAGGCAAATGTTTTAAGCGGCTCGAGCCATAGACCTAGGATAAGATAGACGGAGCGTAAGCTGCTACTGTGGACAAGGGGGGTTAGGATAGCGCGGGAGGGGAAATAGAGCCAAGCCTCGGCAAAGTTCGGTTAGACTCGGGGACGTTCGGACGCTCGACCGACTCGACAGCACACGGATGTGCCTTCGCGCTTTGGTGTGCGTTGGCAGCATGTGGAAGGGATGCGCTGGTATGCGCTATTGCGCTGTTTGTTCGATTACACCATGGTGTAATAAGAAAGGTGAACCATTGCGCATAATGGCGGAGGTCTGAGATCTTGACCAATCAGAGCTTGAGCAATTATGCAGCACGCTGTTTAAAAGTATCAAAAATAAAATAAGATTGTGTTTAACGCAATTTGTATAAAAATATGTTTTATTTAATATCAATATTATAAAAGCGGCATAAAACTATACAGAATATTTGTTGCATATATGTTTGAGTTTTCTTTTTTCTTTTCTGGTACAGTTTTGTTGTTGTATTTCTTTGTTAATCTGACGCAGGCGTATGTATGTACGAACGGGTTCGTACTAGGCACGCGATTACACAAGCGGGAAAAGAAACTTTTGCACACGTGATGCTTGTTAACTTATCAAATATACCACTTTCTTTACTAAATAAGCGCCCATGAAATTTTATAAATACTTTGTTCATAATACTGGCCGCTGTCTGCAAATCTTTGGAGAGATACATACAGTTTCCTCTAGATATGCAAGACAGCCAGTTATCTGTCAGGGGAAGGATTTTTGTAGGAACTCCTAACTCCGGGTATTTATGCCGAAACTTGCGTGCAACATAACCAGCTATATAAATCAACGCTTCAGTTTCAATTGTTAGACTTGCTATTAAAGTTTCAAATTCCTGAAGCAACCTAAACTCATCAATAGTTGGAGTAGTATAAACTATCTGGGTTCCTGAAAAAGTCATATAAAAAAAAAGAAAAAAAAGTATTTGTTATTCTTTTTGTATATTCTCACTTATTTACAACAAACTTTCTTTCTACATGTACATTGCAAACATCTTACCAATTTTACTTAATTACGTGGTATAATAATAATTATTATAATAATTTATTATATATTTGTGTCGTATTTGTAATGTGTTTGTGCGTAACTAATTAATATTTGTAGAATGTATTATTGTATATTCTTATGTTGTATATTGTACATTTGTATTTTTGTGCATTTTCAGCACATCGTGCACACTTAACCAAACAACAGTACAGCACGTGACAGAAACTCAGCAGCCATATTGAATTTCGCATAATCGCTCAAAGCGTAATTGGCTGACTGTCCCCCACTACTTTTAGTCCACTGCGCATCCATCGGAATGGTTCACCTTTCTTATTACACCATGGATTACACATTTGACAAATTTCTCCGGACGGTGGATACCATAACCTAGAATACAGACTATGTCAAGACTCAAGACCATCGTGAATTGATTTTTAGTAATATAAGATCTCATAATGGATTTAACAACAATCTGACAGTTCTACAATTCAACTCTGGGTATAAAAAATTAATTGCGCACACGGAATTACAAGACAAATTTACTGGCAATTGTATACCATTACAAGAGATTACAATATTGCAGGCGTCATCTAAAAAGCCGATTAATGTTATAAATGCAACGACAAACATAGCTTCAGAAACACAATGGCTTGATGAGTCTGAACATAATACTGATCATGATTATTTATTACAACAACATTACATTGCACTGTATGTCTCGACACTTTAATAGGAAAACCTACAGATATACACGTTAATTTAATAAATATAAAGAATAAAGGTGGATTAATATATCCTTCACGAGATCTTGTATATGTTTGCAGAGTAACAGAAGAAGTATTTAATAATTATATTTACACAATAAAAAAAGAAGAATAGAAGTATTTAAGAATAGAAGTATTTAATAATTATATTTACAATTGCCAGTAAATTTGCTTGTAATTCCGTGTGCGCAATTAATTTTTTATACGCAGATTTGAATTGTAGAACTGTCGGATTGTTGTTAAATTCATTATGAGATCTTATATTACTAAAAATCAATTCACGATGGTCTTGACATAGTCTGTATTCTAGAGTAGGTTATGGTATCCACCGTCCGGAGAAATGTGTCAAATGTGTAATCGAACAAATAGCACATGCCAGCGCATCTCCTCCACATGCTGCCAACGCACACCAAAGCGCGAAGGCACATCCGTGTGCTGTCGAGAGCATGGTGTAATAAGAAAGGTGAACCATTCCGATGGATGCGCAGTGGACTAAAAGTAGTGGGGGACAGTCAGCCAATTACGCTTTGAGCGATTATGCGAAATTCAATATGGCTGCTGAGTTTCTGTCACGTGCTGTACTGTTGTTTGGTTAAGTGTGCACGATGTGCTGAAAATGCACAAAAATACAAATGTACAATATACAACATAAGAATATACAATAATACATTCTACAAATATTAATTAGTTACGCACAAACACATTACAAATACGACACAAATATATAATAAATTATTATAATAATTATTATTATACCACGTAATTAAGTAAAATTGGTAAGATGTTTGCAATGTACATGTAAAAAGAAAGTTTGTTGTAAATAAGTGAGAATATACAAAAAGAATAACAAATACTTTCTTTTCTTTTTTTTTTTATATGACTTTTTCAGGAACCCAGATAGTTTATACTACTCCAACTATTGATGAGTTTAGGTTGCTTCAGGAATTTGAAACTTCAATAGCAAGTCTAACAATTGAAACTGAAGCTTTGATTTATATAGCTGGTTATGTTGCACACAAGTTTCGGCATAAATACCCGGAGTTAGGAGTTCCTACAAAAATCCTTCCCCTGACAGATAACTGGCTGTCTTGCATATCTAGAGGAAACTGTATGTATCTCTCCAAAGATTTGCAGACAGCGGCCAGTATTATGAACAAAGTATTTATAAAATTTCATGGGCGCTTATTTAGTAAAGAAAGTGGTATATTTGATAAGTTAACAAGCATCACGTGTGCAAAAGTTTCTTTTCCCGCTTGTGTAATCGCGTGCCTAGTACGAACCCGTTCGTACATACATACGCCTGCGTCAGATTAACAAAGAAATACAACAACAAAACTGTACCAGAAAAGAAAAAAGAAAACTCAAACATATATGCAACAAATATTCTGTATAGTTTTATGCCGCTTTTATAATATTGATATTAAATAAAACATATTTTTATACAAATTGCGTTAAACACAATCTTATTTTATTTTTGATACTTTTAAACAGCGTGCTGCATAATTGCTCAAGCTCTGATTGGTCAAGATCTCAGACCTCCGCCATTATGCGCAATGGTTCACCTTTCTTATTACACCATGGTCGAGAGTGTCGAGTCGGTCGAGCGTCCGAATGTTTCCGAGTCTAACCAAACTTTGCCGAGACTTGGCTCTATTTCCCCTCCCGCGCTATCACCTACCCCGCAGGCTTACGCTCCGTCTATCTTATCCTAGGTCTATGGCTCGAGCCGAGATGCCGAGAATGCTGAGATTTTCATTTTACATTAGGTCTGTTCGTTTTCGCTGCACTTCTGAACTAGTGCAATAAGTTAGAATAAAAGAAAATATATTTGTCTCATTCTAACTTATTGCACTAGTTCAGAAGTGCAGCGAAAACGAACAGACCTATTATAAACACTTCGTGCATTCTTTATATCTATTATTATTATTATTATTTTACACAAATCTCCAGAAGCTTTTTCTTCAGATGTTTAAAATGCCAATTTTTGGTAGCATGAGTCACGTTTGCGACGACGTGGTACACCGGTGGTACATTGAACCGGACCATTCAATTGGGCAAAAAAAATTTATTGTTTAATTATTCGCTTGTTTTCGCTCTGCGAGGACTCATAAACCTGTTGTTCTTGAATTACACATCGACTGTGTCTCAGAACTTATTCAAAATGGATAACAATTGTGTGAAGAAAATCACGATATTCGACAGATGTGCATACAAAAACTGTAACAGTGTCAAATCAGAGAACTGTAAACTCCCAAGGAACACATCGCAGTCAAAATAACATCATTTTGACGTCATTTTGACGTCATAGTTACATCACGGCAGAAAAAGTCAACATGACGATTTTTGGTTACAAAATTTGACTGCTTATTGACGTCAAGAAAAAGTCTTACTGTACCCATGTTGAAGTTCTCCGAGTGTTCGCTGAATCAGCTGAATGTTAATTTAAGATTTGAAGAAATAATATTGTTTCAGATTTGAAAAAGTTATTTAATATTTGAAAAACATACCTTACTTCGGAAAATATGGTCTTACATATTTACATTATCGCAGCAATATGCTGCAGGCAAAAATATATGTCTTGCGAATGTCGTGATTTTGCTTCGCCTAGACCTGCTTATATTCGCTCTCAACTGAAACTTACTTACGAGTTAATCACACCATTATGCGCCACCTATCGGTGTCATTGCAAGCTACCACGGAAAGATGCGCTATCGTACATCTTTCTGAAAATATCTCAGGAAATTCTTAATGAAAGAGAGTTGCATTATAGTGTTTTAAAAACGTCTCGACAAGGGCTACAAGAATATGCAATAAAAACTATTTTTTATTTAACCCCCGATGGTGTTTTATTTAAAAAATTTAAGGTGCTTTTGATCTAAATTTTTTATATAGAAGTCCCTATTTTTATTGTATATTCTTGTAGCCCTTGTCACGACGTTTTTAAAACACTATAATAAAGTTCTCTTTTGTTAAAAATTTAATTTGTCTGTTTTTTTTACATTATTCGATTCCTCTCATTATTCTACGTATAGAAGTATTAAGCTAAAGTCATCGAAAAGTAAATATTTTACGAAATATTTCATATTTTATATTAAAAATGTAATGACAAAATTTAAAATATCTCAGAAAATTCTTAACAAAAAAGAGTTGCATTATAGTGTTTTGAAAATGTCTCGACAAGGGCTACAAGAATATGCAATAAAAACTATTTTTTATTTAACCCCCAATGGTGCTTTATTTAAAAAATTTAAGGTGCTTTTGATCTAAATTTTTTATAGAAGCCCCTATTTTTATTGTATATTCTTGTAGCCCTTGTCACGACGTTTATAAAACATTATAATAAAGTTCTCTTTTGTTAAGAATTTACTGAGATATTTCAAATTTTGTCGTAATATTTTTAATATAAAATATGAAATATCTTGTAAAGTATTCACTTTTCGATGACTACCTGAATACTTTTACATATAGAATAATCAAAGAAAACGAATAATAATATTAATTTTTACATTTGTAATTTTTCAAAATTAAGTTTGTCCACAAAATGCAATCAAATTTTTTAAAATTAATTTTTTTGTTTTTTTTATATTATTCGATTTCTTTCATTATTCTACGTATAAAAGTATTAAGATAAAGTCATCGAAAAGTAATTTTCAAGCATACTGATTTTGAGAAGTCATCTTTTCGTCATTGCAGCATATGTACCAGACAAAACAGTGAAAGTTCACAATAAAGTCAAAATGTCGTCAAAATGCAGATGGTAAAATGATGGTAAAATATTTTTATATAATTTTGACTTTATTATGACCGTCAATTTTTCGTCATACAGAAAATGCGTGACTATTTTGAATCAAAATATAGTCATTTTGACTATCTGTTGACTTTGGTGTGTTCCTTGGCTGTTTCGTTTTCCACAGAAGACTGATAAAAAATTTGATATTTGGATAAGAAACTGCGGTAAATAAAAATACAAAATTCTTGAAAATACCGATATTTGACGATGATAAATTAGACTAAATTTTGTGATTATCGTGTAATTAAATTTTTTTCAGTGTGTAATTTGTAGATTTATACTTAATTACAGGTAATGAAAGTTTACTTAAATGGTCCCCAGCATCAATTCATAAAGCAGGATTATGCGCAGATCACTTTAATAAAGAAGGTTTTATAAGCCGTACGAAGTTGCATAATGGAAGAAATCCCATACCATTTATATATATGAAACAGGGGTAGAAAAGACTGAAGAATATAATGGAATTAGAAAAGTTGCCAATAATTAATATTAAATTGCCAAAATTGAAAGTGGTTGAGACTTGAGCATAATTATTTGCTTATAATTGTTTGGCTTCCTTATTAAGGAAGCTTTTTAAGACTTTTGAGACTTTCAAGAAAAAATGGGACTACATAAGCTATCTAATGACGTATTAATCATTACGATTATTAGTTTCGAAGATACAATAAACGTTCAAAGTGTGACATGTTTTCGTTGCATTCGTTGCATTCTGTGCTCCCAATATTACCCCCTATACTTACTGTCGACAAAGACGTAGTTCTACGTCTTTGCCACAGGCGTTGCAAAAATATTTTTGTTTACTATACTGCTCTGCCACCATATTAGCGTCATTTTACACAACATGTATCGTCTCCAAGCTAAAGGTGAATATAGCTCATGAAAAAAAATATTATTTACTAATTGATGTGTCTTACATGTTAATGACATTTTTTACTAGATCCTGTGGTGAATCTCGCGGACACAAATCAATTTTTTTTGGTATCTTATAGTAGAACTGTTTAATTATCTTGGGGACGATGTTGTGTAAAATGACACTAGTATGGTGGCAGAGCAGTATAATAAACAAAAATATTTTATTAGTTAACTTATAAGTCTTGAAAAGGACTTGGTATACCATAGCGGTATACCCAGACTAATAATTAATTTTGGCTTTATGGATCGCGTTTTTTCTTACCTAATTGTTATTTTTGACATTCCTATAATAATCATACAATACAAAAAAATTGTTTTATGAAAATCGGGAAGTGGCGCAAAAACGGCCTTATTGACCCTCTTCCTTTTTTGTAACAAATGTTATAGTAAAAAATATAATCTAATTACGTTTGCGATGCACTATTACTCACATTTGGCCCAACTTTGAATTAATTTTTAAATTATTGAAGCATAACTGACAGCGATTTCATAACATGCGAATAGGAATTTTATTCATTTATTTCAATGTACCAATTTTTCCTTAAATCTGGCGTTATTATAATGATAATTTTCGGTTTCTACGCAGAAAAATACATAAGAAAATGTAGAAATAAAACGATCCTCACGAGCGGTCACGAAACCCTTGAAAAGTTGTACCCTCCATTTGTCGATCGCGTCTTTCTGCTAAGTTACAGACAGAGTGAAAATAAATAAATATTCTGTTGATAGAAAACAATAAATGTCAATATTAATTTTGCGACAATATTAATTTTTACAAATGTTTATGAAATTATATTGCTGCAATGATAAAAATTAGATACCTATAGACTACAGAACCGTGAAGCGTAAAATAAGGTCACTTCGATGATCTCGGGCCTCGGCAAATATATATTCACGTTATTATTTATATTGCATTTTGTACAAAATATATTTTATTCAATATAATGACTCATAGATTTGACAGATTTTGACTTTTTCGAAATTACATAGATGAAGTAAATCCTTGCCTTTGATCCACCGCCACTCGTCTTCCCGACTTAAACGACAAGTTGTAACTGTTGTAAGTTGAAATATCAGGTATCTCTTCGGTTTATTAGTCGGTAATGTGATATATCTATAAATATAAATTATATATATTTTTACTTTCTTTTTCATTTTATCCTAAACCGTTTTCTTTCCTTTCGCTTGTCCGTCTCCAGAAGTTTGTCTCTACGCCTTTGCGATCTCTTAATTTCATCTTTTTTATAATTAATTTTTATATCATCTTCGATTATCGATGATCTTCCAATATCCGTTTTTCATTCTTTCGTTGTTACTTCGTTCTTTCTTTTTCTTTGTTTTCTTCTTTTCCGTTTCACGCACTTCTTCGCCCTCTTCTTTCTCTTTTTTCCCAGTTTCTTCGTCCTGTTCTTTTTCAACCGTTTCTTCTGTCACCGTCTTACTTTTTGCTTCTCTGTCATCTAATTATTCTCCTTCTCTCGCCTTCTCCTTCGCTTCGCCTTTTTCTTTGTCGCTCTTATCCCCCTTTTGCTCCTCTTTGTTTTTCTCTTTCCTTGGATTGTTTCTCTTTGTTGTCTCGTAATTTTTCCCCTCCTGCTTTTCTATTTCTTTCATCTAACCCATCTGCTTCCAATTCTCAGTTTCCGGCGTATTCTTATTGTTAGTATTGTTATGAATGTTATCATTAACGTCCAATTTTCTCAACTTCCTTTTCTTATAATAATCCTTCACAGCTTTCTTATAAGTCTCAGCTGTTTCGGCAAGTACGTCAGTTATCCAACGGGCTACCACGTCCGCTAAGAGCCGCAACTGTTGCGTCACACGGTCGCCGTTTTTGGCGTCCGCGTGACGTCCGTCGATCGACGTTAAACGCTTCATTAACACGTCTGCGATCTCGGGAATGCCCTCGCGCGTCTCGCGCCGATATTCTAAAATACTCTTGACCAAACGTTCCGCCATCAGGTACTGGGACATCGTTGCGTCGCGGTCTATCAGCGTCGTTGCGCGCGTGATATCCTCCGCGATCTCTTCCGTTCGCTTCTTCCTGAGTGACAGCGGCAGTCGTGTCGTCTTCCTCGTTCCGCGTTCCTTTCGGCAACGAATCCGCGCGGCTTCCCTACGAGAAGTAAAAGTCAAAGGCCGGTATTCATAAGCTGCGTTCGTCTTGACGCTTTCAGCGCTGAAAGCATCGCTCTATCTTCGTTTGATATTCGATGTGCAACGAAGATAGAATATGATGCTTACAGCGCTGAAAGCGTCAAGACGAACCCAGCCATAGTCGAATCTTATTTCAAGACCATCTTAAGTAATGTCTTAAGACGTTAAGGGGATCCTAAAGTCGTATGAATTACCGACATTACAGATTCTCAATGGATCTTTTAATTGGCTTTATAGAATTGCAAAAATCTTTTACAGAATTAAAGTACGCACAAAAATCTATACGAGACAACCGCGATTTTATATCAAAAACACCAAAAAATTAAAAATATTACTTATTTGGACACATACAGCTGTCACCTGACGACAATATTTGCTTAAAACAAAAAATTCTGCAGTTTATACATACATAATGTTTATCATCTCGTATTGGGTAAACATGTAGGAATAATATCGTGCAAGTAGAAGTAAGATTCAATGCGTACAAAAAAGATCCATTGAGAGAAAGTTTTAGTAATGCAAATTGATGCAAATACGGATGCAGACTGACAAGAAGAGCAGTATTGCATGCATCAATAGTTGCCGGATCTTGTCAGAGATGGCGCTGCCTGCAATCTGACAAGGACAGATACATCGTATAGGTATCCGTTAGACAAGGACAGGTATAGCACGGTAACACAGAAAACATAGTAAACGATCGAAATTATCGATTATTTTTAGTTCCGTGCTAGATCGTGGCGCTGTCACGTTGGAGTTTGCCTGTCACTTTAGGATCCCCTTAATACGGCTCCGTGATTGGCTTATGACATCTAAGATTGTATACTTAAGACGGTCTTAAATATAAGATCTGACTATATGAATACCGACCAAATAGAACTTTTGTTTTTAGGATTATAGAATTAATAACCCAGGTGGAACAGTAATGTCGCACAATAAAGTCAAAAGACGTCAAAATAATGATAAAAAATGATAATAAAATGACAAAAATGGTCATTTTGCCGTCATTCTGACTTTATTGTGACTTACTGTTCATCTAGGTAAATCTACGGAATTTCTACAATTCTATACGGAATTGGACATCGAAGCGACGCGTCCGACGCGATGTCAGACGAGATCTATCTGATTGTGAGATACGACACGTTACTCCGGAGTTAAGCAGGACTCGGCTTCGATGATCTTGACGAGATTATCCACGAACGCCGGCGATAACGTTGTCGCCTTTTCGTTCAGCGTGTTCAGCGCGCGCTGCTTCGTCGGCCGTGCCAGTTCCTCGATCCGAGTTGACGCGGATGTCGCGGAAACTCGCGGTATATCGCGCTAAGCGAAAAAGCAAGAGATTAATAACGGAATTAATAATAGTCCCGAATGGTAAAAAAACAGATTTTTGCAGTGTCTGCCACAATTTTCGCTAGCAGAATTCCGCAAGTATACAATATGGAATCCGCTAGCGGAATATACGATGGTAGATCGACTGCGGAAATCGGGCAGAATCTATCAATCTCATTATCTTCCTTAAGATAAAAATGATAACGATACACTTGTAAATTTGCTGTTACGTAACTCGATCATCTGATATATCTTTTTAGTAAATATCTTTAAGTATTACCTTTAAATATTTTTAAATAAAGTATTTAGATCTAAAAGAATTCTTAAAATCTAAAGATACCTTAAGTGTTTAAGACCTTAAGGAGATAACACATTTAAATAAAGGTATTTCAAAAGTATCTTGAGGTACCTTAGGTTGTAGCTTGTAGGTATCTTAAGAGAGAGACAGAGAGAGAGAGAGAGAGAGAGAGAGAGAGAGAGAGAGAGAGAGAGAGGAGAGAGAGAGAGAGAGAGAGAGAGAGAGAGAGAGAGAGAGAGAGAGAGAGAGAGAGGAGGGGGAGAGAGAGAGAGAGAGAGTACCTTTTTTTATTTAAAGATGTTTGAAGAGTCAAATAATTGAGCTATGTAACAGCAAATCTTGTTCGACATTTACTGTCAATTTATTACCTATTATTATTATTTATTATTATTTGCCATCGTATATTATACATGTAGGTACGTATATATTGCTCCGTGCATATTCTTGCTCAGTTTTTGCCGTTGTTTGATGTTAGATTATCTGATTATGTGACCATATACGGAAAGCATTTCAAAATATATGACATATTTTATTTACTTTCGCGATTCTCGTCGCTGACACCTTCGAGCATAACTTGTCTTGTATCTTTTTCCTTTCCGAACGTGGATACTCTTCGAATACGTCATCCCGCTCGCCCTTGGCAATTTCCGTTTCCACGCCGTTAGTTCCGTTATCGTTCGCGGTTGTGTTCATGGTTGTGTTTTTTTTCCGCGTGCGAACTCTATGTATAAATAAATTAAAAAAGATTATTTCTTTAGTAGCTTTTTTAGATTTTTCATCAAACAACTGATCTAACCTGGCGACATCGTACCTGGTTACTCGTTTGGAGCCTCGCCCGAGATTGCTAAGGATCACATTTGACATTCATCTTGCGGGATGGATAATTTGGAAACATTCCACATGATAATTTACAAACGGGAACGAGACATTGAACCTTTAACGACTGGTTCCATTAGTTTCATAATGCTCAAAGAGACTTTAAATTTTCTCACGTTTCTTGAAAAAAAAAAAAAGAAAACGTCAAACGTCGATAGATGATTGACTTCAATTTCGATATAGATATATATGTTCTTCCACATTATTAAAAATAATCGGATGTACATATGTATATTTATAGATATAACAAACTTTTGCTTAAGATATAGATCGTCTATAGAGAGTGGGACCAGTAGTCCATGCACACATTCCTTTCATTATTGTAATCCATAATAAACGGCGGCGTGAAACCAACCAAACAAATTATTCAGCATATTATTATCACGATCCCCTTACAGTTTAATACTGTAAGTGATCATTTGGATAGTAATTAATTACTTATTTTGAGTAAAAGCAGTACTGTTAACAGTACTTTTAATAGGTACTCAAAATAAGTAATTAATTATATTAACCAAATAATCACTTACAGTATTAAATTTCTATACTAAGGTCGAATATCCATTTCTGATCTATAATTCTCTCGAGAAGTATTATAGCTGGTAACACATAACGAATATCGTCATTTCTCATGTACCTATTGTATAAAGTTTCGATATGGTTTCTTAAAGCAGAAGCTCTATATACTTGGCACGGTTCTCAAGTTGCAACTTACTTTAAGCTATAGTATTTGCTACAATATATCAAATATTTCGTCCTTTACTATAAAACTACTATAAATTACTTAATTACCGTGGAATCGTATTAAATACGAATTTATGTTTAAACTACGAGATTCTCTTGTGCTATTTTCAGTATTTTTTAGAACTATTGTGATATCAAGAGACACGGTTAGGTATAGTGTCTTGCGCCAAGTACGCGCGGAGCGAGACCGCCCCGTGGCTCTATTAACGCGACGCGAAGAGTTGCGAGTAGGTACCTACCCGAGATTTTGAGATCTCGTATATTTGACATCGTATAATGCCACTATGACATCAATCGTTCATATAATTGTTATTCTAATGTTGACGCGTCTCGTCAACGTGTTTTAAAAAAAATATTGTTTTTTTTATGTATACAAAATTATTTATTATGGTATTATTCTGCTTCTTCAATTAAGAAGCTAATTTTAATAAATTAATATTAATGTACATTTTAATTTATATATTTGCAAATTATTACATGTTATTATAAATGTATTATTTATAAATTATTTATAAATTAATTTTATAGAATTATTTAATATTCACATCCAAAGTTTAAATAAACATTGCTAAAATTATAATAATAAATTAGATCAATAATTCAATTTATAGTTTTTTATGCATTGTATATACATACATATATAATTTTAATAATAATGTTTAGGTTTCCCATACAGCACATGTAGATACTGAGAATGTTCGAAGAATATCGCAGCAGTAGATTGCGTATATTCTCAAAACATTCGAGATACGTACTACGATTTATTGCGAACCTACTGAGAACATTTCTATTTCCGCCTTTTTCGAGTTCGTAGTACATACTGAGAATATTTCGCAGTAAGTACCAAGAATATCAGGAGTACCAATACAGAACCAAGGATAGAATGTGCACGGTATATACTTTTTTTTTTTTTTTTAGGTATATACGTATTACGTTAGGTTAGGTTAAAT
Organism: Leptothorax acervorum; assembly: GCA_035220615.1. NCBI lineage: Eukaryota > Metazoa > Arthropoda > Insecta > Hymenoptera > Formicidae > Leptothorax > Leptothorax acervorum. The sequence continues at coordinate 21,574 of JASTWQ010000415.1, forward strand.
AATTTTTATACTTTTTTTATGCATTATAAATTTATATTTATTCATATGCTTGTATCATGTTTAACAGTCGCGTTAATCGATTATTTATGTTTCGCGTAAACCAGGTACTTTCTCTTTAAACAAGTAAATTGTATATCCACCTTACTCAGTATCAAACGGGTGGCGGCTGTACAATTATTCATGGTAGCCATTGACAAATGAGTTCGATTACACACTTAACTTAAGAATTATTAATAACTGAAGAATCTATTATATGTCGATACTTATATACTCGTATAATTTGCTCACATAAACAAGTTTAACTGTACCGCGAACGAAACTAGTGACACACGCTACTTATACTAAGTCTATCGATACATTGCACATGCGTTATTGCCAATAACATATGTACCTCTCCATCTCCATACGATTAATATACGTTCAGGTATATTTATTCATTAAAACGAAAGCAAAGACGATAATTACGCAGACACGTACACCTTAACATAATATTATAATAAAAGTATATAATAATACCTCTGAAATAAAAATCCCTGAAGTATAACAGTTGTGGACCATTATAATTGTGGTTGTTTTGATTAACGATATTTACGACGAAAATGACAGATATCCTTAACTCTAATAAAAATAATATAACTACTTGTAATCGATATTCACAACGAAATATATATATATGTACGTGTGTTATACAAAACTAGATATGTCATCTCGATAATATATTGACAAAGAAAAGACCAACATTTAAAAATAAAACTGTTAAGAAAGAAAACATGTTGCTATAGCATCTATATATTCGCATCTGACTCACTCTTATGTCTTATATAATATGGATGTTTATCTTTCGCAAAAAGATAAACATCCATATTATAATTACTCTACATCATTTACAGGCACGTTCTCTTTTTCTTGTTCTTTGTTTCTCGTTATGCGTTCCTTGGCATGAGCTAACCATATTTTAATCGGAGCAGAAATCTTGTCATCTGTCGCCTCAGAAAATTATTTTCGTATCACACCTGCAAAAATAACATATTTTTATTGTTCATTATTTCTAAATATTACAACAAATACGTCTTTATATTTTACGTACTTATAATTACTTTACAAATTTCCAATTTGGAACTCTGTATTGATGATTCCATTGCCTGTCACTTTCATACGTCTTCGATTCATTATCAGTGTAATGCATATACAGGCTGCGTTGCGATATTCATTCCTAGTACTGAAAATCTATAGTGTACGTAACTAAAGACTTTCAGAAGTGGCAGTAAATATCAGGAATGCAATTTGTATTGCACTGACAATGAATGATAAAGATGTACGAAAGTAACAGGCAATGGAATCATAAGATAGAAAAGCAAGACAAACATGTACATTTTTTATTATTGTACTTACTTAATTGTTCCACTGGCGTAAGTGCGACCATGCAATTTCCTCTGTGGCAATTTATTATATTTTTCCACTGCTGCAATATATTACCCCTGCTGCAACATAAGAATTACAGTTAATAAGATGATAATAATAGCTTCATTTCTCGATCAATAATATAATACTCAGGATTATATATAAGTACAACAGAAATCTGTAATTCACAATTTTGAGGTTACTCTACGTTACATTGCTATATAAGTAGACATATATAGAAAAATAGTCTGTCTAATACGTTTGCTGAATAGAAGATAATCTCGAAATGCTGTTTCAAAACGCTGGAATTGTGTATTGGTTATATTTTTATGCGACTTTCTAACAACGTAACCTCTAATTTGTGAACACGGGTTTCTCATTAAATTATAAAGTATATGCATAACATTTCATGAAAATTATATATATAAACATATACGTCATAATTGTATTGTGTGTTTTTATGATAATATTTTAATAAAAATATGGATTACCTCAGATATTAAAAGATCACGATAGAACGGGTCCACGCGATGCAGATCGTGCGTTTACACAGAGGAAAGAGGCCGATCAGGATCAGCGATGTCGGAAACGTGAATATGATGGTAGACACGTATCCCAGGTCCCAGGCAAAATTAGCAACACACTGCGAGCGGACTTAGCTAATTCGGCGTTGTCGCGGCGAAAGCAACACGTCGCGAGCGGATTTAAGCCGATTCGGCGTCGTCGCGGCGAAAACAACACGCCGCGAGAAAACTTTGGCAGGCGAAAGCAATGCAAGCCGGGAACGGACAACCCAGCTCGTACGCCGTAGGCCGAAAGTTTACGCGCGCGCGCCGCGTTCCGACCCGCTATTCAATTTATATATTCTGAGTAGTATACGAGAATTTACGAAAAATAATATACTACTCAGAGATATTACAAGTACTTCCTGAGAATTTACGAAAAATAATATACTACTGACAGATGTTACAAGTACTTCCTGAGAACTTATAAAAAATAATGTACTACTGACAGATATTACAAGTACTTCCTGAGAACTTATAAAAAATAATGTACTATTAGAAATGTTATAGAAATGTTCGAAGTATATTATATACGGTACGTATATTCACAGTACGAGTACAGAATATTCGAATGATATCATGTGCTGTATGGGTTATTGTACATATAAATATGTAAGAAATAATTTTGATACAAGATAAATGCAGGGTATAATATTTATAATTTTCTCTTTGCCAGAAAATACATAAAATTATAAAAAATTGCTTAATAAAAATTTGAAATATAAAAAAAAAGAAAAGCCCGCAGTACATACTTTTCTACCAAAAAATTATAATTAACACACAAATATAAACTGACGTTAAATTTTACACACAATAAACGGGAAATTTTGTGTAAAAAGACCATATTGAATTTGTAATATATTTTTCCTTTTGTGTTGTTTCACATAATATGCAAGATTAATAATTACTCGTCATGTTAGCATCTATGCTAAGTTTTGTCTCTCTTTTGTTTACATGAGTCGGGAAAGGTCGTCGAAAAATTTTTTTGGAATCCGCAACCACGAAGTAAGTTATTTGGTATCCGCAACATTGCTGTCCATTGATCTTAAAATGCGGCCATTATTCTGCAATTGTATACAGGGTGTCCCATTTTAAAGGACGACTAAAAATATCTCTTAAACAATTCGTTGTAGAGAAAAATGTTTCAGACAAAATTTGGAGGGTTTCAAGGGGGACATAAGATGGTGGCAATGATTTGACCTTGGATGGTCGTTTGAAGCTCACATGAACGTCACCTTTAATTTCTCACGGAACCCTCTATATTGTAGTATATCGTTTGAAAGGGCATAAAATAAGAAAAATTTTGGCGCTAACCAGAGGTCGATACGTTGATTCGTTCGGCAGTTATTTAGGGTCAAAAATTTACTTTTCCAACTTTGGCCTTAAATAACTCCTGAACGGATCAACGTATCGACCTCTGGTTTGCGCCAAAATTTTTTTTATTTTATGCCCTTTTAAACGGTATACTACAATATGGGGAATTCCATTCAAAATTTTTGAGTTGTAGTTCCCCTGGGACACTAGAAAATTTTAAGTAAAACTCCCATATTGCAGTATACTGTTTGAAAGGGCATAAAATAAGAAAAATTTTGGCGCAAACCAGAGGTGGATACGTTGATCCGTTCGGGGGTTATTTAAGGTCAAAGTTAAAAAAGTCAATTTTTGACCCTAAATAAGAGGTCGATACGTTGATCCGATTGCCAATATACAATATATGGCAATTTTTTTCTAATTCTATTATATTCTTCAGTGTTTTCTACCCTTATTTCATATATAATTCTTTAAGATTTGGTTGATTAGTTCTTGAGTTATAGGTATATGCGAAAAAATGTAGATTTACCCGCCAAGTTCGAATAAAAATTGTTTATTTATATTTTAAACAAAAAAAGAAATATTTAAATAAAAAGTAAATTAATTACTAAGAATGTACAAATGATGTACAAACGATTAAACACAATAAACTGTGATTTATCATTTGTTTTTAAATAATAAGGAGGTAACTTTTAGAAGTTAGTAAAACTTTCTTTTTTTTTTACATTAACCAAGGATGTACAAACATTAAAAATCGTAGTACATTCATGTACAAACGATGTACAATCCGAATATATTAATGTTTTTTTATTTTGTTGTAGATGAGGGGCCAAATAATATGGACCTGACAAATGGACCAAATTCTCATCAGAAATTGCCGACGATTCGCTTACGTATCATTAGTAAATAAAATAATTTTCGTTAAAATCGCGGAAAGGTAAAATCGACCGATCGTCCGTCGGCGGCGTCGGCGATCTTCCCAGTCCTGAGTCCTCACGAAGATGACGCCATCGTCGCGTGGCAATTGGCATTTCGCTCGCGGCGACCGCGACGGCCCGTCGGCCGTCCTGTCCGTCCATTCCATTCCCGTTTGTTAATCGATCATTCCGGGAGTCGGTGTCGGTGCCGCGGAATCGCTCGGGCTCGCTCGCGCTAGCTCGCGCACGTCACTCGTTGTCGAGGACGGCCTCGAACGGGGCGATCAGGGGACAGGGGCGCCGGGCGATCCGAGAACGGTGACTCGGGGGGGGGGAACTGGAGAGAAGGCGATCCGAGTTGCAACGGATCGGCGCCGCGCGCGATACGCGTGATACGTCATTCCTCAAAACGGTGCGGGGAGCATGGTAGTTGCCAGGCGGCGAGGCCAGCGCGCGCGTGAACCCCCCGTATGTGTTCTTCTGTGCTCCGTTTTCCCACGGCCGTGCGTGAGAATCTTGCGGTGAGGAGAATCATGCGACGGTATCGCGGAGGCAGACGCGCGACGACGACGACGCGACAGTACGCCGAGTACGCCGTGTGACGCCGTTCAGGATCTTGGAGGATTTTCATCGCCGCCGCCGCCGCTGCCGACGAGGAGGAGCAGGGGGATCGAAGGATCTCACGGGGCGTCCCCGGTCCCCGGAGACACGCCGGACGCTATGACGAGATAACAGATGCAGAATGAGACGCAGCAGCAGCAGCGGTAACCTATTCGGTTACGCGGTCCTCACATTCACCCTCACTCGCCTCAAGGGTGAGTTCATTTGCTTGCCACTGGACAATTTATACACGTCAGTCGGCACGGCATGGCACGCGCGCGTCCTCTCGGCTCCCGCGTCCCGTCGTCGCGCCTTTTATTTTTATAGCGCCATCGATTACCGGACCGGAGGAAGCTGCCGCGACCACCGCCGCCGCTGCCCCGCGTGCAGTGTCTCGCGTCTCGCGCTTGAAAGTCACGACGCTTGAGAGCTGTCAGGAAAAATGGGGGCAGGTTCTATATAACGTCGTGTGCGCAAAAGTGCACACGCGCAAACTGCACGTGTAAACTCGCGTGTGTGCGTCCCCGCGATGTAATAAGTATGTATATCTTCTCAGCACCGGGGGCAGCATTTACTCCGCGAATTAAGTCGAATTGAATTCAGGTCGAGTCGCGTAGACTCCGAGTTGGAACATGACGACAAGGCGAGATATTGAGCTTGTCACAAATCGGAGTAAAATTGTACGCAATTAATTTGCGTATTGAATTTTATCTGATATCTCAGTATCAATTGTATTTGATTCGTATAATTAGCAAAATCTTCCTGGTAGAAAGGAGAGTCTCGATAGAGAGAGAGCAAAAGTAGAAAAAAATATGTAGGAAATAATTAATAAGTAAATAATTGTCTTGTTATATGAGGAATTTATGTGTTAGCTTTTCCTCCTTACGATTTCATTTCTTCCTTTTTTTTTCTCTCTCGATAACAAGTACGCGTTAATATTTATAGTACACGCAGAAGGCGGAGTTGCTTGCAAGGACCAACATGGGCACTCTTACGAGAGCGGCTATCATTATATTCCTGGACCTGAACCGTGTACCTTCTGCATTTGTGACAATGGCAATCCGAAATGGTGCAAAGCATTTATTTGCAAATTTCTCGAGGTATGTAGCGTCAACAGTCCAGCAATCGAGTAAATTCTATTGCCTTTTGAGAAGGCTGCAATCAGCATTTATTGTCAGTGTCGCAGTTGAATATGAATAGAATCGTTTGACAAAGTAAGGAACGGTATACATAATTACATCACATGAAATTTGCTTTTTGTACAATAGGAGAATTGCAAGTCTTTCCGGCGAGGCAATACCTGTTGCGAGTTTATTTGCCTGGACGATACATTGTCATCGATATCGAACGACAAGGCCGACGAAGCAGGGACTAATGCGATAGATGGAAACGCAAATTACGATATAGGTCTACGATCAGTTGCCAGTTTCGTGACAGCAATATTTTCACTGAGTCTATTATTTTTTCTGATACACCGTCTGCGCCAACGCAAGATACAAGGTAACGCGATGCTTCCGTCACGTAGAATGTTTCGAATCTGTGAAGAGAGGTTTCGGCAGTTACTCCGAGGAACAATGATGCATGTATCGCTATAATAGTTAGAATATAAATAATTAAATACGCGCTCTTTTTCACAAATATGACAATATAAAAATGTATAGTCCCAGCTAAAAGTTTAGACGCATCGGGAGTAAATGCAATAAATCAAGATTAATTGACAATATAAATGATTATGACATTGCTTTAATTAAACATGCTTTTAACAATAAGTTGTAGCGAAAATATGTGGAAAGACGGCATAAACTCGGAAATCTTTGCGATGTGACGTGGCCTCCTCAGTCACTGAATTAGAATGATTAGAATCTTATTGGCCCGTATTGGAAGAGTATATTAGGTGTTTAACATTCTTGAAACTTCTGAATAGAGTGCCAAAAATGCGCAGCTGTGAAGACTACATAGACAAAAACAGGTTTTAACTCTATAGCCCACAGTAGACTGTAAAAAGTAAAAGTTAGTAGTATTTTTTTTTATTGATATGAATACTAACAATAAGATATATTTTGTGCTTCAATAAATTGTCTTTGTCAACAATGTCATAACTGTCATAAAACAATGTCATAACTATTTATCTCTCTCTTTTTGCATTTACTCCCGGTACGTCCAAACTTTTGGCCGATATTGTATGTTGTGCACTTAGTTTGTGTGGCAGGTCGAGAAAACAGACAACTTGGAGAGGACCAAAGAAGCTTAGGTAATATGGGATATTTGGAGAGAGGCGGGTTACCCCATGGGGTTCCCATGGACGACATACCTTGCGGGACGGGTTACTCCCTATGGAAACCACCTGGCAGCAATTACTTTCCGCGTGGCGAGGCGCCTCCGCCCTATGAAGAAGCGATCGCGGCCGCGAGGGCGGAACAGGCGTTGCTATCGATGAACTCGCACACGCTGCTGTCGATGAACTTCTCAGACAATTATATGCCGAACGACAACAATCACGCGAGCGTGGCGATTGTCGCGGACACGCAAAATGATTTAAACGCCGCGAACCTGCAGGCGTCGTCCAACGATAGTAACATACACACGCCCTTGATGTCTTCGTCGAGTAGACCATTGTCTAGTCCCAGCGCGTACGCTGGCGGGTATCGACCGATAAGCCAAAATAACGCGTCGTTCACCGTTGGTCTGAGCACTTCCACCACGAGTTTTACAATGGGGACAAACACGTATGAGAATCTACCGGTCTCGTCGGTCGCCATGACAAGTTTCAATGACAGTCAACACTCCGCAGTGACCAATGCCAGTATGCAACCGTTATTACCGATATCGCATTCCACCATACCTAAGAGCTATCGCCAGCACACGACGATGTTCCCGCGTCAGAGCGGCGGCGGCGGCGGCGGTGGCGGCGCATTCACGATATCAGCGACTCTGTCGAATTCGGACGTGTCCTCCCATCGCACGATTCCGCGAACGTTGACTTGCGTCGCCAGCAGAGCGAAGGATGTCCTGACTGATTGCCCGGCGCGGGACTATCTCCGCTTGTCACCGAGCAGCATCGCAGCGCCCCAGAGCCTGTCACGTCCTGTACAGCTGCCCGCAGCTGCAGTCGCAACCTCGGGCAGCTACAAAAATACCAAAGACTTGGACGCGTTTTACACGGATGCCTCTGTGGCGTCGTCGTCCGGTCTGACGCAATCGGAAACGTATACCGCGGACACGGCAAATGTATCCGAGCGGACTCGCGATTACACGGTATAAAATCATACAATTCACCGTAATACAAATTACATTGAGACATTTACATTACTAATTTACGACCTTCTATCACAGCCTTCGCTGAGCGTGGCTAATGAGATCAATGCGAGCGGCAGCTTCGAATCGGTGACGTGTACCTGCAGTATGCAAGCGTTACCCACTCTACACGACGACACGGACGATTATCGAAGTGAGTGCGAGAACTGCAAGAGCGCGACGGGTTCCCGCTATTACTTGGATAATGAGGATGAGCTCGTTACATCTCTTCACGAAACCATGACATTGCACAGAAGGCCGGACGAAGCAGCATCAAGTGCCACACCACAGTATTATAGAACTTCACTTACACTGCCGACAAGTACGCGCCAACGTACAAGGTAGATATTCTATGGGGACGGCGCCCGCCACTCTTAGCCGCTAGGGGCGCTAGCGAAATTTGGGACACTCCGGGCATACCGTTATTACGAGAAGAGCTGTATACATAAACAGAATATTTCGGAATGTTAATTTTTGTATCAATTCACACAATCACTGGGCTATTCTTTAAATTTCTCCACTCAAATTCATCAAAGTACAGCTCGCCGCGGTTCAGATGTAGCTACCTCCGAATTCTTAATTGTATTTATTATAAATTTTTAAGAGCCAACTTGCAAAATCCGGCTCTGTAGCTCCAATTCTAACAACTTAAGGAATACAACAAGACAAAGTTCATGAAAAAATATCAATTTTTCGAGACGTAAAACCAAATTTACGAATATCACTAAATCTCGTATTTACGGCCAAAATAATAAGAAAATCGCACTTTAACTGCGATATTCGTGATCAGCAGCATTGTTTTCAAAGAACTACAGGCGATTTTTGGGGTAAATAGTCAAAATAAATACTCGAATCCGTAATTCACCGTGACTCCTGTTAACGTAAACGTCTCCAATCTCGGTGCTGCCCTCTGCGCTGAGCTTGTCATATCGCCGTCCCCATATTATATATAGATATACATCTATATATATATTGTATATATATAATATAGAACAATATAATAATATTTTTAAAACTATTAAAGTTACGAAAAGCTTTCTTTTGCATTTACATTTTTATTCAGCGTAAAATGTATGTTTGTTGATATTTTATAGTTTTTTCACACGTGAAAAAATTCGCTACATGAATTTTTAAAGTTTCTTTGTATCCAGGATTACCGGGGCTCGTGAAAATTGGTTCAACACTATGCCAGAAAGTTCTAGCGGATCTTCGGACGAAAATTAAGTATTATGAAAAAAAAATACAGGAAAATGTTCAAGTGCGCAAATAAAATTATACACACACACACAAATATACATACACATTCACACAAACACGTATAGTATGTATATGTTATATAACTATTTAAAAGAAGAATTTTACCTATACAGAGTGTCCCAGAATTATCGCGCTTCTCCTTTCGAATGAGACTGTTGGTTGAATGTCAAGCGCATTGATAATTTTTGCGTCATGCTAAGGTACAAGATGAAACCCGTTATGTAACGTTTAACGCGATGCAAGGGCAGCTCTGTGTTAGAGTTTTGCAAATCTTTTCATTCGTTTGGCATGGTGGCAAGCTTAAGTCTTCCAAAATTCTCAACTTCTTTACTCCTTCCACGTAACATCTGAGAGAAACTGCCAGTTTTTGGGACATCCTCTATAGTGTTCATCGTAATTATCATCATAATCGTTACCATTGTCGTCATTATTATTAGATAGCGGAAGTACGTGAGGTTTTACTTCGAGTGAATCCTCATGAGTGTCTAACACTGAAATACACTAACAATAAGACGGAACGGATCAGTGGGAAACATCTCATAGTAAAACATTGCGAACCTTTGCGTCAGATGTTGTCAACCGTTATTGGCATCGTCATTGCCATCATCGTCGCGTCGCACTATGTTACCATGACAGTATCTTTTCGAATTTATTTTACCTGCCAAAATGTTCCGTTTCATGCAAGAAAATTATACAGATTTTAATGATAGATCTTTATTGTAAAAAGTAGAATATAAACTCATATCTGTATATGTATATGATATTAGGATAGTCTTAAAAATGTAACAATTCATGAAACTCTTGTCATGAAATGTCTGAAAAAGGAAAACGCGAGGTTTTTGTCGGTATATAAATTATAGTAATATATTTGTTGATATACATAAGTTGCCTATGGCACCGAATATTAAGGACCCGCAGCAGCCGTGCGTGAATTTTTATGAGTACGAGTTGACCCGACGCTCCCGGGGATAATTGGAGAACGTTACTATCATCGACCACTTTTGATTTGAGCGATATAAATATTCGAATGTTCTGTTATAATTTTATAATTTACATTTCCAATTTTTTTGTATTTTTTATATTTGTAGACATGGTACTCATTTACGCAGCGCAGCAACATTACATATGTATCTCTGTCAAATCGTTTTTTTTATTTAAATTTACTAATTCCAATTGTGTACTATTTTTTACGCCATTAATATTTCCTCGAAAGGCAGAGATAACATTTTTTTAAAATTTGATTTTGTATAAAATGTTATTAAAGTTTCCATTAAAAAGATCGATTTTAATTGAAAGTTGGAAAGACTGATGGACGAGCAATCGGCTTTTTATCAAATTTTTAATAGAAACAATATTATCTTCGCATTTATCGGAGTGTGGATAGGAATCAAAGAAGCGACTTATGCTTTACTACATTATGTAGATATATATGTAAAAAAGAAGGGATAAAAATCGGCTGCATCTGTAAGGTTGTATCCAAGTCGGAAAGTAATAAAGAACGGAAGTGCCAAAGTGTTCACGTTAGACGAGTAAACGGAAGTAAAATTGTGATATTTTAATTATGAATTGTCTATAATTCAAATAGAGAAAGGAAGATAAGTACAAGCGCGAGAGTAGAAGCTGCGTTTTGTTTCGGCATTCTAATCACGATATTTCTTTTTTTAAGATTGACAAGAGATCGACAAAGAAGCATTTGTTTCAGTATCGCAGTGTTTATGTAATCTCTTTCGATGACTCACACGATATCGACCGAACCACAGTTCTTCGTGATTGTAACATTGAACTCCTTTGGGCTTCTCAAACCTCTTGTAACTTCTTCTTATTCATGATACTATGAAATACAAATGATTAGCAAATAAATCTTTTCTTCTGATTGCCAAAATACTGGTTGCACCACATTTTCCCGTTCTCACGTTTTGTTTCCACCTCACGCTACGATATGTGCGTAATATCTCAAATGTTTACGTATACAGGGTGTCCCGGGATTTAACCGATTACGGGAGGATATTCTATAAGTAAAAATAAGAAAAAAATGTTATATGAAATTTGGCTAGAAATTTGCTTTATTACGAAGTTATAAACAAGTATTATTGAAACAGAACGTGAAATAAGCAATAACCCAGACAGCACACATGTCCAAAATCGGGACATAAGAATTGTTAAAGATATCTTTAAGGCATCTTTAAGCCGTCTTACGAAATGATGTCTAAAAGACAAATGATGTTTTAAAGACGTCTTTAATGACGTCTATAAAATGTCTTATGCCCCGATTTTGGACATTGTGCTGTCTGGGAACGGATTTTCCATTGCGCAGAATATTAATGGAACAATTTAGTAACGCATTTCAAAATGTCGTCCTTGTGCGACAATACAAGCTTAACATCGATATATGTATATCTAATACGGAACTTATTGCAGTACAAATTTTATGAGAATTTTGTTGCATCTCAGTAACTGAGTTATTAATTCGTCGCTTAAATCTGCAGGCGCTTTTGGAGGCCAGAGGACCGTTCCCCCTTGACCAATCCATCTGTGAGTATAATTTTCATCCAACCAGTTTCTAACTTGTCTAGTATAGTGCGATGGACAACCGTCTAACTGTATCCAACTGTTTTGGCGAAACAGCAGTGGCACATTTTCCATCAAAACTGGTAAATCGTTTTGATAGAAATCTTTGAAAAAGTATTCTATTCAATCGATCGGCAAGAATAAGTACGGGCCAATGAGGCAATGAGGAATTATGTTTTGGAATAAGAGCACACGTTTACTGGTTTTTCTTGTGTTCAAGTACGTGTCACGTGTCATTCTAGTATAGCGGTAAAATATTATTCTATCGAATTATCTTTTAGTTCTTGAAATAAATTTTCATAATCCCCCTATAATCGCGCTCTGCGATTTGATTCATAGGTCCCCACACAGCACATGATATCATACGTATCATCCCATTGTTATACTCATTGTACTGTGATCATCCGTAACATACTGAGATCATCGCTATAATATCTTTTACAGTATCATTCGGTTTCCTTTCGCGCGCGTATAATCTCAGGATTGACTCAAGGTACGGAAATGATACGTACGCCCACGAAGTAAGAGAGAAGGAGATCGAACTCCGTGAAACAAAAGTGGTCCCGATTCGTGGCACCTAATTGGGAGGGAGTCCGCTGAAAGGAATGGCTTCTTCCCTATGGGCGCCATTTTCAACCTATAGTGCATGCAGCATATACTGTAGGATTTTCAGCACTCGTGAACGCACCCCAACCTTACCCGGCCAGCCCGGTCTCTTACTTCGTGTTCAGTTTGTTTACGTGCATTTGCATTGTGAAATCGCGTGCTTCGTGCGTGAAATAGAGTCCGTTGGTGACTGTTGGTGACTGTTGGTGAATGTGTGAATGTATAATAGAGTCCGTTGGTGACTGTTGGTGACTGTTGTTGCTTTTGACGTGGATATTTTGCCGTCTCCTGCTGTCGGATCACGTTGTAGAACACGATGCATGCAATAAAAGGGATTTCTTTTTAATGTTTTCTCAGTTTATTTGGCTTTATAATTGCAAATCGGAGTACAGCGACCAGTGACGTAACATGTACATACAGCACGGAGTGAGAGACCGGGCCTGGCCGTGTAAGGTTGGGGTGCGTTCACGAGTGCTGAAAATCCTACAGTATATGCTGCATGCACTATAGGTTGAAAATGGCGCCCATAGGGAAGAAGCCATTCCTTTCAGCGGACTCCCTCCCAATTAGGTCTCACAAATCGGGACCACTTTTTCTACTCGCGCGCTATGAAGTTCGATCTCCTTCTCTCTTACTTCGTGCGTACGCCTTTCCAACGCGCGCGTATATTCTCAGGTTTTACTCGAAGTACTGAAATGGTATCGATATCAGCGCTATCTGTGTAAGTACGTCATTCCGGTACCGATCTTTTTCTGGTAGCCCTCTGAGCAGTGATGCCGCTGTGCAGACGGACCAGCATGCTACAGCGTGTGGAGGGGATGCGCCGGCAAGGCTGCGCAAGGCATAGCCACGTACACTAATGCAAGCTCCTCTGTCCGTGTACGCTCGGCGCAAAGAAGGACAGAACACGATCGTTGTCTCCTTCTCTCTTGAGCTATGACGTCGCTATGCCAGTGCCGGTTATGCCGGCACATATTTCAGATCTCGCGACTCTCCGAATCTCGAGTTGGCAAATCGACGATGGGCGACGTTATTTATTGTAAACTTATTCTCTTCCTATAAAATATCGAGATATATGTCAATCATTCTGTCGTTCACTGATATATGTATAATCAATTTCTCAATTGTGAATAATATGTAAATTAAATGTCTAAAAATATAAAAATTACCAAATGCAATGACGTAAATCTTTATAAACCTAAAAAGTTAAAAGAATTCTCCGGTTTTTTTAATTTGCAGACCTTGAAATATTTGTTTTGATTATCGTTGAACTTTGTAAATGTAATAATATATAAAAATCCACTCTTGGCCAATATGTACGCTGTTTTATTTTTAAAAATTTCTTACATAACAAACTAACATTAACTTTAACATGATAATATTATCTAAATGTAAATAATAAAATTAAATATTAATTCTGAATAAAAAATTATAGCTTGTAGTATTTTTACTTATTTATTGAAAATATTTTGTACTATTTGCTACCTAATGGTTGTATATAATTACTAACAAAATATTAATAACAAATAATAAATTAACAATTCCTTACATTTCCTTTCTGACGGAAAAGACCACCACCTTCTCGCGGTTTCCGTTGAGAAACAGTATGCACGTTGTATATAAATACAAAATAAATTAAATAAGTAAAAATACTACAAGCTATAATTTTTTATTCAGAATTAATATTTAATTTTATTATTTACATTTAGATAATATTATCATGTTAAAGTTAATGTTAGTTTGTTATGTAAGAAATTTTTTAAAAATAGAACAGCTTACATATTGGCCAAGAGTGGATTTTTATACATTATTACATTTACAAAGTTCAACGATAATCAAAACAAATATTTCAAGGTCTGCAAATTAAAAAAAAACGGAGAATTCTTTTAACTTTTTAGGTTTATAAAGATTTACGTCATTGCATTTGGTAATTTTTATATTTTTAGACATTTTATTTACATATTATTCACAATTAAAATTGATTATACATATATCAGTAAACGACAGAATGATTGACATATATCTCGATATTTTATAGGAAGAGAATAAGTTTACAATAAATAACGTCGCCCATCGTCGATTTGCCAACTCGAGATTCGGAGAGTCGCGAGATCTGAAATATGTGCCGGCATAACCGGCACTGGCATAGCGACGTCATAGCTCAAGAGAGAAGGAGACAACGATCGTGTTCTGTCCTTCTTTGCGCCGAGCGTACACGGACAGAGGAGCTTGCATTAGTGTACGTGGCTATGCCTTGCGCAGCCTTGCCGGCGCATCCCCTCCACACGCTGTAGCATGCTGGTCCGTCTGCACAGCGGCATCACTGCCTCTGAGCTGAGGTGACATGGCGACGATCGGACGATGCAAGATGCAATGCACGAAGAATACAAAGCACGGTGATTGATATCAAAAGGTAATCAAAAGATATATATATATCTATATTTGATATGCAGTTTCCGCAACGTAGGGTTAGGATGTGGGCACACAAGCGGTTTGGACCGCGCGGTAGACCGTACACGTACGAGCGGTTTTTTGTCGCGCGGAAGAGCCGCGCGAAAGATCCGTGCACACGAGCGGTGTGGTCCGCGCGGTTCCGCTGCGACAGACCGTGCGGCGTGCACACGAGCGGTTTGTGCCGCGGGCGGAACCGCGCGGTCCAAACCGCTCGTGACGTGTCCGCGCACTTAACCTCTAAATCGTCAGCAGAATAGTTTCACGAGTTTCACATAACGTTTTAGCATTAATTTAATACAATTGTTTTTCTATTTGTCATATTTGTCAATACATAAAACTGTTTTTAGTCCTCAGACTCGCAAGTTCCAAGTTTCCCAACTGTATCTCGACGGTGCCTTTGTTGAGTGAAATCAACGCTACTATAAAGTTACAAATTGCAATTATTTGTAACCTGCTGGCTGGGTTGTCTACCTACTGCTGTTCTACGCTGGACAAGATATACGTGACAGGTATGCTTTATTCAACACACAGCAATACGATGTAAAGCAATACGAGATACGAGCAATACGATGTTCTTTTTAGAGCTGCCCTTGATGGGAGAAGTACGAAAATAGCTGTAGTATTGATACAACATGCCGTTCAACCGTTCCTGGTTCCGAAAACGTAGTTGCGACTGAGCGTGCAACGGCGTTATGTGGAGCTTGTGATTTAACAGCGAAGCTTTTGTATATTCTGCCACATGCTGATCACTTATTGGGATATATATCTAGGTTTTTAATTTTATTATTTTTTATTTCTCTATATTTGAAGGAAATAATAAATCTTGTTCATTACAGACTAGAGACGGCGTTCTACGATTTGGCGCAAAACTTTTATCATCACGAATATCGGAATGTCAAAAGTCATCGCGATCAACTTACTAAGAATGTTCATCAATACTTATTTGTTCGTCATCAATTTAAAATGGCATTCTTGAATGAACTTAAGCAAGAACTGCATCTTGCCCAAAAGTAAGATTAAAAATATGAACAACAGTGTATTGCAATTTATATACATATGTATATGTAAATATAAATGTTTTACAGGCATTATATGCAAGCTTACCACAATCTTCTAGAAACAAGAATGACAGATGCAAACGCAGTAGAAATAAAAACTATTGCTGGTTTTATAAACTACAAGTTATGCAGAATAATGTTTAGTTTAAATCTTCCAAAAGATGCTATTTCTCAATTTAGACTTCACACAGAAAGGTATTAATATTTACTGCAATAATTTATAGATAAAAATTTTAAATTTTAACGATAATGACTAATTGATGTTTATGTTTAGATTTAAACTAAAAACTGGTCCAAAGGAGCTCATGTTTGAACATCATGCTTGGATGAGTAGCCAATTCTCTACATTTGCAGAATTATTTGATGAAACCATTCGTCAAGGATTACCTGCTGTTCAAACGCTACATCCGGGATATTATTTCCAATTAGCTGCCAGTCATGCAAGTTTACGACAATCTGCGTGTAAAGAACTCTGCCAGGTATAAATATTGTAGTTTTTTTAACAAATACATCATGCTTTCTGTTATATCACTTGAGTTTCAATACTATTTTTTAGCATAAACAGCTATCCAGATCCAGATCCATTACTAGGTGAAGAGAAACTCGAATTTTATGGACAACGGCCGTGGTGACCTGGGAAATTAAGTGCAGAACCGGCAGACACAGCTAGAGAAGCTATTGGCATACAAGCTTTACAATACTGGGAAAACGCTGCAGTTAATCATTCTGTAAGATAATTATGTATATATCTGTGCTTTTAGGTAACATGTGATAAATAAATCGTTGTAAAACATTTGCATTCCTTTTCAGATGATAATTATCGGTTTACTAGAAAATGCGATATTGCAATTCAAAGTGTACCGTTGTCCAAGAATGCGGCGATTATTAGGTACATGTCTTTAAAAATTTAGAGATAAAAATTACTTGTAATATACTCATAAAACATGCATAAAATTTCCTTTTCCGTTTTTTTTACAGTCGTGCAAATGGCAGAAGAATACTTCAATGCTCGGGATTATGGCAAAGTTCTTACGTAAGTTAATTAATTTAATTAACTATTAATCTTTTCTCTGTACTTATAATGAAAGCCTTCAGCAAATAAAACTTTGTCATTTAACGGCAAAGTTATCGATTCTTTCGTTATTTCCTTTAGACTATCTTCGTGCGTTAATATAGAAATCGTGAAATTTGATTAATCAGATTATTGATGCACATGTTGTGGGAATATCATGGAGAATACGATGGCCGGTTTTACTCACAGATATCTTAAAGAGTGCGTTGCGAGCCGCGTATTTGTCGACTAGTATTCAAGATTATCTTACTCTAGCATTTGAAGCTTTAGGACCTTCAACTACATTCTCTGAGGAACGACAAGTTATTTATAATAATATCAGGAATATACTACAGGTCAGTTTAATAAAGCATTTATGTTTCGCTATTGGCTATGTATAATAATCATTGTATAAGTAAATAAAAGTTTATTTTATTTGATGCAAAAATTAACAAAAAAATGGCTTTAAATTTGGTATCAGAGGAAGCCACCGAATCCAGAGCCAGATCTGCCGGACGATATTAAACATCTTGCTATGGAGAAATGGATGTTGGAATTAAATCGTTCGGAGCCAAATACTTTTACAATTGATGACAATAACATGACATCATTTGTTGATCTTAAAGCAAGGTTCTTGCAACAAACGTATGCAGTGAATACAATGATAACAGTGAAAGTTATCGTAAGCTATTTAAATATGTCTTAATACATATAGAAATATAATAGAAATATAACTTTAAAAATTATTGGGAGTAATTTTCTCTTTACAGGAATATTTACTGTGGTATCATTGAATTTTTTAATGCATCAATAACAGTCAGTGGACCAGGTTACAATGCTGATGTTCCAATTGGTGAAGCTCAACAATCAGATCTTATTTTTCAAGCAAAGGAAACGAAAAAATTCTACTTCAACTTTAGAGCGCCTCATCAAAATGATGGCGTAGAAATTCGTATTACCACAGTTTCCTTACAAATGGGTGATAGCGCGCATTGCTGTATCATATTGAGATTCTCAGCTATGGGTAGAGAAACAAATTTGTTGGATCGTTTGTATCCTGAAATACAACAACTTCGGTTTGCTTATAGAAGCTTAATATTTTTTCTTGGTATCCAATGGTTATTTGAAAAGAACTAATATAATTTTTATTTGCATCAGTGGAGGCAAGTTTGAGGCAATAAGACCGTTAATTCACGCGGAGATTAAACAGGAAAAATCGAGTTTAAGTTTAAGCAAAAGTTTAAGTTTAAGTTTCGAGTTTAAGCAAAATCCAATAATCCTGCGCTTTTAGGCGAGTGGCTACCTATCACGATATCCTTATCAGCTAATGAGAATGTTAATGCAGTCTGTATGTAATACTTGTATCTCTTTTTGGAGATGGAGTCCTCACTAGCTTAAACTCTATGAGGGTATTGGCCTCGAAATCATGCCGGTGGGTGCTGAAACTGTCAATTTAAAAATGGCTACGATGTATCACATTAGAAAAACCGGTCTCTTACGATGTACTGCTACTGCGGTTAAACCTGCTTAAAACCTCATTGTACATCGGGCGTTGCGATATAACAAACACGATGCTCTGTATAGTGTATAAGATCACAAGATATAGGGTTAAAGCCATAGTGATGATGTAAGTCAATTTTTGACAACTTTTTTCTTTTTAAACATATGTCCGCATGTGTAGACTGCATCTATGAACTCAATCAACTGGATAGGTTAAGAAAAGTGACTTACACTATGGCTGTAACCCCTCCATATATACTACACATATTATTATTAATTATATAGTACACATATTAATTTATATTAATGAGAACCTCAATTTATATTGTAATAAATACTAATAAATAAAAACATCAATTTATGATAAAATAAAATTTTGAAATTAATAACCTAACCTAATCTATATGTGAGCGCGCGCGCCTGGCTGCATATGTGTGCGTGTATAAGTGATCGACTGAAACCTTCCCGTTTTCATCATTTCCTGAAACTGCCCTCATACTATAGACGTTCCTGCGAAATTCTATGGGAACATTCGCTGCGAAATTCTATGGGAGAAGGTACCCCGGACATTCGAACGTTCGTAGAAAGTACTCAGTCAATCGCAGTACGTATGCGAATGTTCTGAGAATATCGCAATATACTTTTGCGATAATCTCAGATCGTTCTCAGAATCTCCGTGTGCAAATATGCCATGGCCTGTGCAGCCATCTTATTTGTTTCTTAAGCAAATTTTATATACATATCCAATAATTAAGGGGGGAACCTGCTATAGAACGCTTGAAAAAGAATAATTTTTGCGATTTTTTTCTTGGCTCCAATAAAACGAATCTTTTCTAAACTTCTGGGGTGTTTTAGTACACATTTTGACATTAACAAAAAATTTTTTTATACAAAAATATTGATCTTTAATATGAAATGTTTAGCGATATTCACAACGCTTTTTTTTCATTCTCGTACACTCTAGCGTGCGTAATTTGTGTCTGTAACAAAAAAACAAAAACATTTCTTAATTTTTATGTAATTACCTTCTATGTAAACCTAAAAAACTTTTTAAATATCGAAAATTAAATAAATTGTAAGATTTTAAAAAAAACTGAAGTGAACCTTTTTCTTTAGTCTCACAATTTGTTTAATTTTTGATATTTAAAAAGTTTTTTAGGTTTACATAGAAGGTAATTACATGAAAATTAAGAAATGTTTTTGTTTTTTTGTTACAGACACAAATTACGCACGCTATAGTGTACGAGAATAAAAAAGGCGTTGTAAATATCGCTAAAAATTTCATATTAAAGATAAATATTTTTGTATAAAAAAATTTTTTTGTTAATGTCAAAATGTGTACTAAAACACCCCACAAGTTTAGAAAAAATTCGTTTTATTGGAACCGAGAAAAAAAATCGCAAAAATTATGCTTTTTGAAGCGTTCAATAGCAGGTTCCCCCCTTAAGTACAAAAATATTAAACAATTATTTTTATTTTTCATCTTGTTTCCCACTTCTAGAAACACTACAAAAAGACATCATTGTTTTACAATAAATTTTACAAAAATTTTATGAATTGCAAAATTTTTATTTTTAGGAAAACTTAAAATTATTGTTAGCTAATCTGAAATTACCATTGCTTTTCATTTAACCATATATAAGCACAAAAATGGATCATTACTTTACAATTAATAGACTTAGTAAAAATCTCACTTTTAACAGTTAAACAATTAAATTGAACGATTAAATATGATTATTTTTAAGTAATTTAGAAATTATCAAAATATGTACACACCGTAGCCTAATAAACTTTGGAGGACTCTCCGCAGTTGCTACAAGCCTCCTTTGATTTACGCGCGCTTCTCAGTACCGCGCACGCAGCGGCTACGACGCCGATTGGTAGGTGTACGCGACGCTAGCGTTTACGCTTGCGTGAACACGTTCTGCGCATACAAGCGACAGCGCGATTGGCTGATTCTGATCCCTTTAGCGACAGCTCGCCCTGAGCTCGGCGGGAAACCGGCACACCGGCCGACCGGTGTCGACAGTGCGGCAGTAGTGGCAACTGGCAGTACGTACTGGGAATTGGCACTCAATGTTGAACGTGTTAATGTGCGTTAACTAACTTTGTGTGATAAATATATTGGTGAGTTGCATCATAACGAGTTTTTTGTTCATCTACCTTTCCTCATCAAGGTTACCCTTTTCTTCCTGACATTCATCCACCAGGTCTGGCCTGCCAACCCTAAGAGCACACTCGACGGGAAGTCGGCGGAATGTCGACTTTTGTAAGTCGACTTTCAGTCGACTTATAAAAGTCGACGTAAAGTCGACTTGTAAATAGTCGACTCATAAAAGTCGACGAAAAGTCGACTTCTAAATAGTCGACTTTTAAAAGTCGACGAAGAGTCGACTTCTAGCAGTCACTTTTATTTGGTATAACCTTGCAGCGGCACGTGTCAGTCGATCCGTATCGTATCTGATCAATATCTGATCGTGTGCTTGCATGGCTTAGTGCCTTCAGGCGGTCGACATCGACACTTTTTCGTTGGATATTTGGGTAGCGGCGGGTTATAATCCGACCATCGCCACACATAACGAGAACTACTGTAATCTTATTTTTGAGTATTTTTGAGTATAAATAATTGTTGTCAGCGCTCTGCCTAAACCGTAATGAACATACTGACCTCGTGAAAGGTTTTTAACGTTGTAACTATGGGGCCTTGGAGTGTTTAAAAGAGTACGTGCATCTACTGCAGGTATATCGAACCTATGACGTTTATGAATGTGTAATAAACGAGTTAGAGCTTTTTGAGTGATACCAATAAACTCAATTGCCCAATCACGAATATCATCGCTAAACTGAGAATGAGCAATATTATTATTCAAAATTATATTTACAGCATTATCGCAGTCAGTACTACCTTCAGATGATTCGATATCATTATTGTCACTGCTATCTGCAGCTTCTAATTGATCATCAGTCTCTAGATGAGGCATTAGTGATACATCGGGAACAGAAACGTCCGCCAAGTCATTAACTGAATTTTCATTAATACCATGAACCGCAGATGGCCCAGGAAGAATGTCACCACCACTATCATTATTTGAAACAGGAGTTTCAAAATTATTACGACGATAAAACAACGAAATACGTCGATCTTTTTGACGTTTGGATAATTCATGAAAACTTTCTCATCTTTTATAGGACGAGTTGAATATATTGTATATGTGTATCATACCCGCCTAACCTTAAAAATATATTAAGATTATGTGGAGATAATAGATGTTCAACTCATTCTATAAAAGATGAGAAAGAGTTCTCGTGAATTATATAAAATTCCTGCTTTTGAACTGCGTAGAAAGTTGACTGTAACCTGATCTTAAAAGTTGACGAAAAGTCGGCTTTTCGTTATGACGCGAAGTCGGCTTTTCGTTGTGACGCGAAGTCGGCTTTTAATGGTTTGGATTTTGAGACATTCGCCGACTTTAAGTGAGACTTAAAGTCGACTTTTGTCCTTAAAAAAGTCGACTTCGCTGCCAAGTCACTTTCGGTGAGAGTCGACTTCAAGTCGACTTAAAGTCGACTGTGTGCTCTTAGGGAATATACTCTGGCCTTACAATTTTTACACGTCTCGACTATGTTGGCGGCTATACTGAATTTTGCGATAAATTTACTATTCTCCTTTTTCTTTTTGTTATTTACAGTACAAAGAACTTTCTTGACACTTTTCCTGTTTGCATCAACTATGGCCACACCAACTAGAAATAATTTGCATAGACATAGAATTTTCTATGATCACTATGATGATAATTTGGATGTTCAAGCCGTTTCTCAGGGCGCTCATTTGTTCTCTGCCAACTTTGTCAAGGCACAGTATATACAGTAGCGCAACTCTCTGTCGGCGCCTTTGATGTTAGTGTTGGCCAAAATGGAGTGCGCATGCTCGAAGTAAGCAAGTCCGAGAGAAAGAGAGACGCCGCGTGAGATAGAAAGAGAAAGAGAGAGAGTACTCTGTCGCCATCTGTCGCGCGACGTGTGCCCGCGCGCGACAGAGTACTCTCTCCCTCTCTCTCTATCTCACGCGGCACTTGCTTATTTCACGCATGCGCACTCCATTTTGGCCAACACGATATCAGGGAAGTTGCGCTACTGTATATACTGTGGTCAAGGTATGTTAATTGAATTTAAATATTCTTGAAATTCTATTAGACTCTGGTAATGTATACAACTTTTTTCGTATTACTTATTTTTAATATTTTGCAATTATATCAACAATTATGAGAAGATAACTTTGGCCAAATCTAATGACTAATCTTAATATACTAAATAGTATTGTGTCATAGTAATTAAGTAATTTGACGCCGGCAATGAAACAATCGAAAGAAACATCTAATTCTCAAATTAATTTGATTTCTGATATTCTGATATTGTATTCGTAATGAATGAAGCTTTTGTATAGTTAGTTCGAAAATGTCCCTTCTTTTAGAATGTTGCAAAAGAGAAACCAGGAAATTTAATATGCTCTTCCCTGAGCGCCAACATCGTCCTGAGCATGGCTGCTGACGGCGCTGTCGGAACTACCGAGCACGGTCTTACATACAGGTCTTGAAACGAACGTGGTGGGGGTACGTCGCTTAGTGACCCATAAATTATTTCGACTTGTATCCGTAAGGGCGGCGCTGCGATCTACAGAAGTGGTAGATGCACGCGTATTATGATTAATCTAAATTTTAATATTGCAAATACTTGAGGAAGAAAAACATGTAATGGAATAAATATTTGAGTGAAACATTAAATAAATAATAGAAAATAAAACAGAGAAGTGATTGTATGTGTATAGAGCATCTTGTAGGGTTGCGGTCAATGTAGTTGCGACACTTTTTTTTAAATAAGTTTAAAAAAATAAGTTATAATTGTGTTATAGTTATAGCTTTTTAAAAATAAGTTTAGTTTTTTAAGTGTTGCAACTACTCTGACCACGACTGCACGTGTATAAAGGACCGAAGGGTAAAAACATAGAACTGAAAAAAGTAAAGCATATTTTAAGCATTTAAAAAAAGTAAAGTATATTTTAAGTTTTGGTCCATTTAGATATTTTTTTCTTTACAAGATTGTGTTTTGGCATCTTTAAGTTTTCTTGATGCGCATTTTGCCTCATTCTTAAACAAATATAATATAAAATAGAATATGATAAAATTTCGGATGCATGCTCCATGCAAGGAAAAGTAAACTTGTACGTAGAAAATATTTCATCCAGCGTAAGATTGAAAACATCTTTGCAAGATGCATATTTGACAAAGCACGTCAGTGAGTCTGCATCAATTTGCTCCATTGCTGAAGAATCGTCGTTTCTCATATCTGAAACAAGATTGCAATACATTTTTACCAAAAGAAAGAACCTTAAAAATCAATTTGGTTGATCAGTGCAATATAAACCTTTTGAGCAGTTGAAAATGGAGCAATGTGTAAAGAATTGGTATGTGGAGTAATTTATTTCTATGATAATTTTCCATCACTGTTGTGTTCAAATAGTAGTTTCTTTTTAAATATATTTTAAGTGCAAAAATTGAAGATATATGTACAGTTGTATCAAATTATAGTTACACGTTAGTGTTTAATAGAGTGTATACGTACCTTGTGTACAATACGATGCCTCGATGTGTTCATCGATAGAGTCAAAGGCAGAGGACTCGCTGTCCATGTTTAAAGTATCTGCTGTGATGATGTGATCATTGACAATCCTCTGACTTAAGCAATCTTGTGGGATGTGTTCACTGATACAGTTAAAGGCAGAGGACTCGTTCTCCTTGTTTGAAGTATCTGCTGTGACGATGTGATCATTGACGATCCTCTGATTTGAGCATGAATCTTGTGGTGCGTTGTCACTATCAAATATTGATGGAACAGCTGACAGGTCGAGTCGAGGGCGTTTGTATGAAACCTTACGAGCAAACAAAATGCATTAAAGTAACTTAATACAAAATTTCAACGTTATAATTGTTTTTTAGAACAAGATAAAATAGTGTATCAAATGAGTTGCTTAATAATGTAAATAACTAAGGCAAATAAACTTACTTCAGCAATTATTCGACCATTGAAGTCCCGTTTAATCCATTTTCTAAGAATGAATCGTTCTTCAAAATGTTTTTCGCACACAAACTGCGTTGGCTTTAGCTGAGCAATGCCCGGAATTGCAGCTAGCCATTCTTTTAATCTTTCCATGTTCGACGGAACTTGAAAAACTGAATACTTTTTTTTCATACTCTTATAGCCCGTTCGACATTGTGGTACAATACACCCTTTCGTCATAATAATAATTTATTGATGAATAATTATAGATGAACACACGTGGCACAGAAGCACACTGAGACCGTAGTCATGAAGAGGTTATCATTCGCCGTGTTTGGCTGATTGCGCTGCTTCTGTAGATAGCTGCGCCGCATAGTGGCGATGCCAAGTCCTAAAAACGTGGACACTAAGCGACGTACCCCCACCCTCGAAATTTGCTTTCGTTTCAAGACCTGTATATAAGACCGTGCTACCGAGGCACAGTTTAAAGATGTTCTCAAGCTTCCAGCCTCGAAACGACAGACTCTAGAAGGTTACCAGAATGTCATCGATCAACTGAATGTAATTATTAAATTGCATTGTATTGCATACAATGAACACAGTACACAGTACGTCATTACGTGTTCAACGTCCATGGCGATTAGTACGATGTTAGCCGACGACTAACACTTTTTTCTTTAAAAAATTAGGTGTGAAATTGATTGTATTTTGTTTGTAGATTATTGTAGTGTATTTATTTTTGTTTGTTAGTCTATTTAATTTTTAATTAAATGTTTAAAGTGTCAGTCGTCGGCTAACATCAAGAGACACGGGGTGCATTCGGGGAGCACGCTATTAGCACAATTATCGTCCAAAACCGTTCGAGGAGACGCTTTGTGGCGCTATGATGTACGATGATGGCGTCACTCTAAAGGCAGTGTGACGTCATCACTCGCGCTATTTTCGCTATTATTTTCGAGGTGAGGCACGAAATGCTATTGGCGCTTATTCTCTCCTCGAACACTTGATTGCGTATGAGGGCTGCTTTCAGAATACTGCAGATAACGAAACGTAACCAATGTCAATTCCAACAATGGACCAAGGACCAACTAAAGTTGAAATTAATCTGTTTGATGAAGAACAAAGAATAAATTATTCTATCAAATTATCTCCAGAAGATGCTGCGCGTGCAAAGAATGGTAAATAATTGATGATACAGGTTATGTAGGTAGTATTCTCTTTGCTGTGTAATTATGATAAAATGAAAGTTGTAGGTAAAATAATGGCATAAAACTCAATAAATAAAGTTAAAATAAATAACTCGTTCGTTATTCACACTTGGCACTCGCACAACTCGCATCATCGGCCATATTGCAATTTTATTCTAAAGCTGCGTTCGGGGAGCTTGCTATCGCTATCGCGCTATTGGCTCCCCGAACGTAGTTTATATAGCGTTTGCATTTATAGCGTTAATAGCGCCTCCCCGAATGCACCCACGGTAGTGTCTCGCGCCAAGTACGCGCGGAGCGAGACAGCCCACAGAACATATACAATTAGATTAATTAGAAGTGCAAGCTCTATGTATAAGATTGGAAACACGAAACGCCGCGCGATCGACGCGCTCCTAGCAGCATGGCCGTGGAACTACATTCTATATCTGTGGCTGTCCGCTGTGTTCCGAATACACTGCCAGTACTGAAAATCTATAATTTACGTTATACGTAAACTATAGATTTTCAATACTGGCAGTGTATATCGGAACACGGCCTATATGAACTGTAAATAATATAGAATAATATATGTTAATAAATAATGTTATTTTCGTCATTAAATGAAGGAATGCGCAATAAAGAACAAATTAATTGCATATAAAATGAAATACATTTTTATTTCAAAATTTATAACATGAAATACATTTCTATTTCAAAGTGTGTAACATATAATTACATTTTTATGTCAAAGTGTGTAACATAAAATACATTTTCATTTCAAATAAGGTCTATAATAATAGACATTTACTTTCAAAGTTTAACATGAAATACATTTTTATGTCAGTGTGTAACATAAAATACATGTTGATTTCAAATAAAGTCTATAATAATAGACATTTTAATTTCAAAGTTTAACATGAAATACATTTTTATGTCAGTGTGTAACATAAAATACATGTTGATTTCAAATAAAGTCTATAATAATAGACATTTTAATTTCAAAGTTTAACATAAAATACATTTTTATGTCAAAGTGTGTAACATAAAATACATTTTGATACCAAATATTCTTGCAAATAGCTTGATTGTATGCATGTATTACGCTTAAGCAACTCTATAATCGTCGAATCCTATACGCGAGTAAACTACATATCACAGAATGTTACATACTAATCTCTACGACTACATTAACATTACCGGTTTTTCTCGCTCATCTGTGATGCTTCTTGTGCATACTCAAGTCGGTTATGTGGTGGAAGGTCTTCTGACATGTTATACTTGCGTTGTTCGTCAGGCATGTGCAACTCCTCGTGTTTCGCTAGACTGGTCTTATTACTTCCTTTCAGGGCCTTCGGTATTGCCTTCGGTAGCAGCAGTCTGAAAAATTTAACAATACAATTAGATTCACACACTTAAAAGATAGATTCACAAATATATAAACACAAATATATATATATATATATATATATATATATATTCACAAATTAAATTGGCAGCAAAAAGAATGCAATTAGAAAAAAGAGATAAAGCAAAATCAAAGAAGAAAGCAAAGTGTAATAACTAAAGAGAAAATATGATTCTAAGAATTGAGAAAAATAAAAGATAGTCAGAGTAAAATAGTTATACGTACTTGTTGATGTACCAGCATGTGTCTCTGTAGATTGTTCAGCCTGTTGAACTCGCGACCGCACACTTCGCAATCAAACTTCTTGTCGGGATCGTGATGCTTCTTGTGCACACTCAAGTCGGTTATGTGGTGGACGGTCTTCTGACATGTATCGCACGTATACTTGCGTTGTTCGTTAGGCATATGCGACTCCTCGTGTTTCGCTAGACTGGTCTTATCCACGAACCGCCGACCGCACTAAATGCAAGGAAGCGGTCGCGATTGAGAATTATGTAGCGTCAAGTGACAACGTAGTGCCGTGGACGTGGGGAAATTTTTGTGGCACTCCAAACACTGGAACGGTCGATCGGCAGTGTGAGTCTTTCGGTGGATAAGAAGAAGAAGAGCCCCTGATACCCCGCGATCGCGATCCACCAGGCACCACCGACACTCAATTCAACATGGCTGACTTTTCGCTTTCACTTTTCGTGTCTCCGAGTCTCCGACGCCGAACATGCCCGATCGACGTTCGGCTTGTTTCGGCTCCCCGAGCCTGCATGGCCCTGCCGCCATGATGTTTCTCCCCTTCTCCTAGGAGTTTCACCCCCGTGAGACAGCCGTGGCTCTATATACGCGACGCGACGAGTTGCGAGTACCCGAGATTTTGAGATCTCGATAACCAGCGAACGGATCGAGTTCTAACTAGGCTTAATGGATAGCTGGAACCAAATTTATATAATAAAAGTATTTTTATTTTTTCCCTGCGTGCCGTACGAGCGGAGATATTACGATACATAGGATAAAGTGTAAAATTTTTAATTAAGATACGTCATCATCGTCCCAGATCGTAACTTTCGCAGTCTCGCCACGGCGCGCGACAGCAGCACTGGAGTTGCTGATTTTGTAACTTTCGTAGCCTTGCTGTTATGCGATGCGGCGCTGGCATTAGTTTGATCACACGTGATGTGACACGATCACGGGGGTGAAACTCCTAGGAGAAGGGGAGAAACATCATGGCGGCAGGGCCATGCAGGCTCGGGGAGCCGAAACAAGCCGAACGTCGATCGGGCATGTTCGGCGTCGGAGACTCGGAGACACGAAAAGTGAAAGCGAAAAGTCAGCCATGTTGAATTGAGTGTCGGTGGTGCCTGGTGGATCGCGATCGCGGGGTATCAGGGGCTCTTCTTCTTCTTATCCACCGAAAGACTCACACTGCCGATCGACCGTTCCAGTGTTTGGAGTGCCACAAAAATTTCCCCACGTCCACGGCACTACGTTGTCACTTGACGCTACATAATTCTCAATCGCGACCGCTTCCTTGCATTTAGTGCGGTCGGCGGTTCGTGGATAAGACCAGTCTAGCGAAACACGAGGAGTCGCATATGCCTAACGAACAACGCAAGTATACGTGCGATACATGTCAGAAGACCGTCCACCACATAACCGACTTGAGTGTGCACAAGAAGCATCACGATCCCGACAAGAAGTTTGATTGCGAAGTGTGCGGTCGCGAGTTCAACAGGCTGAACAATCTACAGAGACACATGCTGGTACATCAACAAGTACGTATAACTATTTTACTCTGACTATCTTTTATTTTTCTCAATTCTTAGAATCATATTTTCTCTTTAGTTATTACACTTTGCTTTCTTCTTTGATTTTGCTTTATCTCTTTTTTCTAATTGCATTCTTTTTGCTGCCAATTTAATTTGTGAATATATATATATATATATATATATATATATATTTGTGTTTATATATTTGTGAATCTATCTTTTAAGTGTGTGAATCTAATTGTATTGTTAAATTTTTCAGACTGCTGCTACCGAAGGCAATACCGAAGGCCCTGAAAGGAAGTAATAAGACCAGTCTAGCGAAACACGAGGAGTTGCACATGCCTGACGAACAACGCAAGTATAACATGTCAGAAGACCTTCCACCACATAACCGACTTGAGTATGTACAAGAAGCATCACAGATGAGCGAGAAAAACCGGTAATGTTAATGTAGTCGTAGAGATTAGTATGTAACATTCTGTGATATGTAGTTTACTCGCGTATAGGATTCGACGATTATAGAGTTGCTTAAGCGTAATACATGCATACAATCAAGCTATTTGCAAGAATATTTGGTATCAAAATGTATTTTATGTTACACACTTTGACATAAAAATGTATTTTATGTTAAACTTTGAAATTAAAATGTCTATTATTATAGACTTTATTTGAAATCAACATGTATTTTATGTTACACACTGACATAAAAATGTATTTCATGTTAAACTTTGAAATTAAAATGTCTATTATTATAGACTTTATTTGAAATCAACATGTATTTTATGTTACACACTGACATAAAAATGTATTTCATGTTAAACTTTGAAAGTAAAATGTCTATTATTATAGACCTTATTTGAAATAAAAATGTATTTTATGTTACACACTTTGACATAAAAATGTAATTATATGTTACACACTTTGAAATAGAAATGTATTTCATGTTATAAATTTTGAAATAAAAATGTATTTTATTTTATATGCAATTAATTTGTTCTTTATTGCGCATTCCTTCATTTAATGACGAAAATAACATTATTTATTAACATATATTATTCTATATTATTTACAGTTCATATAGGCCGTGTTCCGATATACACTGCCAGTATTGAAAATCTATAGTTTACGTATAACGTAAATTATAGATTTTCAGTACTGGCAGTGTATTCGGAACACAGCGGACAGCCACAGATATAGAATGTAGTTCCACGGCCATGCTGCTAGGAGCGCGTCGATCGCGCGGCGTTTCGTGTTTCCAATCTTATACATAGAGCTTGCACTTCTAATTGTATATGTTCTGTGGACACGATTCCGTCGTGAGCCGTGGTTCAGTGCGGACGTGTGCCGTGCTGCTCGGCTTGCTTGTTTTGTATAAGCGACGGAAATGTTTGAGTAGTCCTTGTTCATTAACCTTGAGTCTCAAGTCTTAGTTCTAAGTGAATTGAGTTTGCCACGTTATAGAGATTTGCGTATTAGATTGCTGTGATGAAGCTGAATTCCGGCATTTTTGGCTGATCCGACCACCTGCTTGCTTGCTTGCTGCTTGAAATGATTTGCCACGCTTAGTAGTCTGTGCATGAGATGGCTGTGATGAGGCATATTCTTTCATTGGCGATCTTTGCGGCTAACTGAGAGAAGATTGAAACCTCGTGGGTCACGTGGATGGCTGGAGCTGTTTTGTGACTTGCATAGCTGACTGAATGCATATTCAAGCTTTTTCAGCTAAGTTATTTCTGTGTGTTGGTCTGAGAGCAAAGTAATTGTTAGCTTTTCTTTTCTTTTCTTAATTATGTTAACCTTAACCGTTTTTCTTTTTGAATAATTCTCATGCTAATTTTAATTTAATTTATTTATTATTTCATTTATATTAAGAAATTTGCCTTATGCTTATATTAGTTTATTATAGTTTTGTTAGTTTATAGTGTTCTTATTTTTCATATTTTCTTAGATTAATTGAATTTATGATTTAGTGATGTATTAATTATGTTCTGCGACATTCACTTTTCCGTTTATATTGGAATCTTGTTTTCGTTCATAGTTCCTGGAATGTTGTTTGTGTCTTGAGTTTGTCTGTTCTTGTTTTCCTTTTTCCTTTCTTCTACTTGTGTCCTTTGTAATTCCTGTGTTTACCTTATCCTCTTGTGCTTGTAACTATCTCCTTGGTGATTCTTCGTCGCGTTTGAAATATTTTCGTACTTATTTGTTATTTCTTCTCAATATGCGTAAGAACGGGAATAATAAGAAGAACCGATCCCCTGGTTCTAATATGGATTCTTCGTCTCCTAAGAATAAACATCCCCGTCGGGATGAGGTTTCTGAGACCTCGATTGCAAGTAATTCTAATGTTAACTCGGAGAATCAGGCTGTTGGTCGTCAGAAATTTGTTATGTCTCAGATGGACAATAGATATTCTAATTTAGTCGTTGCGCCTTTCCCGGTTCATATTGAATCCTTATCTGATGTATCGAACATAGGTAATTTGCACCCTATGAGTCTGGGTAAATTGCTTATTAAGAATTTTGAACATATTAATTCGATTCGGAGATTAGGGAAAAACATTATTTGCGTTGAGTTCTCGGAATATGGTGAGGCTAATAAATTAATAGAGAGTAAGAATTTGCTTCCTCCTGGATTAGCTATTTATGCTCCTAATTATAAAATATATAGAGTGGGGGTGATTAGGGACGTCCCAGTGAGAAATGTAATACCGAAAGGATGTCGAAACAACGTCGTAGTCGTCAAAATTAGCTCGGCAGCGCTGGCAAGGGTAAAAAACTCGACGTTTATTTGAATTTCGACCTATTTTCGAGTAACCTTAAATAAACTGACATAATGATAAATAGCCACTCCTACTACTGTTTTGTTCAAAGTTACTGGTTGTAACTCTGTGCACATCCGTTTATACGTAAAATGTCGATTCGAGATCGAAATGATATCAATATGATATTGTTGCAAATACTATATTATAAAACATATTAAATTGCAGCATTCCCAACTTCATCCAGGTTTCGTCATATAATGTTAGTGTATATACTGTCACGGCTTTTTGCACTCGGGCGCAAGCCGGATCAAAAGGGGACGGTAGAGAGTCAGGTGTCAGGCCTTTCAAATTGGTCCCTCGCACGAAATCTCTTGACTCGCGAAATAAACTATTGGGCGCCAGACGCGGCAAATCGCGTCCACTAAATACAACGATCCTCAACTAATTTATCACGACAACTCGAATGCTTCAATTCGCAAAATTCGTCAAAACGCAAGTAACGATTCACGAAAGCTCCAACTTAATTATTCGTGCAAAGGCCGACCAGCTCAACCTAACGGTAGAGGGGCAGGGCAAGGCAGGGCAGTGCAAGAGGACGACGGGATAACGGCTAAATAATGCGCCACATGTATAATAAAAATAGATGATCGTTTATTACTAATATCTGGTAATGAAATTGGTGAAGCAGTTGTTTAATAGTAGTAATTTTAATAATAATATTTAAATGAATCCGTGGAAGAATAACAAAGTTGAGTGAGGCAATCGCCTCCGCCTATCGAACTGTAATCAAGTTCGTTTACAAAAATTAAAGAAGAAACGATGAATACTAAAGCGAAGTAATAACAGACGCGAATTTGAATTGAAACAAGCTCGAAACGCGAATAATGCACGACACGAGTAGCGTAAGATCAGACGGAAAATATACTAGAATTTATGAAAGTATTAATTGACTGAATGATAGAGGTCTCTAGATCGTTACGGAACAAACAAAGAACTAAACAATGAGATCCAAATAACATTCGCGATACGTCTCGCAATCAAAACATAATTCTGTAAATATTATAAACAATAAAGCCACAAATGTCGACGATCAAATATAATTTCTGCGTGCGCCAAACGGAGCGCGACAACGTAATCCTGCGAGATTACAACTCGCCCAAGAAACAGATAATCACGCTGGGATCGCAATAAGTCTATCAATTAGACTCGGAGATTCAACTCCGGTCCACTTTGTTCTGTTCTGTCGTCAGTGGTTTTTACGCCGTTTCGGCGTGAGCTCTCCGCACGCGCGACGCAATCACGGGCGCAATAGAGCACGCAAATCAGCAAAATATTCCGTACTTAACAATAACGCGAGAAAGGTTCCGGATAACGCGAACGATAGTAAAGATAACGCAACGAATAAACCAGGGTAACGCAGTATTAATATTCCGACTCAGATAATGCCAATGAATAATATCCGGACGCGAATCTAATACAAAATATCAAACGCGAATAATAACGCAACACTAATACGCGGCAGCGGAAAACGCACACATAATAACGTTAATATTGCAATTAATAATTATCGCCATTAAGATCGCTAATAATAATACCAAATAAGGTCGCAAATAATAACACGACAATATTGGAAATAATCCAAAGAACGCGAGATAGTATTCGGACGCGACTCTAACACACAAGAGTATCCAACGCGAACAATGGCGCAAAACAAATACGCGGCAGCGAGAAACACAGGATACTAGAAAAACGATATAAACAGTAACGCGGAAGAATATTGCAAATAATAACGCGAAGAAAGATCGCAACTAATAACGTCAACTGACTACAATTAATATCGCGAGATCCTATTACGAATAATAATGTCGACTATTATCTCAACTAGTAACGCAAACTAATATCTCTAATGGTTACGCAAAATAGTCTCGTGATTAATAACGCGGAACGATAGCGACTACTAACGTAAAGGATCTCACACACAATAACGCGAAATAATATCGCGACTACTAACGCATCCTAGTAACACAGATAAGTAACGCAAAATAATTACACAAACAATAACGCGAAATACTACAGCGACTAATAACGCCAAATAATCACAAATAATAACGCGAGATACTATCCCGACGGATAACGCAATATAATATCGCGAAACGATATCGCAAGTAATACGATGGGGTATCGTCGCGAATAATATCTTCAGAACGCGACACGGAAATAGTACGCAGCGAACAACGTGCAAAAACACGCGGTATGCGGGCGCGACGTGACTCGCACGCCGGGGCGCGGCGGCGGAGGCGCGAGCGCGAACGCTGGTACGACTCGGGACGGCACTACGCAATCGAAAACGCCAAAAAGGGTCGAACTCACAACGGAACGCGAGCAGATACGAGTCCACGTCACACTCAACGCGCACTCGAAGTCGGTCGTAAGAACGCCGGACTCCACACGGTACGCGAGCAGATACGAAGTTACGCCACACTCAACGCGAACCCGAGAACGTACGCCATACACGAATCTAATACGCGGCCACTCCCGCACGCCGTCCGCGCGAACGCGAGGCCTCGACCTTCGACCCCGCCGAAGGTTGCCGCACACGCCCGCGATCACGATCTCCAAGGGGGTCGTTACGCGACGCGAATCCGCGATGCCCTAATCCCGCACACACAAGCTCGCGCGATCGCCAGGGGGGCCCTCCGCGCTCGATGCCGATCGCTACCGCGTAAATTATTTCCTACGCCGTGCACGGCGAGCGGACACCAAAATTCACTAAAGCGGCACTGACGCGAATCGGCACAAAACGCGAACGCGACCCGACGGCTTTTCCGTGGCTGGACACAAATAGTTAATCGGGCAACCTCACCGTCGCCTGACTCGGCCTCCTCGGCGTTACCGCCTCCTCAGGGCGCTGGTCCGGGTTAGCTTCCTCGCCTCACACACTCTTACAAACGCGAATCTTTTTCGGCCGAGACACGTCCGAACTCAACGAGGGGGCGAACCGAAAGAGATCGTCCCTTCGGTCGCTCGATTGCGGGTCGACGACGCGCCCCACCCCGGGGGTGCGTACGTCTGTGGCGCGATAGCGCGGGCTAATCGGGATCGATCCCGCAAGTACGCCGCGACAATTCGCGTAACGTGGTCTCGCGTGATTCGTCGCGGGGTGCCTCGCGACTCCGCGATAATCGATCGATGGGGTGATCGGTGAAAACGGGTCGGGTGTCCCGGTTCGCCTCACGGCGTCTCCGGCGCGGGGGCGTCCTTCCCCGCGACTTCCCGGTCGGAGTCGTGACCGTCTTAGCGATTACGCCGCGTCCGGCGTAACGCTGTCGCGGCGGGGTCGTTCCGCCCTCCCGCATCCAGAACGCCGGGACCGCTCCCGTCCTCACGCCAGGATCACGCGGTCGAAGTCTTGCCCCGCTCTCCCCTGTGCGTGGCCCGCGACGATCCTCCGTCTCTGCACTGCTAATTTCTGGGGCGTCCTTCGCCCCTCGCACTGCTCCTCCCCCATGATGCCCGCAAGGTCGCTGCCGAAGATGTTTTCGCCGGTGGATTCCGGCGAGGTGCCGCGATTACAAAAAAAATAATAAAAACAAAAAGGTAATTAATACGCTATCAATTAACAACGAGGCCCCCTGGAGATTTCGCGCTGCTCTTCCGGCTCGCCCCCGAGTGCAATTCCGCGCCCCGTGGCGGCGGCGGGGACGCTGCAACGTGCAGCGGAGCTGCCACGTCACAATACATGTACATATATGTATGTCTTTCCTATCGGGATAAGTGTATCGATATATATACTGCGGTTGATTGACGATATATACGGTCGTGAGCGGACTTAGCCGAATCGGCGACGTCGGCGAAAGCAACACGCCGCGAGCGGACTCTAGCCGACTCGGTGTCGTCAGCGAAAGCAACACGCCGCGAGCGGACATAGCTGATTTGGCGTCGTCGACGAAAGCAACACGCCGCGATACATCGATATATCGATTCTTGCGGGGCTATATATATCGCTCGAGCCTAACCTAATCTCGGTGCATTTGGCGGCATGTAGCCACATGTAGCGGACGTACAGCGGTTCATTGGTAACAGTTTTGCCGGTTATATAACGTCGTAATTCTCACGTGCAGCGGCTTCAGCTTGGGTTCATTATATCTTGCAACGGACAACGAAAATCTACCAGTGAGTAATACAAATATTATTTTACTCTTTGTTATTTCGTATAACAATGCATATCAGTCAGATGGACTACAATCTTGCTTGAAGGTTAGGATGTAAAGGCAACACAGGCTGTGATCAATTTGGCGCTATAAATGCTTCAAAGGTAGCAGTATTGCCGGTTATAACATCGTAATTGTTCTCACGTGCAGTGGCTTCAGCTTGCAGGG
This sequence comes from Leptothorax acervorum, assembly GCA_035220615.1. Classification (NCBI taxonomy): domain Eukaryota; kingdom Metazoa; phylum Arthropoda; class Insecta; order Hymenoptera; family Formicidae; genus Leptothorax; species Leptothorax acervorum. The sequence continues at coordinate 57,700 of JASTWQ010000415.1, forward strand.
TTCATTATATCTTGCAATGGACAACGAAAATCTACCAGTGAGTACTAGAAATATTATTTTACCCTTTGTTATTTCGTATAAGAATGCATATCAGTCAGATGGACTACAATCTTGCTTGAAGATTAGGATGTAAAGGCAACACAGGCTCATGTGATCAATTTGGCGCTATAAATGCTTCGAAGCGTTAAGCTGGAATCACACAATGCAAGATTGTCATGCCTGCATTCATGCTTGCACGCTGACTGACGCTGACCAATGCATCGAACGTTGCTCGTTTTGCTGTTTAAAACGTCACATAAAGTTATACGAAGCTTGCAACGATGGAAACATGTTTTAAGTACACAAGATAACAACAAATATAAAAATGCAGACAGAAGCGAAAATGTAAATAATATTGGTTTTTATGATAATTGTAATGAAAGTAATCATTCGAGTGATGATGTTGATGTCAACAATAGTGATGGTGATTATGCCAGTAATAATAGTAACGATGATAGTGATGATTCAAGATCATCTACCACATCTGCAAATTCTAATCAAGATCTTAACCATGACCAAATGGAACTTTACTTTGAGAATAACGAGGTTAAGGAAACTTATCTTATTGAAGTGTTGCGTATTTGGGCCTTGGAAAGTGGTTTGCTTTCAATGCGAAAACTTGACTCGCTGCTAATTAAACTGAAACTTTTGTTTTCTAACATTCCTTTGTCATATAAGACATTGCTTGACACTCCTTCAAACACCCAAATAATACAAATTAATGGAGGTCAACTTTGGTACAAAAGTATTACTAAAAATTTAAATTCTATGAATCTTGAGAATTATTTGAAAATTTATGATTATTAGTTTATACCTACAACAATCATCACATTGATTGACAATAATGTCATCTTTTTTTTTTATTATTTTTTGCTTTCTAGGAGCTCGACTAACCAAGTTTGACGTCGGTAATATTTCTGTGGCAGAGAAAATTGCCTCAACGTGGCTGACCAATAGCTCATGGAGAAAGCAGGAAGATGGTTCTTGTGGGAAAAGGACTGAACGACATGTCTCCGAGTCTTTAAGGGGGGAAAAGAGGTCATCAACATAATACGGCTAATTTTTAACTATTCCAAAGATTTTAGCTAGTCGAGATTATATGTACTATACACATATGTATATGTCTCTTCACACAAACGTAAGGTGCAAAAATCTTTTTTAGTTCTTTTCTATGTGATTTTTATATTTTTTTTATTTTCTTTATAAGAAAAGATAATTATTATCTGTCAAGTTTTGAAAGTTTGTTTAATTTTAGAGAGGCGGCAACTAATATAAGAATGATTTCAGTTATTCTTTTCTTGTTTAATTTTATTTTCACTGTAACTATTCATGCAAGATGATATATATGTGAGTTGATTGTTCCATGTTAATAGTTTAACTTTATATGTATAAGGAGTACTAATACTATTAAGATTAAATAAACTTCCTTTTCTGAGAATTGTACTTTTTTGTACGTTAAAGAAAGTCAATTATTATCTATAAAATTTTGAAAAATATATATTTATAAGAGAATATATAGAGGGGTTAGAGCCATAGTGGTGTCAATTTTCCTGACCACTTTTTTTTTCTTCTTTCAACATATCTGCATGTCTAGACTGCATCTATGAACTCAACTCGATAGGTTAAAAAAAGTGACACCACTATGGCTTTACCCCTCCATATATAACTGGTAAAAGGTTTTATTTTGTGTTTTCTTGTTTATTTCTATTTCTTATACATATTTTTTATTAGTATAAAAGTCAAAAATTTTGAAGGAAAATATAGAAAATACAAAAATAAATAGTATTTCCTATAATTTTGTTAAAAAGAACAGTCGTACAAAGAAGGCAAGAAAAGGAAAAATAGTGATGTTTTGATCAAGATGTAGAAATTACAAATTTTGATTTAGGTATCTTATTCTTGCGGTTATACGATTCAAATGGTATAAAACCTAATTTACAGCAGTTGCAACGCTAGAGAGTATTATACATGAATCTTTTATGCATAATTCTTATAGATTGCGATGTACCAATGTGTGGATGTACCAATGTGTGGACTCATTTTGACCTCTTATTTTTACACGTTATTTTACTTTACTAGGTCAATCACAAAATGTTGAACGGATTTTCTTACTTTTTCTTAGTTTATTCAGCGCGAAATTCGTTGTTATTCTGCTGTTGAGTTAATGAAATGATACTGATGTGTAAGATTATCAATCCGTCTTTTGTTTAGAAGGACTGTACGTAGCTTTTCTCAAGAGTATTATAATGCATAAAAGTTTGTTTAATTTTAGAGAGGCGGCAGCTATTTTGTATTTTCTTCTTTATTTCTATGTCTTATACATATTTTTCATTACTACGAAAATTTTGAAGAAAAATAAAATACAAAAATAAATAGTATTTTCTATAATTTTGTTACTTACCTTTAGTTTAATTTAATCTAATAAACAATAAATAAGTTTCTTGTAAATCGTGTTTACATATACATATTGGTAAAAGATAAGGCAATATATAGGCTGGATCCCGTAAAGCGCATTATTATATGCACGCATTTTTCTATAGTAAACGTTACGTAGTATGCTATAGATATATGCACGCATATGCGCTTTACGAAACCCAGCTAATGCTTTGATGTGGTATGTTAAAATCGCACTGCTTTTGATGTAAAAAATAATTCATAATTTAGCTCTTTTGGATGTCGAAAATTACTTGAAATCGAGCTGATTCCGATATCAAAAATGTCTCGAAACCGAGCTGATTTCGATATCGAAAAGGACCTCGAAACCAGGCCCGTCTGATTCTCGAATCGATTTTGAATTTCGAGGACATATTTTCGATATTATTGTGATATCATTTCGACTTTTCATTTCTCACTGGGTACGCAGAAGCGTATGTCGATTACGCACTTTGCCGCGCGTACGAGCAAATTAGGCGTGATACGTCGATAACCGCGTACATACGAGCCGATCATCTGCCGATAGACATCGCGATAGCGATTCCGACATAGTCCGACGCGTAAGATACGAGGACGCCGCGACGACACCATCCGAGTCAATCACTGTTACCAGCGTGTCCATTGAGCGTCGGAGATGATGTTGAAAGCGTTCTCCGAGAATCCTAACCTCTCTGCAGCGAAAACCCTGCAGAGACCTTGCGCGAACAAACGACCATTGCCAATGGCCTACCGAGGTCCCGATTAGGACGTATACCGAGTTTCACCCTGATCCGACCTGGCTGCAGCTAACTTCCTGCAGGAACATCATCTACAGGAACAAATGACAGGGATGACTTCGCTGGGTCCCAAGGAAGCCCACGGACCGACTCCCGTCGTTCTACGAACCCTCTGCAACAAAATTGTTGCAGACACCTTCCCCGAAGAAAAGTCTGTCATAGGTGCGTTCGCGAGAGCCTAACTAACGCGTCTATCAAGGTCCCGTTCTAGTCCGACGATTCTGCAGGAAGACCATTGCAGAATGTTAGAAAATTGAAATCATGGTGTAAAGAAAGTAAGGTGTGCTACTACGCACGTTTTTGAACAGCCAATAAAATTTTGTTCCAGCGGCCGCCATTTTGGAGTGGCAAATTAAATTGACATATTACTCACTCATTTTTGTACAATTTGCATAAAATTAATAAAAAGCTAAAATAAAGGAAAAAAATAAAATAAACTTTTAATATGCATATATTATATAAAATTGTAATAAAAAAATTAAACATTTACATAAAAAAGAAATAATAAAGTAATAAAAATTTGAAAAAGATGCACACGTAACAAACGGAACATATTTATTACGAACGTATATATATTAAATATATATATATCTATGTGTGGTCAAGTATAATAAAATAAATGAAACAATAAACAAACCAATAAACACAGTTATTTACTAATAATATAAAACGTGAAATATTAATATTTTTTGTTTGTTACTTTTTTCATTTTTTTCTGCGATTTTCTTTTATAATTTTCTGTATTTATTTTTTTATTAATTTCTCGCAGACGAATATAAGTTCGGGTTCTAATTAGACATAATAGTACCTCTAGAGATATCGCTAAAGTTTGTTTGTTTTTCCAAACTTTTTCAGCAATTGTGTCCTACTCCCAGAACAGATTATATCCATAAAGCCTCTTTGTATGCACTTGCATGAAAATAAAGTGAACAGATACGAGCTACACATATATGTACAAAATATTTATTATTATTTATTTATTTATTATAATATTAACAAATACAACAAAATCGAACAAGTGTTTTTGCTTAACATACCATTTTTTACATTAATATTTTCATTTCCACAGATAACTTTCCATTGCTCACTCATTACTGGATCTGCAGGAAATCTAAAAAATCTGAGATTTTCAGATCCCTTTCTCCCCGTATAACTTCGGCAACTTTTTACTGCACATGAAGGCATGTTAATATAATTAACTTTTTACTCGTGTAATTACCGGGTACTGTAGTACAGACGTCTAAAATTAAGGTTAAGTGCCTTTCGATGTAAACACAGGAATTTAAAAATGGAGGCGGTTGGTACAATGCGCAGAACGATACGAAAACGCGTCCTCAGTATGAGCACACCTTACTTTCTTTACACCATGATTGAAATAATTGTTCGGAGGGTCCTTAAGGGATGCCAATTAGCAAAAATATCGCATTGCCATTAAGATCTGATCGTTCTGCAACCAACTTCCTGCATGAACGTCATCGCCGGAAAAATGCGTTGTTTTCCATTATATTAGTAGATAATAATTATCTGTGATGAAAAGCGATCTTCGTACATCCATAAATGACGAAATTGCGCCGTACCTGTGAATTCATGTAATAGCATGTAATATGTCATATGTAAATCCTCAAATATATACTCAGAGTTCAGAGATACGTTTCCAGTATTACGAAGGTACAATAATCGATCATACGACATTCCTGCGTGTTTGTCAGTCTTGTTTGTCGGGAACGAACAGGTTACGATCACGTGATACGGCTGACGCAATACCAGGCGTGGGGGGTACTGCGTAGAGGGGAACGTGCGACGCAGCGAGCGAGCGCTCGTGGTTAGTCGTCCGGGAGATCTCAGAGAGACAACTCAATACACGAAACTGTCAAGTATTCGCGAACGTTCTCGAACGAGAGAGAGAATCTCATATACAACCGGCGAGGCCCGTGTACGGAGCGATATCCGGATATATCACGTATCGTTGATAAGTGCGTGCGACTTATAACGAATAGTGCGAATTTATACATCCGTATACGAAACAAAGGACAATCACGCGGGAGAATATTATATATTCTCATAACGACCGTGGTGACACCCATGTTGCGGACGAACATTCGTGATTATTCGTAAATTGTCAATTTTACACGCGACACGCGAACTGTGATATACGATAACGTTGATACACCACGAGTGAATGTAAATCATCGTTGATCGAACTGAATGACTATTTATTCTGAATTTATTAAATAAATACATTGTTATACAAAAGTGATATCCTCAGTGTTTGAAATCATTCGACGATATCCTGTGACCTGTCCTGAGTCACCTTCTAAGCGGAAGATTCATGCGAAATCACCGTTCCTATAAAAATTAAGTCCAAGTAAATGCACATTGATTACGTTATACGTATACGATATACGATACCTGAAATTCTGCGACGATCCTGATGGTGAGGCATCCGTGACGATCCAGAGGTCCAGAGCATCGTTGGTAGTAAGCGGCTTCTACGAAGGAGGTCCATCCGTGTGTGACGATACGCCGTGCGGCCTGCAGCAGTCCGGAACACCTGAAAAAGAGAAAAAGGGGAATTAGTCGACAGATACGGTTAGTAGTATACTTACCTTTCTCGGTTTAACGGGTAAAATCGAGTGGCGACCGTGTTTCACGAATTTTCAACATTTTCGGAGATTTAAATGAATGAGTCGTATCGCGCGTGACCCTACGTGTCCGGTTACAACGTAACTTCATTTGCAACAATTAAAAAAAATTGGGTAAATTTCTACAATTAGGGCCTCAACGAGAAATCAATCGCCACTGAAATATGTTGTAGGGGCGGTCTTTCTGAGTAATTCTATGCAAGAAAAAAGTGGGGGACGGCATTGGTTTAGAAGATATAGCAAATTGAAATTTTCTTAATTGACAGTTATTTTGAGTATTATGAGATATATATATATGAGAGACTAATATACCAAAGTACATGCGTGGACAGAGGAGCGCGTTCCACACAAGTCGGGGGTTGCGGGGGGTCGCCCCCCCCCCCCACCTGCACCCTCCCTACCAACCCTGTATAGGGTGGACCTCGCTTCAACTTACAAAGCGCATACTTATAAAGCGCGTCACTAACCTATAGGTTTATAATATCTAATAAAAAGCATTAAAATTCTGAAATTTCAATTACGCCACATTTTCGCAAAAACTCTATTAATTCATTTTGCCTTTCACATATGGATAGAAACTGAAATAATTTCATTGTTCTATTAATTGTTATAATACAGGACTACTGACGATAGACTTCATTGCTCGATTGTCGGTCGAAGACTGTGACGTTATGATTTTTGTGAGAACACGAGAATTATGTTTACTGTGCAAGGTGAAGAAAGGTCGACCCCCAAATTTTATCAACAGTTTTGGATTCGAGGGCAAAAACACGCTCCTCTGCCCACGCATGTACTTTGTAAGTTGTAAAGCGAGGTCCACTCCCCCCCCCCCCCCGACCCCTGTGGAATACGCTCCTCTGTCCACGCATGTACTTTGGTATATTAGTCTCTCATATATATGTATATCTCATAATACTCAAAATAACTGTTAATTAACGAAATTTTAATTTGCTATATCTTCTAAACCAATGCCGTCCCCCACCTTTTTCTTACGTAGAATTACTCAGAAAGACCTCCCCTACAACATATTTAAGTGGCGATTGATTTCTCGTTGGGGCCCTAATTGTAGAAATTTACCAAAAATTGTTATAAAAAATAAAGCAATGTTAAATGTAACTAAAAATAAAGATACCTACTTTTCTTTGTACTTTTCAACATAATTATTTTTATTACATTGTATTCTGTATAATTGTGAGATAGGTTAAAAAATTAAAAAAAAGAACGACATATTAGCTGAAAGTCCTGCTGTTGACAAAATTGCTTCTTAAGTTAATCATCGATTAAAATTAATCGCGACTCGCGACGTTTGTCGAAGTAACCCTAATAATCTGATTGACAATTTGGGATTTTATTTAGAGATATTATGTAAATATTAGGTACAATTAGTTGTCTTATTATTCAGTAATATTATTAAGAAAAAACATAATTTCAAATTGATAGTTTTAATACAAGTAATTTTTGAATTTGTAATAATCATTTCCCGATTGGCTGTTAATTAGGTTGTGTTAGTAACACGAACAGCCGCGTGCGCCAATCGAAACGTCCGAAAATTTTATTGCACTACAAATCGCACAAATGAAATCTCACCCGATGACGATACTGTCGTTAGAGTTACAGAATAGGACTAAGCGCGCGCGTAAGCGGAGATAGGTCTGCATGCTATTTTACGTTCCGCCCGCTATACGGGGGAGAAAGTAATCACTTTCTCCCCGCTACGTTATCAATTTTCTTTCCTAGGGAGGAAAGTAAGCCCTGGCGTGAAATTGGCCGCTTTTGCCTCGCTCTACAGGCACGGAAACTTTCCGTGCAGGTGTTGTGAAAATATACTTGTTCCATGTTGAAAAAAATTTTATATTAACTAAATATATATAGCGTACTGCAGAGAAGATGATCATGGTGGTACGCAAATTTCTGCAGAAAATCACATTTTAACATTTGTATGGTTAGTAAATTTTTAATCACAATTAGGATTTCTCTGCACTATAACTGTTCGGTAAATTTATTCTTTAACCGTATTATCGGTATAATCGGTCCAGCGAATTTCGTTCTGACCGAGTCTCTTTGCGACGACCGCGCTCGTTGGCGTGAGCTCCGCGTCGAGCTGGCCGTTCGGCTCCGTCCGGCGCTCCTCGGGCCGGTTTGCTATGCTGCCGGGCCCGCCGGGCTGCAGATCAGATTCGCCTAGATACCTCGCCGGTTCGCACGTATTCTCATACGTTCGCATTATAAGTTTCGCATTAATTTGGTTCTGTTCGGGACTCGATCTCGTGTGTGTAAGAGAAATAAACAGACAATTCAGAGAAACAATAATTCATTTCTCGACCCGCCCGATCGCGAGAGACAACGCCGCAGATCATCGCGGGAGCGCAGCCACATGCCGCATTCTTAAACATTTGGTCCTTCGAGCCGGATGACACGCTTGGTCATCCACCTCACGCACGAGTCAGTCGAGCAAGCCTCCGAGCATCCAGAAAGTGAACCAGCGAAGCTGCGTATGCCAGCCTAAATCCTAGACAAGGGGATTTTGGTCGTGGCAATCACGTGCGCGTACGCCGACACCATCAGGCACAAGGTCAAGATCGACCAAGCGCCATTTCGGAAGGCGTACTATCTAACAACGTACGACTTCTGGAATTCTCCAAAGACGGACGAATATCATCGTTTGGTCTTCCCTGCTGCAGTCAAGGCGCAGTGAGCGACGAGGCTCAAGAAAGCCGTTCGCTTTCACACAAGGGCAGCAATTATCGAAAGATAACGTTAATCGTCGAGCTACGGCGGAAATCATCGGAAAAGGAACGACGAAGGAAGCTTCCAGAGACGGCGGCGGAAACATCGAGATTTGGCGGAAATTTCCAGAGGCAACCTAGCGCCACCGTTACCTCCAGTCGTCATATTGAAACGTCGCAAGAGAGAGAGAGAGAGAGAGAAGGAGAGAAACAACGAGTTCGTCCCGCGCTTTTCGCGTTATCGTAAGGTAAGGGAAATTGTTCCGTGTTGTTGCCGACCAGATTCTTTCTTGTGCTTGTGCGCGTATCCGTTACGTATTTCGTCCTTCAGTTCGCGCATTCGCTCCGCCACTCGCGTATTTGTTCCTTCAGTCAGTGTATCCGTTTTGTCACTTGCGTATTCATTCGTCATTTCGCGCATTTGCTTCGTCACTCGCGTATTCGTGGCGTCAGTCAGTGTATCCGTTTGTTTGCTGTTGTTACTTGCGTATTCGTCGCCATGGCTAACGAGCAAAATCTAGCGGCGTTAAAGAGGCAGCGCGCGACTATAAAGTCTTCGTGCACGCGTACCTGTACGTATGTCGGAACAATTACGGCCGTTACGCCATCCGTAAGCGCTCAGCTCAAGGAGCACAAGACAAAGCTAGACCAATATTGGTCGGAATACAACGCAGTGCAAACTCAAATCGAAGCAATCGATGAAAGTGAGACCGCAGATCGTTCCGCGTTCGAAGATTCGTATTATGTATTGGCCGCTAGAATTACAGAAATGCTTACTCGCCACGACTCTCTATCGCGGAACGCCGCGACACCTTCACCGACGGGTTCCGGCGTTTCTAACGGGTTGGAGGCTAGATTAAGCCTACGGTTACCGAAACTAGATCTGCCAAGGTATACCGGCCAGTACGACGAATGGTTTCCCTTTTTTGACGCCTTCAACTCAATAATGAATTCGAACGACTCTCTCCCAAACGATCAGAAACTGCAGTATTTACGCGGGTGCCTTTCGGGCGAGGCAAGCGACGTCATCAATTCTCTAGAGATCTCAGATTTAAATTACGATGTGGCGTGGCGCCTGTTAAAGGAACGCTACGATAATAAGCGAGTTATCGTGCATACTCACGTCAAATCGATCATGGAGCTTCCCTCCATGACGAAGGAAAATACTGTAGAACTACGTCAAATTGCGGACGGCGCGGCGAAGCATATTCACGCGCTTCAAACATTGCGGCGCCCGACCACTCATTGGGACGATCTTTTAATATACGTTTTGGTTTCCAAACTCGATTCACTCACAGCGCGTGAGTGGCAAATTTCCTTGACCGGCTCCGAGCTTCCGACCTTGAAGCAGCTTTTAGATTTTATCACTCACAAGTGCCAGGTGTTAGAGGCCACAGGCAAACCGAGTGTCAGCACACGTGCTAAGTCAAACGCGAAGCATCAGGCCGCCTGTCACGCGGTTCTGAAGTTCAAATGTAGTTACTGCAGCGGTGATCATTCCGTATATTTATGCAAGGATTTCTTGGCGCTTCCCATCGCTCGTAGAATTTCGGAAATTCGCACTCGAAAACTTTGTGCCAATTGTTTACGCTCCACCACGCACGTGGCTAACAAGTGCAATTCAGGCTCCTGCAGGATATGCAAGGCCAAACACAATACGTTACTTCACGCGTGTTTAAAGTAGGGACGTCGTAGAAATCCCGCGAGAAGAGGAGGGACGATACTTGGAATAACGAAACGCAATAGAATACTTTTAATAAATTTATAAGGCAGAACTACTCGGTGGAATACCAGCATATGCTGCTAGGACAAGGGAAAACTGGCCGAAAAACCTTGTCAGTATTCGTTACAGATAATAAACATAATACAAAAATATGATAATACAGTTGAAAATACAAGAATAAATTAATATCCAGTATAAAGCACAATACAAATAAATATTGGTGAATACTCAAGAGATAATAAAGAAAGAATTAATAAGATAAATCTCTTCTTAACTATAAACACTGTTCAATAAAAATATCACTCGAAATGAAGTGAGAGCTGTTGATAAATAAAGTAAAAGGTAAATCAGTAATAATTAAACCAAAGAGAATACGAGTTAAAATGGAATTAAGAATATCTAAGGATAAGTGGTAAGTCCGAATATAAAGTAAAGTAATCACTCTTAAATCACTCAGTTTGAGCAGCTAGAATTAATAATGGATAAATCAAATAATAGTAATAATACACTATTCAAAATTAAATAGGGAACACTTTTGATATGCTCAAAATTTGGGCTATTTTCAAACCGCTGAAACTCGGCGAAAAATCATCGTAGACACAAAATTAAAAAGCATTTTGAAGCTTGAAACTTCTTCTTTCAAGTGCTTTTTGACGATTTCAATTATCTCTTTTTGTTACAAAACGGCATAATGATAAAGCTTGATCCGTCAAAATAGAAATTTTTAATGCAACTTTGCTAAGCTACATCTGGCGTGCAAAAAATCATGGAGAATTTCTATTATTTGCATCATATAGTGGATTCTTTCCCCTTTAATTTAAGAGGTTGTGGAGCTTTGTGCGATTTCTTTTGGCTGAGTTATTGAGGTTTGAATAAAAAGTGGTCACTTTGACTTTGACCGCTTATAACTCGTGAAAAATCAACGTACAGCATTCTGCAAAAAAGCGTTGGAAAGCTGAAAGTTAGCCCTTTCGAACGCTGTTATTGTTTTTTTCTCAGCCTTGCGCTTTCTATCAGCAAATCGAGTTTAAAAAACATGTAAAAAATCACATATTTTTCGTTTTTTCTTTAAGTCAGTATATTGTTGCGAATAAAGGTCCAATCAAAATCGCTACAACAAAGTTTTGTAGTCCGATTATACCTCAATAACAAACAATAACGTTTATCAGCTAAAAAAATTTTGTTCCATGTGTCCATCGCACTTGAAATTGCCAAAATCTCAAAAAAACTAAAAAAATCAATGCTCAACTGCAGTTAATGAAGAAAAATCTCTCAAAAAATTAAACACGCATTTTAAAGCTTGAAGCTTTAATGTTAACGCGTTATTGGATGTTTAAAATGTTTATCTTCCTTATTCTATGCTTTAAAAAAACACATTGTTTTGTTTCTTAAATTACGTACGATTTTTTAATCTGCAAATCGATAAAAAAATATTTCTTGAAAGATGTAACACAAGTAAAAGTAGGACATTTTAACTACCAACGCTTTTTTAATTTTCCTACGATTTTTTTGACCAAGTTACAGGATAATGAAGTTAACCTTACAGTTTTCTGAAAATTCCGTTTACCGCCGGCATTAGCGTTACCCAATGATTTTGTTGGATTTGCGGTAAACGGAATTTTTTAGAAAACTGTAAGGTTAACTTCATTATCCTGTAACTCGGTCAAAAAATCGTAGGAAAATTTAAAAAGCGTTGGTAGTTAAAATGTCCTACTTTTACTTGTGTTACATCTTTCAAGAAATATTTTTTTTATCGATTTGCAGATTAAAAATCGTACGTAATTTTAAGAAACAAAACAATGTGTTTTTTTAAAGCATAGAATAAGGAAGATAAACATTTTAAACATCCAATAACGCGTTAACATTAAAGCTTCAAGCTTTAAAATGCGTGTTTAATTTTTTGAGAGATTTTTTCTTCATTAACTGCAGTTGAGCATTGATTTTTTTAGTTTTTTTGAGATTTTGGCAATTTCAAGTGCGATGGACACATGGAACAAAATTTTTTTAGCTGATAAACGTTATTGTTTGTTATTGAGGTATAATCGGACTACAAAACTTTGTTGTAGCGATTTTGATTGGACCTTTATTCGCGACAATATACTGACTTAAAGAAAAAACAAAAAATATGTGATTTTTTACATGTTTTTTAAACTCGATTTGCTGATAGAAAGCGCAAGGCTGAGAAAAAAACAATAACAGCGTTCGAAAGGGCTAACTTTCAGCTTTCCAACGCTTTTTTGCAGAATGCTGTACGTTGATTTTTTCACGAGTTATAAGCGGTCAAAGTCAAAGTGACCACTTTTTATTCAAACCTCAATAACTCAGCCAAAAGAAATCGCACAAAGCTCCACAACCTCTTAAATTAAAGGGGAAAGAATCCACTATATGATGCAAATAATAGAAATTCTCCATGATTTTTTGCACGCCAGATGTAGCTTAGCAAAGTTGCATTAAAAATTTCTATTTTGACGGATCAAGCTTTATCATTATGCCGTTTTGTAACAAAAGAGATAATTGAAATCGTCAAAAAGCACTTGAAAGAAGAAGTTTCAAGCTTCAAAATGCTTTTTTAATTTTGTGTCTACGATGATTTTTCGCCGAGTTTCAGCGGTTTGAAAATAGCCCAAATTTTGAGCATATCAAAAGTGTTCCCTATTTAATTTTGAGTAGTGTAGCTCGAGAGTATTCAGAGAAATAAACACAGTTGAAAGGAAATAATACAAATAAAGTCAAGCATAAATCATAACACACAGAATTATGGGTGAATACTCACGAAATAAAGCAAGACTTAATATAATTGATAATTCTCCTTTTAAAGTTATAATTATGTAATAGTAATATCAGTTGAAATAAAGTTAAAGTTAGTTTGAAGTAAATTAATAGTTGAATCTTTAATATTTAAACAAGGAATATGATAGTTGAATTGAATTATGAATATTAACTTAATAATTGGAAATGGAATATATAAAATTAAAGTAATAAACTTAACACCAGGTAGTTTAATAGTTTTATATCAATTGAAATTACGTTAATACTATATCAATGTAAATTAATAGTTGAATATTTAATACCACATAAAGGAATATGATGATTGAAGTTAAGTTATGAATATTGACTAATAATTGGAAAAGGAATATATAAAAGTAAAGCAATAATACTTAACACCACTCAGTTCGAGAAGCGAGAATCAGTAAAGAATAATTCAGACAAGAATAATAATCATTCGAGAGTATTCAGACAATAACAGCATATATCACACATATAGAAATTCACATAATAGAATAAAGTATTCGCAACGCAGTGAATTAATCACATAACTAATAGTCATTCATTTAAAGTATATCGCAAATAGTATTGAGAATATAGTTTGCAATAATAATACGTAAAAGTGCGCAATTGAAAGTTGAAAGTATAATGCAATATATAATACACAAAAGAAATGCAGAAAGGAATATAATTTAATTCGCTTAGAATCGCTATTAATAATTAATAATCGCTACGAATCTGAATCTGTTGTAATGAATATACTTAACCGAATGTACGTATTAATTTACGAAGAAACTAATGTATGTAAAGTGTAACACAAAACTAATGGCCGGAAAGTTTAACGTCATGACGGCAGAAGTTCGTATAATTCAGAATTGATTTATGTAAACAATCTCACTACTGAATTAAGGAACAGGGATTACACAATTCCCGTCTTTCTTTATAGAAATGAATCAAGTTACCGTAATCTAAAGTAATCTGTCTCATTCGATGAGTCCGAGAGATTTCTCTCGGTTACCTTCCTTTGTGAAAACGTAGAAAAGTCGTAATAGTCGATCATCAAAATCAAAGTCCATTTCTCATTAAACAATCCTGGATATATATCAAGAGAATCGTCCTTCCTTCCTTCCTTCAATCTCCAGATAGAGAATAATATTCAGATAGATCCTGGTAGAGATATCTACGCAGCTCGCAGAAAGTATGACGCAATATTCGACTCGAAGTAAAACGTGCTTTCGCACCGGCGTCTGAAGAAACAGTGGCAGATCCGCGCTCTTGTCTCGACGCGTTCACGTGACTACGTTGCCAAGGCACGTACGCCAGGCCCCATGGCACTCGTTGCGCCGCAGCGCGCAAGAACTATCGATAGTGCGTGTGTGCGTCGAGCGATCGAGAATCGAAACGCGTCGTGTAGCGTTGGCTAGTTACGACCGCGATGCTTAAATTCTAAACAACGCGAAAACCAAAACCGACTCTCGCGAAGGCAATAATGACGAGAAAAATAAAGCGACAAGCGCAGCAACTTCCTCTTCCGCGGTGGTTACGCACTCAAGCTCCTCGGGTGATAAACAGGTCATGCTCTCCACAGCAGTCGTGTATGTAGACGATCACGAGGGCTCACCCAGGGAATGCCACGTTTTACTAGATTGCGGATCGCAGGCGAACTTCATCTCAAGGAAGTTCTTAAATCTGCTCGAGATAAAGCCACGGGCATTAGACATATCCATTTCGGGAATAAATGGAACGGTCACCCAGTCCTCGCAAGTTGCTCATTTAAAATTACACTCTAGATTCAATTCATACTCTACTAATATCCTTTGCATTGTCGCTGATCAGGTGACAAATGAACTGCCTGCGGTTAGTCTCAAGCGTGAGACATTCGATCTTCCACGTAATTTAAACTTAGCGGATCCTCAATTCCACAAATCTTTAGAAGTCGATGCTCTAATAGGTGCGGAACTATTCTGGGACATTTTATGCGTGGGACAAATCAAGGCCTCAGACAAGCACCCTATCCTTCAAAAAACTCGTCTAGGATGGATCCTAGCGGGTCGCTTAGGTGGCTCGCCTACCTCGGTTCAACGCGTTCAAGCCTTTCACGCAAATGTATCCAACGCGCAATTACACGAGCAGTTAGCACTTTTCTGGAAACAGGAAAATGTCATGAACGAATCAAACAATCACACGTTTGACGAAGCTCGTTGCGAGCAGCATTTTCTCGACAACGTCGCGCGAACGCCTCAAGGTAGATTCGTGGTAGGGCTTCCCTTCAAGCAGCATGTTATCAATAAACTTGGTGACTCCAGAGAAATTGCGTTAAAGCGATTCTTAAATCTTGAAAGGCGTTTCAAACGGGATCCCGTCCTAAAGGATCAATATTCGCGATTCATGAGTGAATACCAATTGCTGGGGCACATGCGAAGGGTGGACGTTCCACCAGATAAGGAATCGCCTTCCTTCTACCTTCCCCATCACGGCGTTTACAAAAAATCTGATCAATCCTCGAAAATCCGCGTTGTTTTTGAAGCGTCGTGCAAAAGTAGCTCAGGACTGTCCCTCAACGACGCGCTTATGATAGGACCCGTCGTCCAGCAGGACTTAACTTCTATTTTAATGCGATTCCGCACATTCGCATACGTTTTCGTGGCGGAGATAGTCAAGATGTACCGTCAGATTCTCGTTGATCCCGAGCAGACGAAATTCCAACGAATTCTGTGGAGAGCGGACACCGAGTCAAACGTGGACACATACGAACTGAATACGGTAACGTACGGAACGGCTCCTGCCTCTTATCTGGCCACGCGGTGCCTTAAACGTTTGGGCGAGATTTATGCGGCGCGCTTGCCGGTGGGGTCGAAGCACGTTCAGCGTGATTTTTACATGGACGACCTTCTAACGGGGGCGGACGAAATCGAGGACTTCAAACTGGTTCGCGACGAGGTGATACAGCTCCTGCGTTTGGGATCTTTCGAACTTAGCAAGTGGGCGTCGAACCTTCCCGCCTTGCTGGAGGAAATAGGCGATCAATGCGGAGGACCAGTCGACATAAACGGTAACTCAAGTCCGCGTATTTTAGGGGTCCAATGGGATCAGGCGTGCGATGTATTTTGTTATTCGTATCAAGCTCAGGAAGGTTCAAATATCGTGTCCAAGCAAGCAATACTATCCGAGGTGGCTAGATTATTCGATTCAATTGGCCTTCTCGGTCCCGTAATAGTCACCGCGAAGCTCATACTTCAGGAGCTTTGGCAGGCGGGCTGTCAATGGGACGAATCCGTTCCGCAGCATATTCATACGCGTTGGTCGAGATTCAGGTCGGAGTTACCTGATTTAAATCAGTTGCAAATCCCTCGTAGGGTTAAGTTTGCTACGGAACCACAATCTGTGCAAATTCATGGATTTTGCGATGCAAGCCAGCACGCGTACGGCGCGTGTGTTTACGTCCGTACTAAAATAAAGGAAGATGAATTTCGTACCGAGCTATTGTGCTCGAAATCCCGTGTTGCTCCTCTCAAGACAGTAACCTTGCTCAGGTTAGAATTGTGTGCAGCGGTTTTGCTAGCTCAATTAATAAAAAAGGTTATTGATGCCTTCGAATCGGCAGGAATTCAGATATTCCTATGGTCCGACTCTACGGTTACTTTAAATTGGATAGCGTCTCCCTCCCGTAGGTGGTCTGTCTACGTCTCCGGTAGAGTTGGGGAAATTCAGCGTTTAACCAAGCCGGAGTGCTGGGGACACATCGCTTCCGCGGACAATCCGGCTGACGTGCTCTCGCGTGGGCTCAATCCCTCGCAGATACTAGATTCGAATTTGTGGTGGGAGGGTCCGGAGTTCGTGCGCTCCGACGAGACACACTGGCCGAAAGAACAGTTTCCAATATTAGCGGACGATATCCCTGAAAGGCGGGCGGTTCTAGTAGCCGTTACTACGTCCGAGTCTTCCATCGTCAGTGACTTGTTAGCTAGACATTCAAATCTGGACAAGGTGTGTCGCATTTTATCCTACGTCTTCAGGTTCTGTAGAAGGCATCAGCCGCCTGGGCCAACAGTCTTTGTATCGCCCGGAGAGATTGTTGCTGCGCTAAACTTCATGTGCAGGGCAGTTCAAAGGAACGCATTTCCCGAGGAATACAGGGCGTTGGGTAAGGGTGTTACCATTAGCTCCTCAAGCAGATTACTCTCGTTAGCTCCCTTTATCGATGGGAATGGATTATTGCGGGTGGGCGGCAGATTAAAAAATTCCAGGCTAGCTGCAGACGCGCGCCATCCCGTACTTCTCCCGAGTCAACACGAATTAACAAGACGTATAATATTCCGTGAGCACGTGCGCAATATGCATGCCGGAACACAGGCTACTATGTCCTTCGTAAGACAGCAATTTTGGCCCCTTTCATTGCGATCTGCCACGCGTAAGATCGTAAGAAACTGTATAAAATGCTTCAAGGTGAAGCCAATTCAATCGGAGGCGGTCATGGGTGCATTGCCTGGCGAGCGCGTTACGGTCTCCAAACCCTTTTCTCATTGTGGCGTAGATTACGCCGGTCCGGTGATTCTCAGGGAGGGAAGCGTCGCAATGCTCGTAACCACAAGGCGTATATTTCAATATTTGTATGCTTCGCCACGAAGGCGATTCATATTGAGTTAGTGAGCGATCTCACCTCGGATGCGTTTCTTTCTGCGTTTCGGCGGTTTATATCGCGAAGGGGAAAACCCATCTGCATGTATTCCGATAACGGAACCACCTTCGTCAAAGCGCATAAACAATTAAAGGAATTATATGACTTCGTCAACAGCGAACAAGCACAAGCAAATGTTAAGCACTTCCTTTGTGAACAAGGAACCTCATGGTCCTTTATACCTCCCAACGCTCCCCACTTCGGGGGATTGTGGGAGGCAGCAGTTAAGTCTGCCAAATACCATATGTCGCGTGTCGTTGGACAAGCTCATTTGACGTTCGAAGAAATGTCGACGGTTCTCTGCGAGATAGAAGCGATTTTAAATTCGCGGCCCCTCACTCCGCTTAGTAGCGACCCGAATGATTTGACATGTCTCACTCCGGGTCACTTTCTGGTCGGCACGGCACTAAACAGTATCCCTTCACAGGATTTGCATGACATTAACGAAAACCGTTTAACCCGTTGGCAACGAATCGAGCAAATTCGACAGCACTTCTGGCAGAGATGGAGCATCGAGTACCTGCATTCCTTGCAAGAGCGTTCCAAGTGGAAAAAGGACAAGGGAACTCAGCTAAAGCCGGGGCAGTTGGTTTTAATCAAACAACAGGGTCTTGCCCCCTTGCAATGGATGTTAGCCAGAGTCCAGGAAGTGCATCCCGGGTCCGACGGTGTGACACGAGCAGCCACCGTCAAGACGTCAAAGGGCTCGTTCTTGCGACCCTTATCGAAGTTGGCAATATTGCCAGTAGATACTTAAGTTTATTTCTAAGTTCGCTAGTTTATGTCGCGTCAATCAATATATGTAAATATTGCGTTTACCTTTTTCGATTATAGGTCATACCTAGATTTATTTGCGTTACTAATCTTAAGGGGATCCTAAAGTGACAGGCAAACTCCAACGTGACAGCGCCACGATCTAGCACGGAACTAAAAATAATCGATAATTTCGATCGTTTACTATGTTTTCTGTGTTACCGTGCTATACCTGTCCTTGTCTAACGAATACCTATACGATATATCTGTCCTTGTCAGATTGCAGGCAGCGCCATCTCTGACAAGATCCGGCAACTATTAATGCATGCAATACTGCTCTTCTTGTCAGTCTGCATCCGTATTTGCATCAATTTGCATTACTAAAACTTTCTCTCAATGGATCTTTTTTTGTACGCATTGAATCTTACTTCTACTTGCATGATATTATTCCTACATGTTTACCCAATACGAGATGATAAACATTATGTATGTATAAACTGCAGAATTTTTGTTTTAAGCAAATATTGTCGTCAGGTGACAGCTGTATGTGTCCAAATAAGTAATATTTTTAATTTTTTGGTGTTTTTGATATAAAATCGCGGTTGTCTCGTATAGATTTTTGTGCGTACTTTAATTCTGTAAAAGATTTTTGCAATTCTATAAAGCCAATTAAAAGATCCATTGAGAATCTGTAATGTCGGTAATTCATACGACTTTAAGATCCCCTTAAGAGGCTGTACTAGTCAAGCTTCATAGCTTATTTGAGTTGTGACGATTCACATATATATTTTTGTTTTGTTTTGATTTCAGTCGTCGTTGAATTTAAAAACTAGTAGTAATGATACTCGTTAATTTTGAAAGCCGATCCTTTCAAGGCGGGCGGCATTATGTTCGGTAAATTTATTCTTTAACCGTATTATCGGTCCAGCGAATTTCGTTCTGACCGAGTCTCTTCGCGACGACCGCGCTCGTTGGCGCGAGCTCCGCGTCGAGCTGGCCGTTCGGCTCCGTCCGGCGCTCCTCGGGCCGGTTCGCTATGCTGCCGGGTCCGCCGGGCAGCAGACCAGATTCGCCTAGATACCTCGCCGGTTCGCACGTGTTCTCATACGTTCGCATTATAAGTTTCGCATTAATTTGGTTCTGTTTGGGACTCGATCTCGTGTGTGTAAGAGAAATAAACAGACAATTCAGAGAAACAATAATTCATTTCTCGACCCGCCCGATCGCGAGACAACTCCGCAGATCATCGCGGGACGCAGCCACATGCCGCATCCTTAAACAATAACACAGACGTACTTTTGTTAAACTTCACCCTTTTGTTAAATCGTTACTCGTTTCCCGCTTTTTTCTTAAAACTGAGTTCATTAAACATATTCCATTAAGAGTGCAAAACTATAGTTGAAACTGGTGGCGCTTTGTGTAATCCCGTCAAAAGACTCGAAAACTAGGGGGTACTGAGTGCCAGCGAGTTTCTTCCAATGGAATTAAGGCGCTTGTAAATTAACTGAAAGGTCCAACCTTCGTCCAGCGTAGGTATAGGAGAAAGTCAGGTAGTACCGGACAGCGAGCAGTATCGGCCACTAGATGTTGTAGCGTTTCTATAATAGATGATACCATACTCGCTCCACCGCAGCTGATGCAGTATTCGTATACTAGTACACAACGTGAGCGGCAAATTCATATCGATATAGGTTTGCTCGTAATATTGCGGAATGTTTGTTTGACTGCAGATTACGTGTGCTGCATTGGTAAAATTAACTCCAAAGAAATATATTCTAGCAGTTATTATCGGTATGTATTATCGGGTGCATGAAGCCTGTGCTAACATATCAGAATATTCAGAACAATATATTTGTGATTACTGCACTGTATAACATGCTTAATTTATTATGTCCGAAACAGCCAGCCACTTTTTGTGTTGCGCATTTTTCTTACACTTGTCATTTTCGGTAAATATGCAGAATAGTGGCCTCCTCACCGATTTCGTTGAACTTAGGCTTAATCGACGCGTTTTTGCGTGAAACGAAAGAATCTGGCAGAAAAAAGTGTCGCTCTGCCCCGCGAAGCGAGATATTAACAGTTAAAGTTGACGACTATCAGGTTATGAAACCTGTCATACCGACGCGATGTAGCGACTGGTAGCGACCACGAACATGCTCTGCGGCCACATGCGCATGCTCCGTAGCCGCACGCGTATGCAAAAGTGCGCGAATTGAAAACCTATGTATACTTATAATGCGTATCGCATTATAAGTATTGATTTGACTTTCGATGATAAATATGTCGCAGCCACATGGTGTACACACACAAACGCAGGGAGGGGGGTGCAAGCACCCCCTCCGCCGGTAGACAGGGTGGACCTCGCTTTACAACTTAGAATAGGTTAGTGACGCGCTTTACAAGAATGTGCTTTGTATGTTCTTCAACTTACAAAGCGCATACTTATAAAGCGCGTCACTAACCTATACGTTAGTGGCGCGCTTTACAAGTATGTGCTTTGTATGTGCTTCAACTTACAAAGCACATACTTGTAAAGCGCGCCACTAACCTATAGGTTAATGACGCGCTTTATAAGTATGCGCTTTGTATGTTCTTCAACTTAAAAAGCGCATACTTATAAAGCGCGTCACTAACCTATAGGTTAGTGGCGCGCTTTACAAGTATGTGCTTTGTATGTGCTTCAACTTACAAAGCGCATACTTGTAAAGCGAGGTCCACCCTGCCTATCGGCGGAGGGGGTGCGTAGGGGGGGCCGAAAGCCCACCCTTGCACCCCCCCGCGTGTGTGTGTGTGCGTACACCATGTGACTGCAACATATGGCTCCTGCACACAGGACGCGGTAACGCGGCAAAGCGGTAACGCGGCAACGCGGTGACCAATCATCGTCTGCCTTTCCGTACTACTTTCGGAAATATTACGGAAAGGCAAGACGGTGATTTGTCACCGCGTTGCCGCGTTGCCGCTTTGCCGCGTTACCGCGTCCTGTGTGCAGAAGCCAATATTCATCATCGAAAGTCAAGCGATATGCATTATAAGTATACATAGGTTTTAAATTCGCGCACTTTTTCATGCGCGTGCTGCCACGGAGCATGCGCATGTGGCCGCAGGGCATGTTCGTAGTCGCTATCAGTCGCTACATCGCGTCGGTATGATAGATTTCATAACCTGACAGTCGTCAACTTTAACTGTTAATATCTCGCTTCGCGGGGCAGAGCGACACTTTTTTCTGCCAGATTCTTTCGTTTCACGCAAAAACGCGTCGATTAAGCCTAAGTTCAACGAAATCGGTGAGGAGGCCACTATTCTGCATATTTACCTACATTTTCTCAATAAAACTCTTATTCTCTAAATATAAGGGTGTTTTAATTCAATTTACTGATAGGTTGGAACACAATAATCATTTCTCAAAACTTTATAAATATCGTATAGGTTCTGATAAAAAAAATAAAAACTGTTTAGAGGGTCGGTACTGCCGGTCTTTCCCCTATATACCTTGATCAAGAGGTGGATTCCCTGTTTAAAGGGATGTTTAAGGATTAATGATTAATGCATGGATTAAAAATCCGTTTAAGAGTTTAAAGAGAGTTCTTTTAAGAAACAGAACCCGGTAAAAAAATTGTCATATAAAAACATATATAAATATATATATTTAATGTGCATAATTTATTACACTTATTGTTAGCTAAAGATATTAAGAATTATTAATTTTATAAAAAATAAAAAATGTTATAAAAAAATGACAAAATCTAAGAAATATACAATAATTATTTATTAACAATTTATCCTGTTAGATAAAAGAATAACGCAATAGTAAAGAAATTTTTAAGTTTGAATGACATATTTTAAATGTTATGTACGTACATAATATTCCATTACAGAAGTATAATTTGTTACTAGAATATTCTCTGTATAACAAGATTTGTTTTATTAATGAAAATCTTTTTCTACAAGACTGCGTTCTATTATTCATTGTTATAGTACTAAAAATCTGTAGTTTACGTCACGTACACATGCAGACAAAAATTTTAATACTAGCAAGATAAATAAAAGCAAGTTAAGCTTGGATTATATAATTTTTACACTCTATAATTATAAATGTAATATTATAATGCATTTTAGCATATAATATGACATCCCATAATCTACAAAAGCAAGGATTATTATTCTCTATATTTTTTATCTTTTTTCAGGGAGAAAATATGACATCCCATAATCAACCTTTATATTGCGAGAGTTGTAATCGGTATCCGTATGTCGGCAGAGTATCCGTAGGAGAAGAAGATAGTGTTGACTTCATCTATCAATTTGTGAAAAAGATATTTGTTGTTAGCGACCACCAGAATCTTAGTATATTTTGTACTGGATCTGACATAATTGGGCCACCCAAATTTCCAAATTATGGACAAATATTTAATTCACCATTTTTTTTTGAAACTGAAGACATCTGCGAGGTATGTGTATATTTCTTAATATTATTTCCCGGTAAAAAAATTTTATATAAAAATATATAAATACATATATAAATATATGTATATGTATGTGAATTTTAATATGTATATCAAATATGTCTATACATGTTTTTTCTCTTCTATAATTTCCTGTGTTCGTATATATATTACAGGAAAAGGAAAGAATCTAAAAGTGATTAAAAAGATTATTTTTGCATTGCATTTTCTATAAAAAGTAAAGTTTGAGGTAATGAGAGAAAATATGCCCATACAAAATGTAACAGTTTTGTTATACAGGTGTCACGTCTGAAGCTCGATTGATTATGACTCGACCGCTTCGGGTAACAATTGTTTTCTCTCACTGCTGCTAATTTCTTTATATAGCGTGAGATGCTCTCCTTTGAGTTTCGGGTCAGTCTGCTTTTCACCGACTTTACCCGGGATGGCGAGAGCTATCGTTCAGTAAAGGGATATTTTAAAACAAGGACCTTAATATTGTCGAATGATTTATTCTTTCTTCAAACATTTTTTCTATGTTATATTCATTTACTAGATTTTCCAAATATTCTATGCTTATGTTATTTAATTCTTTGTTTAAGAAATTTAATAGAATCTCTAGAATCTCGGTAGATTCCGTTGTTAATAATATTTCCTTCATAGAGAAAACTTATTGTGACAAGAAATGATGTAGCAATGAGATGTTGTCGCTTAAGAGAGACTGTCCCAAGATATTAAAAGTTATAATAGCATAATTTATTGAACGTATCCATGATTTCAAAAAGAAAAATATCTGGGGGCGGTCGTACAATGAATTTAGTTAGTTAGTCAACGGTACTCACGATTACAATGTGTCGTGGATTGGAGTGCTTTGGCCGTGGAGTGGAGTCGAGATGACGTACGATCGCGCACCAATTAAATGTTTTGAAAAATGAACGTAGGACCGTGCTCTGACTGATTGAAAGAACGAAATGAAAATGAATGTTCGACTCTCTGACCGAGGGTTTTTATACTTGATGCGACAATGGGGTTCGGTAATTATCTCATAGAGATGGTGTGGATTATGGTAAGTCGCACATTTGTTTTACATCCCAATCTATTGCTATTCGGAGTATCGTTTCTTAATCCTAATCCGTTTCCTATTCTTAAGTCCGAGATCGCGGCGGAAACGGAGGGTTTGCGTGGGACAGCTGTGCGACAGGGCACAAGACACTGCGTAGAGTTTAATAGGAATTTTAAATGCGGAGTGTAATAGCTAGTTGTAGTGTTAATAGCCATATTTTAAGAAAGCCTTCCGGTGGCGTGCGTTAGGAAGCGTGTCGTGAAATAAGCAGATATCGATACGGGAACAGAATGTTCGGCAAGCGTTTCAAAGCATTAGCATTAATGAAGCATTAGGTAGGGTATCGAATTATAATATGTAGCTGCAACGGCTATTAGTAACCTAAATAATAAAAAAAAATATATAAAGACGTATTGAAAGTGTATATATATTTTAAACTGTGTGACTAAGAGTTACTCAAAAATTAAAATAAATCGTAACTTATATAACTTATCGTGCGCGCAAGCGATAAAACTTATGTGCCATAAAAATATATATATGAGTAAGAAAATTAAAGGACGTCGGGACGTCACAACAGGGTCCGCCAAAAGTCTTATACAGGTCGGGACTCCTAAATATTTCGAAAATATGCATTTTTGTGAAAAATGTTTCAAACAAAAGTTGTAGGGCTTTAAGTTACGCATTACATATAGTAATATTAGTATAACCTTGAATAGCACCGTCAAGGTCACATAAAAATCACTTCGAATTTTTTAAATAAAACCCCCAATTTTTCATGACATACTTTTGTACCTTACCTCGAGAGCTTTCCGAAACACTATAATTAAGTTATTTTCTTTATTAAGTACTTTCCGAGTTATGAGGCTTGAATGTTACAGTACTTAATTACCGCCGGCGTGGCATTAGCATTACTCAAGATCTACCACGCGGAGGTTGCCCGGTCGGATTTACACCTAAGAATTTACAAAAGCAATCCTAATTTTGAGGTGATCATGCTCCTCATGTTATACTCTCATTTATGTATCAACCTTACTGTAACAGGTACTGTAACTTTTAAGCCTCATAACTCGAAAAGTTCTTAATAAAAAATAACTTTATTATAGTGTTTTGGAAAGCTCTCGAGGTAAACTACAAGAATATGTAATATAATATAGGGGGTTCCATTAAAAGAATTTAAAGTGATCTTTATGTGACCTAGACGGTGCTATTCAAGGTCAAACTAATGTTACTATGTAATGCATAACTCAAATCCCTACAACTTTTGTTTGAAACATTTTTCACGAAAATGCATATTTTTCGAAATATTCAGGGATGCAGGAACTTTTGGCGGACCCCGTATATAATTATGTATGGGCAAATTTTTCTCATTACCTTAAACTTTACTTTTTATAAAAACTGCAATACGAAAATGATCTTTTTAATCATTTTTAAATTCTTCCTTTTATATATTTTTATATAAAATGTTTTACCGGGTTTTATTTGTTATTGTCCCGTAGAAAGTATCTAATCGCAATCTAAACTTACAAAAGTTTATAACATTTGACACTTTTTGTGACTTTTTAATACAGATGAAGCCTGATATCTCAACTTCTCCATACGAAAACAGAAAACCTACGATCAGATGGATTGATTTTGCAACATGCGGATGGAATTATGGGACGATTAAAACTAATTATATTGGTATGTAATATTTAAATTGATATAAATAAGATATTGTTAAAGAAAATATGTTTTTTTTTTTTAAAATAGTATAATTATATTTTCTATTTTAAAGATATAGAGTTTCATGAAGCTGTGTATCCAATCAGAGTCTCTATTTACGAAGTATATACTCCTGGAAGCGTAATTCAAATTTGGGTTCAAGATTCTAAAAATCAGTGGCTTAAGTTGTGGGATAAATCGTCTCACAATCAGATCCATCCAGTACCTTCGACATCAAGATTATTTTCTCCACCCTTATCGCCGTGTGACTTTAAAACCAAAATGCTTAGACTAGTATTTAAGAGCATCAGCTCACCTGAGTCTTACACAAAGCTAGATGCTGTGATGCTTATCGGAACATCAGATTTGATCTCTTCAAGAAATTCTGACGAGTGTTTAACTAATCTGATAAGAAAAATTAACTGCATGTACTCTTCATCTCCATATCATGTCGATGATAATTTAACAGCAGATTTGAAAAATGCACAACTGGATATAGTTCATCTGCAAGAGAATTTTTCCAAATATTGCTTTATTCGTAAAAGGTATTATAATTGTTGACATTAAGTAATATTCAATATGTTTTTATTCTGTTAATAATAAAAATTAATTTGTTTTGATGTTACTGCAGCGATACAGGGACTTCTCGAGAAGTAATCCCTAGTTATATGCAACCTTTTGGACAGAGATGCTTGCATCGTGGTTTATTAAAAAGTCATTCAAATTGTGCCAAGCGCATAAAACTCTCTTCGGATGAATCCGAAGAGCTATCACAATGCACTTTATCTGCGCTTCCTGTAAAGTATTCATAGAAGTCTATATATTTCTTGTAATAATATTTATTATAATATAATCTCATGTATTAAAATCTTATATTTTATCTTTGCAGGATGAATTGTTGCTAAAAATATTAAAATACTTGGATGTTATGACGTTATGCCGCATGAATCAAACAAATAAGCGCTTCAATAATTTAACACGGGACTTTGAACTCTATACACGTTTAAACATACGATATGCAAAAACGTGTTCTTCCAAAAATTTTGAAACAGTATCTTCTTACTTTGAACACAGTTGTAAATATTTGAAACAGTTAGATCTTACAGGAAGCGGGTTTTATATTAAGGATTTCATAACATTTATTGATCATTGCGGCAGGCGTTTAACGCACTTAAGATTACGTGAATGCTATAATTTTTGTTATTTTGATATTGATATTAATATTGCATTACTGAATATTCCAAAGATGTGCAAAAATTTGAAAGGTACATATAAATAAATAAAATATATAGTTTTCAAGATTGGTAAATTGCATATAATTAATACATATTCTTTTTAGAATTGGATCTAAGTATGTGTGATCACATAACAGACAAAGGATTTTCGTATCTCGAGGAGCTGAACAGTTTGGAAAATTTAAATTTTAGTGGTACACGTATAAAAACTCAACGTCTTTGCAAGATATTGCAAAAAAATCAACGGATGCGTGAATTACATTTGGGACCTGCACGACACAATGATATAATAGACCTAGACGTAGTTGCGGTAGAGTTGGGAAGAGCGTGTCCGGACTTGGAAGCAATAAATTTAGAGAACACAAGTCGCTTTAGATTGCAGGGTATTAACGTTCTCGCTAACTGTAAGAATTTACGAAAAGTAACTTTCAAAAGTGATAAGAGGTGAGTGTGTGCTTTTTAATTTTGTTTTTTAAATACATACATTGTATTTGGCGCATCGTCTTGTATAAAATTGCATACATAGCTTTATAGTAGTGATTTTTCGTTCTTTAGTTCGATTTTAAGTTACATTATAGTTGCATGGTTAAACTCGCTTGCATTCTTAGATTTAGGGCTCAGAAAGTTACATTATAGTTGCATGGTTAAACTCGCTTGCATTCTTAGATTTAGGGCTCAGACACAATGCGAGGAATAAAGAACAAGAAATATATATCAATTGTCGCATTCTTTTTCAATGCACGTTTATTGAAAAAGAATTCGACTATGAATTCTATTCCTTATTCCTTATTCCTCGCATTGTGTCTGAGCCCTTAGTTTCTATTATTTACGCGAGACATCGGTAAATCGCGATCGATATACTGATGATATCACGTGCTACTCACTAGTCTGTGCTGCCATCGTTCATCCACCAACGCGAGAGAATTTGTCGAATAGGGAGCAGAATAGCAGATTATTCACTCACGACACGTGTTGCAGGATCGCTCGATCGCTCCCGCACTCACTGTCTATAGTCCTCGTCGAGCACACATCAAAACTCATCATCAAGTTGTCCCTGAGAATACATCGAAAAGTCTCGCCGTCTACTACACATATCGCGAACTCTCATCTCGGACGAGTGCACGAATCTTCTCTGCCTGCTTGGCCTTGGCTTGCTTTGCTTCCTGCCTTTGCTTGCTGCCTGCTGGTTTTTGCTTTCCTTGCCCATTCTTGCTGCCTGCCTTTGCTTCTTGCTACCTGCCCAGTAAACAAAATGTTAGCAGGATGCGCGCAGATTGCCAGCAAATTTAATCAGAATCCACACCAAAACCATAGCCATCTGTGTCAGCATTAAGCTCGTGTTCTGTCGACAGAGCCTGCTGATAGGCAATGTAAGCAGATTGCCAGCAGAAATCGCGCAGAGCCTGCACACATAACAGGCTCTGCTCGATTTTTGTCATCAATCTGCTGCCAAGTTCCTGCTGCTAATCTGCTCACATTGCCTGTCAGCAGGTTCTGTCGCATTTCTGGCTACAGTTTGACAACATCGTCTGATAGAGCAGTTTCTGCGTGCAATTTGTTGCCTTTCTGATACCAAAAATTTAATACAGACTCTGCTCAGAATCTGCTGCTCAGGTTTGGCTATCTGGGTGGTTGCGCAGACCTAGAAGGAATCACCAGGACTTGCATCGAAAAGACGAAGCACATCCCTTACAGAAAAGTATTACTGGCTGGTTAGTAATAAATACTTATTTTGTGTATTTATAATACTAAAATTAAGTATTTATTAGTACTTGAATCACTGTGATCCAAGTATTGCACAGTATTTTATTACAGGTCAGTAATTTATAAAAATAGTATTTAATACAGTACGAGTATTGAATACTCGTATTAAATTACTGATGAGGAATCATTTAATACTAGGTGATAAATACTTGTGTAATAAATACTTGTGTTGAATTACTGAGGGTTTCAATGTCAGTATTGAAATACTGGACCGAGTATTTCATGTGTGTAATAAATCACTGGTGCTAGTAACGAGCGCCGCCGCGACGCGGCTACCGCGTGCCAGAGTTTCTCATAAACAAAAATCCTCATGCACTTAATATAAGAGGCGAGCCTGCGATATTCCTTGCACAGTATAAGTTCGCTGTTTTTGACGAAGTAATCTTATCTTGGGTATCACGACAGCTAATATTTTTCACTAAAAGATATAATATGTCGAGTAATCCTTCTAGACGAATTAATGCTGTATAATAATATTAAATACTGACAGATCAGTATTGTATTACTGCCTGTATTAAATCACTCAGCTAGTATTTATCACTACCAGTATTTCTTAGTATTTCCCAAATAAATATTGACAGTATTAAATCACTGAATTTTTTAAGTATTTAGTCAGTAATACTTTTTTGTAAGGGATGCCGGGCGATGAGTCGCTTTTCACTTTTTGCATGCTTTACACGCCGCAACATTCGCTTTTCTCGCGTTGAGAGAGACCGCGATACCTTCCTTCTGGTCTTTCGAGTTAATTAGATACTAATCTATCGTCTCCGGAGAATTTGATACACCTCCGATCAGTAAGTATTCCTTATCAAAACTTGTGTTTGCTTCTCTTGCATTTCGAGAATTTTGAAAAAATTAACGTAATTTGTTTTTGCGATTAAGGGGATCCTAAAGCCGTCTGTATTACCGACCAAATTCTATATCTGTCCTTGTATAGACAATGATAATAGACAAGGATAGACAAGGTTATAAGTTATATTGCATTCATTACAATTAATCTTTTTTTGTAGGCTTTTATTCTTAGTTCCAATTACACGATATTGTTCTCACATGTTGTCCCTAGGTCATGCCGGTCTAATTTTGTGGATATTTATTGTGAAATTTTTGTACAAAGCAAATATTGTCGTCATGTATACCAAAAATTAACAAAAAATATTAATTTTTTTTTGTTTTTGATATAAATTCGACCACCATGACCTAGATTTTGATGCGTACTTTAATTCTATACAAGAATTTTGCATTTCTATAAAGCCAATTAAAAGATTTTCTCTAAGAAAAAAACCGGTATTACAGACGGCTTTAGGATCCCCTTAAAGTACACTATATAATAATTATATGATTTTTGTTACAGAGTCGAAGAATGTGATCGTTTGAGCAGATTGCTTTCTTTCTGTCAATGCCTGGAAGTAGTTTATTTGCGCGATATTTTTTACTTCACAAATCGCACTTTGGAATTACTAACGCAGTGCAAAAATTTGAAACGGTTATATCTTAATAATTGCTGGCATGCACTTTATGCAGCTGATATAAAATATTCTGTTATTATGGAACATTGTCCTAAATTGCAAGAATTTTATCTTATACGCTGCAAAATTAGCAATTGCTTGGTTAACGAATGGAAGGAAAGATATCCGCATGTGTCAGCCTATACATACGATATATACGGTGTATAATTTAAATCGTTTTTGTTTACCATTTTGAAATATATGTACATATATATACAGGGTAAATTTTATTTCGTGAACCAGTCTTTTACCATCAAAGGCGAGATACCAACCGTACTTGTAACTAACTTATCGGCTGTGGTGTACGTTGGGCCGCGCGAACCAAAATTCCTTTAGGGGATCCTGAACCCGTCTGTATACCGACATTATTGCATTATAAGAAATCTTTGAATTGGCTTTACAGAATCGCAAAATTCTTTTACAGAATTAAAGTACGTGCAAAAATCTAGCGCGCAACGGTCGAGTTTGTATGAAAAACGAAAAAAATTAAAAAAACTTAATTATTTTTTGCACGTAGAGCTGTCACCTGACGACAATATTTGCTTAATACAAAAATACTGCAGTTTATATGTACAAAATGAGATAGAGGCGCGCTAGGGAAAACATGTAAGAATAATATCGTGCAAGTAGAACTAAGATTCGAAGCCTAGAAAAAAAGATTTTCTCTAATTGCATTTTATGAATGCAATGTAGGTACTATCCTTGTCTAGATCATTGTCTACAGAAGGACAGATATAGGTCGGTAACATAGAAAATGATAGAAAATGGTAATTTTGTCGGAAAATCATACGGGTTCAGGATCCCCTTAAGGGGATCCTGAACCGAAGGCCGAACTCCGACGATGTCGCTGTTTTACCGACAAAATTACCGACAACCCTACAAATTTTCGCACAGCTCCAGCTTTTTAGAATAGATACACCGCCAAGGTTAGAGTTGACAAGTCGTGAAAACATATAAAATGAGATTTTCCCTGAATCATTGATGTATGTACTGCAATCCTGGAGAAGCATTTTCAATTCTGTCAAGTTAACGCGACGCTGTATGAGTACGGATTTTTTCGGTATACAGGTCCCCTATTATTGACATCATCGCAGAGATAGTCAAGAATAACACCTATTGCACGCACACATACGCACGACACACATACACATCGTATGCTTTATTAGACTTGTAATCTTCATTTCAAGGGTTCAATAATGTTGTTTCGTGTTTTGCAATTCAGGAAAACTTGTTTTCACGTTTGTACAAACGGTATATCTTTTATATGAAACACATCTTGTGATGAATTGACAGGCCGTCTGCCAACTAGACGCCATATTGAGGTAAATGAAAATAAGGAAATTTGTAGTTCCGTAACTTTTTCTCGTTTTCCATATAAAATGAGATTTTCCCCGAATCATTGATGTATGTACTGCAATCCTGGAGAAGCATTTTCAATTCTGTCAATTTAATACGACGCTGGGGGATCCTAAAGCTCCGACGATGTCGCTGTTTTACCGTCAAAATTACCGACAAATTGACAAATTTTCTGGAAGCTCCAGGTTTTTTTTGACTGCATGGAATGATAAATCCTTCTCCAGAATTAAAGTATAAACGCAAACGGATACGGGTGTGATCGATTTTACGCAGAGGAAGAAAGAAAGTATAATGACATTTATATTTACGTTTAGGGTGGATACACCGCCAAGGTTAGAGTTGACAAGTCGTGAAAACATCAACTTTATACACAAATTTGGTAGCTTTCATGCACAATGCAAACAACACCCCGCATCCGTTGGAGTGTCTACTTTAATTCTGCAAAAGGAATTATAATTCTATACAGCCAATAAAAATCTGGAGCTTCCGGAAAATTTTCGGTCTGTATACGCCCGAGATTTCCATGATTTCGCAGAGCTCCAACTTTTTATTGGCTGTATAGAATTATAATTCCTTTTGCAGAATTAAAGTTGACACTCCAACGGACGCGGCTCTGTTGTTGCATTGTGCATGAAAGCTACCAAATTTGTGTATAAAGCTGATGTTTTCACGACTTGTCAACTCTAACCATGGCGGTGTATCTATTCTAAAAAGCTGGAGCTGTGCGAAAATTTGTAGGGTTGTCGGTAATTTTGTCGGTAAAACAGCGACATCGTCGGAGTTTGGCCTTCGCTTTAGGATCCCCTTATATATCGTCAATCAACCGCAGTATATATATCGATACACTTATCCCGATAGGAAAGACATACATATATGTACATGTAACTATTTGCAAGTACCTTCTCGTCGAGAATTTTAGTCCACTCAATGCTCACTAATTTATTGTATTAATTTTCAATTAAACCTAAAGTATCAGGAGCAACAAATTGCTTAAGGATCGAGACTTTATGGCCGGTATTCATAGTCGGTTCTTATATTTAAGACCGTCTTAAGTTCAATTATAAGATGTCATGAACCAATCACAGAGCCGTATTAGCGTCTTAAGACATTACTTAAGACGGTCTTGAAATGAGATCTGACTATGAATACCGGCCTATGATAGCCAAAAAATCGCCTATTCCGGGCGATCAGTAGCCAGGAAATAGCCAGTCGCCAAATCTGAAAATCATATCGCCACCAAGAAGAAAAAATAGCCAAATTGGCTCCAAATCGCCACACCTGGGCACCCTGGGTACTCTCGGCAAAGTTCGGTTACACTCGGAAACATTCGGACGCTCGACCGACTCGACAGCACACGGATGTGCCTTCGCGCTTTGGTGTGCGTTGGCAGCATGTGGAGGGGATGCGCTGCACAGAACATATACTAATAGCGTTTTCGATTTGCTGACTCAGGGTCGGGTCGAGTCAGATCTCAAGTTCGATTTAAAACTCGATATCTTTAGGAACGCACTCAGTATCATGGCGGAAGGTGTGTCTCCTAACCTATTACTGACAGTTCACGGAAGCTCTAGCACTAGTAGCACATGCGGAACTTCATGCTTCAAGATCTCGCAAAAGTTTTTCAGCTCGTATTAAGTAAATGTAATACATATAACAATGAGTGGATTAGGTAAGTGTACTATGTTAGTAATTACTGTTAATTATGAAAAAGAACAAATGTACATACAATATTAATTGATCGTAACAAAAAATCATAAATGATAATTTTTATAGGAAAGAAGAAGACAAATATGAAAATTTGTCGCGATGAAAATGGACAAATAATAAAAACGGCCGAAGGGATTCTGTATGAATATGTGGATAACGACGGTAAACATTTTATTTAAAATATTGTAAAATTAATAATATGCTTTATCGCCAATGAATTTCCACTGCTGTAGCATCAAAAATATAAAATCATTTTTTTCCTCAAGAAATACCACATTAAAATTTCTACGGACAACACATCCGTCCTGTAGCGAATCATCATCATCAACATCAGTTGAAAGTGGTAAGTGATTTGTGTGCG
Source organism: Leptothorax acervorum (assembly GCA_035220615.1). Lineage (NCBI taxonomy): Eukaryota > Metazoa > Arthropoda > Insecta > Hymenoptera > Formicidae > Leptothorax > Leptothorax acervorum. Next base: position 91,373 of record JASTWQ010000415.1, read on the forward strand.
CATTGCTATGCAAAAAACTTTGAACAATAGAAATATTGCATTTGAGATAACGATGAAGCAATTTCATTCCAGAGAGCATAATGCCAGGCAGTACAACAGCAAGCACTACGCAAGAAAATAATTGTAATAACAATGTGGAAAAATTGATCATTGCACATGACTTTTTACTTTCTTCGTCAGATAGTTCTAATGAAGAATTACAATATACATGCCTAGTGCAGAAAAAGAGAATGCCGCGAGTGAAACATAATATTAAAAATGTCGTTGATCAATATACTGATGAAGAGGTAAATATAATATTTATTAAATCCAATGTGTTATGAGCTTATTTTTTATCTTATGATCTCTTTAATTAGTTTCAGAAACATTTTAGACTTGTAAGAAGAACTTGTGAGCATATTATTAATCTGTTCGAACAGAGCAAATATTGTCCTAAGGGCTTTCGAGGGAGAAAAAATAAAACAGCTAAAGAACATGTTTTAGTTTTTTTATGGTACATCATTTTTTAAATCACTTATTTACAAATATATGAAACCGTTTTATTAAATATTACTTGTCGAGAAATATATGTTTTTTAACGCATACAGGTTTGCTGCAAATAAAACAGTAATAAGAAGTGTAGCGGAACGTTTTGACATGCAAATCGCTACAGTGCACCTTATTATCAAAAGAGTTACAAATTTCTTAGTAGATTTGGCTCCGTGAACTGTCAGTAATAGGTTAGGAGACACACCTTCCGCCATGATACTGAATGCGTTCCTAAAGATATCGAGTTTTAAATCGAACTTGAGATCTGACTCGACCCGACCCTGAGTCGGGTCGAGTCAGCAAATCGAAAACGCTATAAGATGCTGCCAACGCACACTAAAGCGCGAAGGCACATCCGTGTGCTGTCGAGTCGGTCGAGCGTCCGAATGTTTCCGAGTCTAACCGAACTTTGCCGAGGCTTGGCTCTATTTCCCCTCCCGCGCTATCCTAACCCCCCTTGTCCATAGTAGCAGCTTACGCTCCGTCTATCTTATCCTAGGTCTATGGTTGAAGCACATACAAAGCACATACTTATAAAGCGCGCCACTAACCTATAGGTTAGTGACGCGCTTTACAAGTATGTGCTTGTAAGTTGAAGCACATACAAAGCATACACTTGGTTGAAATCCTTCAGATTCCTAATGATAGTGTTGAATAAATCATCATTAAACGTTTATTTTTGTAATAATAATACATTACTTAATTCGCCAGTGATAATTAAACAATTAATTCAGAATCTTTAATCGACTAAACTGGCAATATTCAATCATCTTTTCGAAATAAACTTTATTGAAAGACTGCGAGCCGACCAGATTTGTCAGATTCACACAGCACGTTTCAGATCAAATCGAGATGATGAAATTCGACCATGGATTTGGTCCCTTGATGTAGATAGTTTTAAGGGGATCCTGAAGTCGTCTGTAGAACTCTGTTTTACCAATTTTTTTTTGGTGGGAGTAATCTTGGAATTGGCTTTACGGAATTGCAAATCTCTTTTACACAATTAAAAGTAGGATAAAAATAAAGCTCGCGCTGGTCGAATATATATCAAAAACAAAAAAATTAAAATCTTACTTTTTTTCGGCACGTAGAGCTGTCACCTAACCACAATATTCGATAAATACAAAAATTGTACAGTTAATTCATGCAAAATGAGACCAGCGCGAGGTAGGGACAACATGTAGAAACAATATCGTGCAAGTAGAACTAAGATTGAAAGCCTAGAAAAAAAGATTATTCCCACTGAAATTTTGGAAATGCAAATGCAGAGCGGAATGACAAGAAGAGCTGTGTGTGTGTGTAACGGTAGTTGCCGCATCTTGTCAGAGATGGCGCTGCTGCAATCTGACAAGGACAGATATATCGTATAGGTATCCGTAAGACAAGGACAGGTATAGCACGGTAACACAGAAAACATAGTAAACGATCGAAATTATCGATTATTTTTAGTTCCGTGCTAGATCGTGGCGCTGTCACGTTGGAGTGTGCCTGTCACTTCAGGATCCCCTTAAGGGGGATCTGGGGGCAAACTCCAACGTGACAGCGCCACGATCTAGCACGGAACTAAAAATAATCGATAATTTCGATCGTTTACTATGTTTTCTGTGTTACCGTGCTATACCTGTCCTTGTCTTACGGATACCTATACGATATAATCTGTCCTTGTCAGATTGCAGCAGCGCCATCTCTGACAAGATGCGGCAACTACCGTTACACACACACATAGCGCTTGATTCGTATGCGGTTAGCCGACGACTGACACTTTTTTAAAGAAATTAGGTGTGAAATCGATTGTATTTTGTTTGTAGATTATTGTAGTGCATTTATTTTCGTTTGTTAGTTCATAATTAATTTTTAATTAATTATTTAATTGTAGACCATGAAACTAGCCGACATGTATTTTAAAATAAAAAAAATAGGTGTGAAATCGATTGTATTTCGTTTGTAGATTATTGTAGTGCATTCCTTTTCGTTTGTTAGTCTATAATTAATTTTTAATTAAATATTTAAAGTGTCAGTCGTCGGCTAACATCATATGATACATCAAACATATTATAAAATAAAAAAGCTCTTTTGTAGTTAATTGTATTTTGTTTGTAGAGTTTTGTAGTGATGTTAAGAAGTTTTGTAGTTTCTTCAAATTGTTTATAATTAATAAATACATTTGTTGAACTATGTAGCGCGCACCTCTATTTTGGTCGTGATGTTAGCCGACACTTTTGAGTAATAAACATTTTTGGATATCTGATAACTGTAATTAATAGGAAATTGTTTGTGATTTACGAATATACTAGTGTTACGTTTGTGAATTAATAAATTTCTTTGTTATTTGCAAAATAAGTTCAGTTAACAATACTTGATAAATGTATGTACTGCGTATGCGCGAAATGTACTCAAGGCTCCTACGCATGAAGAGCACGTCGACGGCGGCGCTCTTTTTGCGCAGGAGCCTTAAGTACATTTCGCGCATGCGCAGTACATTTATTAAGTACCTATTATTAACTGAACTTATTTTGCAAATAACTAAGAAATTTATTAATTCACAAACGTAACACTAGTATATTCGTAAATCACAAACGATTTCCTATTAATTACAGTTATCAGGTATCCCAAAATCTGTTTATTACTAAAAAAAAAAAAAAAAAATAATATTGTTAATTACAAAAAGACTAATTGGTCACAAACGTTAAAAATTGACTCACAATTAATCACAAACGATTAAAGCGTCGTCTACAATAGCCGTAAGCGTATGGAGTAAGATGTAAGCAGTAAGCTATATTGACTAATGGGATTTTTACAATTCAAAAATAATCGACTGTGGTTGGTCAATAGCTTACTGCTTACATCTTACTACATACGCTTGCAGCTATTGTATATATATAGACGACGCTTTACAAACAAAATATACTTAGAAAAATTATAAATAATCAAATTTAGTAATTTCTGTCGGCTATATTCATAGAGGTGCGCGCTACATAGTTCAACAAATGTATTTATTAATTATAAACAATTTGAAGAGACTGCAAAACTTCTTAACATCACTACAAAACTCTACAAACAAAATACAATTAACTACAAAAGAGCTTTTTTATTTTATAATATGTTTGATGTATCATATGATGTTAGCCGACGACTGACACTTTAAATATTTAATTAAAAATTAATTATGGACTAACAAACAAAAAGGAATGCACTACAATAATCTACAAACAAAATACAATCGATTTCACACCTATTTTTTTATTTTAAAATGCATGTCGGCTAGTTTCATGGTCTACAATTAAATAATTAATTAACAATTAATTATGAACTAACAAACGAAAATAAATGCACTACAATAATCTACAAACGAAATACAATCGATTTCACATCTAATTTTTTTAAAAAAGTGTCAGTCGTCGGCTAACCTCATACGAATCAGCTCTTCTTGTCATTCCGCTCTGCATTTGCATTTCCAAAATTTCAGTGGGAATAATCTTTTTTTCTAGGCTTTCAATCTTAGTTCTACTTGCACGATATTGTTTCTACATGTTGTCCCTACCTCGCGCTGGTCTCATTTTTGCATGAATTAACTGTACAATTTTTGTATTTATCGAATATTGTGGTTAGGTGACAGCTCTACGTGCCGAAAAAAAGTAAGATTTTTAATTTTTTTTGTTTTTGATATATATTCGACCAGCGCGAGCTTTATTTTTATCCTACTTTTAATTGTGTAAAAGAGATTTGCAATTCCGTAAAGCCAATTCCAAGATTACTCCCACCAAAAAAAAATTGGTAAAACAGAGTTCTACAAACGACTTCAGGATCCCCTTAATATTTATTGTAATATATCGTTAAACAGGGTGTTACAAAAAGATGGGGCATACTTTGTGTGCTTGTAGGGTGGGTTGATATAAATAATTTGAGTATGGGAATGCATGTCCACTGGAGCCTCGTTTCTGTGCTACACGACTGTGAAGTTGCCTATTCTCTGTGTAGGTAAAGTCCCTTTTCGGTCAAAGATAGTGAAAAATTTTATTTGAGAAACCTGTTTGGAATTAAAAATCAGGCTTGTATACCAAATCAATTGGCCTACCTTGATGTTTTTGCTTTTTAGCATTGTCACACAAAAACATAAAAGTAGACCGATTGATTCAAAATTTGATATACGGGCCTGATTTGTAATTTCGAACAGTTTTCTCAAATAAAATTGTTCACTATTAGCGTTTTCGATTGAAGCGGATTTGATCGACCCGAGAGCGATTAATGACGTCACTTTTGCATTTCGACCAATAGCATTGCTCGATTTGCTGAAGTGACGTCATTAATCGCTCTCGGGTCGATCAAATCCGCTTCAATCGAAAACGCTATATCTTTTACCGAAAGAGTACTTCACCTACACAGAAAATAGGCAACTTCACAGTCGTGTAGCACAGAAACGAGGCTGCATTCGGCAGAAACGGATATGCATTCCTATACTCAAATTACTTATATCAACACACCCTACAAGCATACAAAGTATGTCCCCATTTTTTTTGTAACACCCTGTATAAAATTGCAATATAACTAAATTCAGAAATATGCTATCAATTTTTAATAATTAATGGGGATGTAAATAATTTTACTTTTGGTCTACTACAGCAATTGATTTGCTGCAATAAGAGTTTTATTTTATTCATCTTAAGGAGGTTCGAGCATTATACTTGTGAGTCAAAAATGCGATTGAAATAAATGTCATTACAGCGATCCCGAATTATTTGCAATATTCGTATATAATGAATTGTGGATGCTACTTACGTGCTATATTCTTCGTAAATTATTATTGTATAGAATATTTAACAAACATATGCCGGGATATGAGAGCGTCAACGACTCGGGAATCGCTTATTATCCAACATTCTAGGCTAGGATCTAAACTTTGTGACAGTATAGCCTTCAATCCACACGGTAAAGTCCAATTTTTAAAGTCTTTACACAATCCTTGATGTTTCATCTATCAATGCTAGTTTTTCAAAGTCCTCAGGTGGCTAAGTGTGTACTAAACCAGTGATAATCTACCTCGGAGCGACTTTCTCCATAAGGGTATAGACTAAAAGTGGTCAACTTCTGAATAATATTACAGAAAAACTATACGGTCAATATTAATGCTCGAACTTCCTTAAGAAATGGAAATTTTATAATTTGTTATTGCCATGAGCATTTGTTTTAGATTACTAATTTTCGGCTACTTATATATTTATCTGTACTTTGCCCTATGTATAATTATAAGTATTGTTATACAATTAAAACATATTAATATACAATAAAATTGTATATACAAATATACTTATACAATGTACCTATTTATTGTATATTAATAAATATATATTAATATGCAATAAAATTATCAAAGAAATGACATTATTTTCCCTCAAAAGTAAAAGATTTTACATCAATTATCAATTTATATAAATATTTATCATAATCGGTATAGTGGTCGAATTGTATTAAATTTATTTATATAAATTTATATATTTATTGGGTATGGTAAGTACAATAAAGTAGCGTAAATAGCTTAAATCTAAGAAAATAAAACAGACTTAACGACTGCTATAGCAAACATGTCGTTAAATCTATTTTATTTTCACAAATTTTATCAGGAAAATCCCAGCATAAGTGCAGAATCTATTAACGGAACATATATAATTGCCTGCAAAAATCGAGAGGCTGCATTTTTGTTATCATTTAAATGAAATATTCTATTTAAACTGTTACAAAATGATGGATTCTACTTAATTTCTGCTAGAAATGTATTATGAGGTTATCTCGACAGGTTCTGCTGTGGTTCTATTGGCAAACTGTCAGCATTTTTCTTACTAACTATAAAAAGTATAAATACTCAAAATAAAATAAATGCAAATATTATATATGATCAATTTGTGCAATCAATTGTCATTTTGATTATGTTCAGTCTTCCATAACGAGATTGTCGGCATGCGTCCTTTTTTATTAATTGAATATAAGTATACATTGTGACGGCGCATGACAAATAAAGATTATTATAAATTAATATTATATAAAAATCATTATAAACTATTATAAATCGTCGGACGTTGCGGAATTACGAGATTAATAAGACGTACCTTAGATGCTACCGATTTTAATAACATCAGACATTTTATAACGAATCAAATGTCCAATATTTCTCTTAAACTTGAACGTAACTCTTCAAGTTCAAAGTTTATCTTCTACTACATCCATTGATTAAAAATCTTCAAACATTCACTGCATACGGGCCAACATAAGTAACATTCAAAAGACAAGAAGACGTTTTTTTCTCTGTCCAATATCGTCGTATCGGCAACACGGAGCGGGTTAATCAGCAAGAACTCTCTTATATGAGATTCGAAGATGGGATTCTCGCAGCGAAGGCAGTATACCGCTTTCTCAAGATACTCGAGTAACTCAAGCGGTATGTCTCTGTCGCGGTATGTTAATCTACAGAAACGTCAGAACTATTATTTCGGCTGTGTATTTTATTTCGAGCGGCGATATGCATGTGCCCACGAAGTGGTCATAAATAAGAAAAGGATTTAAAAGTCAACACACCTGTTCTTCAAGATCACTTTAGCTGCTAAGCTACGAAGTGTCATTAGCTCGTGAATAACAGTAACATTAAATGTAAAAAAATCATTCGTCGAAACGTCCAAAATTTTCAGTTGTTTACCATACATTTTCATGCTCTTTATTATACTTCCCGGTAAATATAATAATTTATTATTTGACGATCTCAAAACTTGTAAATTTCGTAGATTTCCGATGCTCTGCGGCAAGTATGTCAGTGAGTTGTGGCAAACTAGCAGTTCTGTCAAAGCACTTAACATTCCAATGCACGCCGGTAGTTCAGTTAACTATAATCAATAACAAATTGTTATTACTAATGACAATGGTCAATTGAATTCCTTTCTCGGACGACAGAATACGCGATCCATATAATTCCCGTGTAAAGATAATATAGATATAACTTACTGAATTCTTGCTCAAGTCTAGAAAACGCAGATTATTCTGAATTGCAGTTGATCTCAGCCAATGCTATTTAAAATTGTCGGATGCTCCAAAGTTGTTATTCGACGATCTCAAACTTGCAAATTTCGTAGATTTCCGATGCTCTGCGGCAAGTATGTCAGTGAGTTGTGGCAAACAATCAGTTCTGTCAAAGCACTTAACATTCCAATGCACGCCGGTAGTTCAGTTAACTATAATCAATAACAAATTGTTATTACTAATGACAATGGTCAATTAAATTCCTTTCTCGGACGACAGAATCCGCGAGCCATAATTCCCGTGAAAAAATAATATAGATATAACTTACTGAATTCTTGCTCAAGTCTAGAAAACGCAGATTATTCTGAATTGCAGTTGATCTCAGCCAATGCCATTTAAAATTGTCGGATGCTCCAAAGTTGTTATTCGACGATCTCAAAACTTGCAAATTTCGTAGATTTCCGATGCTCTGCGGCAAGCATGTCAGTGAGTTGTGGCAAACTATCAGTTCTGTCAAAGCACTTAACTTTCCGATGCACGCCGGTAGTTCAGTTAACTATAATTAATGACAAATTGTTATTACTATATAAATGACGATAATCAATTAAATTCTTTTCTCGGACGATAGAATCCACGATCCATAATTCCCGTGTAAAAATAATATTATAGATATAACTTACTGAATTCTTGCTTAACTCTAGAAAACGCAGATTATTCTGAATTGCAGTTTGTTGCAGCCAATGCCATTCAAATTTGTCGGACGCTTCAAAGCCATTGTTCGACAGAACAAGTTTTTCAAGGTGGGGTAAAGCGCCCAATTCCTTTGGCAAAGTGGCGATTTCACAGTTTGATAAGTTCAGGTATTCTAGCTTGTTCCATTAGGATCATCGAAGGTAAGAGAGGATGGAACTTTATTCCGACTGAAGATTTCTCGTAAACGTTTCCTTATTTTCTTAAACATCTTTGATTCAGGCGTGGAAGAAAGCTATTCGGATTTAGAAAACTCTTGAAGCGAATAGCGCTAGATGATTTATATACAACATATTTATTGTTATCGCAATGATGAGGTCGCAATAAATTTTATTGTAATTTCATCATTATTAAGAAATAAACAATTCGTGGTTTTGTGAATTCTCTCGCTTTATGTGATTTATCTGAAAAAGACGTTTATTTGATTGTTTCTTTATAATTGAAAGCAGAATTGGAAGCTTTTCAAGGACTATGTATAGAAATTGTCAGTACCTAAATATTACATCCAAATTTTGTCTCATGAGACAGATCATAATTAAAGGAATAAGAAAAAAAATCGTTTCCGCATTATCCTGCGTTTTATTACCTTGCTTGTTCTACTTTCTGGTTTTCTCTTCAACGCGGAAGTTACCGAAAATAGCGTTTAGTTACGATTCTCGACATTACTGCCATATAATTTCATTATTGTTTACTGTTTTGTATATTGACGTTAATAGAATCAAATCGAAAGCAATGTCGAGGTCAACGTTTCAATATACTATATATTTTTAACTTAAGATATCAATAAAAGTTTAATTATTTAATAAAAACAGACCAATCTGTACAGGCCCTCCACCACCCCCGCCAATTAAAATCGGCGGTCTTGCTTTCTTTATATGTATGTTTCTTTTTTTTTCCTGCTATTTTTTTATTGTACAATTTATATGTAACATGCAATCCGAAATGCATATAATATAACAAAATTGGCAATTCTTATTTTATTTTAATATAAAGACTGTTCTGTTTTTATCGCAAGTAATTATAACAGACACCTTAACTAAATTTGGAATTTTTCGATATAAACTATTGATTCGTAAATGATACATTCTTAATTATAATATTTGCGACAGATATATTAATTAAATACCGTAGGTATATTATGATTTGATTTCTCAGAAGAAGTGATTTGTATAGCGGTAGTATAGCGAGATTTATTTATAAATTTTTCTCCGATACCAGATAAAGAACAAATAAATAAGAAAATTATTGCATTTATTGTGATAAAAATTAATCAAATAATATTTAAAATCTTAAAATGTCTTGTGCTAATATTATTGTATTAATACTTGTAATACATCATTGTATAAGATTTGTAATATTACTCTAAATTTAGATAAATGCTATCGATTTTTAATAATTAATGGGGAAATAATTTGAATTGTGGTCTACTACAGTAATTGATTTGCTGCAACAAGAGTTTTATTTTCTTTATCTTAAAAAATGGAAATTTTATAATTCGTTATTATTGCCATGAGCATTTGTTTTAGATTACAAAATTTCAGGCTACTTATTTTTATCTGTGCTTGCACTACGTATAATTAAGTATAGTACAATTAAAATATGTTAATTTACAATAAAATTGTATACAAATATATAACTTATACAATATAGTTATTGTATGTTAATAAAAATATATTAATATACAATAAAATTGTCAAAGAGATAATATTTTCCCTCAAAAGTAGAAGATTGTACATCAATTATCAGTTTATATAAATATATATAATTATCAATATAATTAATAGTCGAATTGTATAAAATTTATTTATATAAATTTATATTTAATTTTATTGCGCAAGTACAATAAAGTAGCGTTAATAGCAAAAATCTACGAAAATAAAACAGATTTAACGACATGCTTACTACAAATTTTATCAGCAAAATGCCATTATAAGTGCAGCAGAATCTATTAACTACATACATAATTGCCTGCAAAAATCGAGATGCTGCAATTTTGTAATTATTTAAATAAAATATTCTATTTAAGTTATTACAAAATGATGGGCTTTACTCAGTTTCTGCTAGAAATTTATTATAAAATTATCTTGATAGGTTCTGCTGTGATAGAATACACGCTTAATGCAGATGCAGTTGCCAATCGGCCAATTATGCAGCCACAGTTTTACTCGAGCAAAATATTGTGCCATTTTGCCACAATATTTTGTTTGAATCTGCTGACAAACTGTTAGCATTTTTCTTTATAGGTAGGTATATAAAGTATAATCAAAATAAAAAGATATGCAAATATGATCAATTTTTAATCAACTGTCATTTGGATTATGTTCAGTCTTTCATAACGAAATTGTCGGCATGCGTCCATTTTCTTATTAATTTATAAGTTACATAATTATTACATGCAAGTATACATTGTGGCGGAAAATAAAGATTATCATAAATTAATATTATATAAATATCATTATAAACTATTATAAATCGTCGGACGTGTTGTGGTATTACGAGATTAGAAGACGTATCTTAGATGCTATACCAATTTTAATAATTTCAGACATTTTATAACGAATTAAATGCTGAACATTTCTTTTAAACTTGAATATAACACTACAAGTTCAAAAGTTTTTCTACTCCGATTCAAATATCCAGCTCATAAACGTCGTCACATATTTATCGCAAACGGGCCGACAGAAGAAATATTCAAAAGGCAAGAAATCGTTTTTTTCTCTGTCCCAAATCGTCGTATCAGTAAACCAGAGCGGATTAAGTTGCGTCAAATCCCTTATATGAGATTCGAAGAGGGGTGTATCGCAACAAAGGCAATACACCGCATTCTCAAGATGCTCGAGACACGCAGGTGTTATGTCTCTGTCGCAGCATGTTAATCTACAGAAATTAAAGTCAGAACTATTATTTCGACTTAAATTTCCGATGCACGCCGGTAGTTTATTTAACTGTAATCAATAACAAATTGTTATTACTAATGACAATGGTCAATTAAATTCCTTTTTCATAATTCTTCTTCCGAAGTCTCAGAATCTTCCGCGGAGCTGATACTCACCTCCGCGTTTTGCCCGATAATGTGAGAAAATCTGAAAATAATTTTATTAAATTATGTGGGTGTTTTTCCAAACCGTAATCACGAAATATTTTACTACAACTTACTGAAATTGTACTTGTCCACCAATTGTCCGATTTTGGGATAAAACGTCGTACAATCCTTTCATTGTATTTTTTAATGATTTCATTAATTTCACTTGTTTTTTACTTCTTTCTTTTTTTAGGTCTGCTATTTCTTTTTTAAGCCTGCATTCAAAACAAAAGTTAAAAATATTAGGTATGTTTAAAATAAAAATAAAAAAGGACAGAAAAAAAGGAAAATTAGTGATACTTACTGTTTTAAACTTTTTTTTTTTCCTTTAAGGGGATCCTGAAGCCGAATGTTTTCTCGACAAAATTACCATTTTCTATCATTTTCTATGTTACCGATCTATATCTGTCTTTGTATAGACAATGATCTAGACAAGGATAGTACCTACATCTGCATATATAAAATTTGGGCGAATAAATCTTTTTTTCTACGCTTTGAATCTTAGTTCTACTTGCATGATATTGTTCCTACATGTTGTCCCTAGGGCGCACCAGAACCCTTTTGCATGAATTAACTGTACAATTTTTGTAATCATCGATTATTGTCGTTAGGTGACAGCTGTACGTGCCAAAAATAAGTAAGATTTTTAACTTTTTTTCGATTTTGATAAAAACTCGTCTGGTGCGCCCTTCATTTTTATGCGTACTTTAATTGTGTAAAAGAGTTTTTCGATTCTGTAAAGCCAATTCAAAGATTTATCCGCCCAAAAAAAAAGGGTAAAACAGAGTTCTACAAACGACTTCAGGATCCCCTTAATTTTTTTTCTATGATGATTATTTCTTTTGTTAAATGTGTTTGTGTACCGAACAATTGTGTAAATTTCATGGTTGAATCTGCAACAAAATAATAAAACATTTAAACAATTTTTTGTTATTCTCATGAATCACTTTACATGGATGTGTATCCCCTTGTAACCATCTCCGATTGAAAACGATAAAAAATTTCTTATCGTTTTTAATACGGTTAGTGAATCGTTTATTTACGGTACTCTATCAGAAATTTACGTTACAAAATACTTGGGATCCTATCGTAAATGTCTTATCAGCTATACATCAGTTTTTATCGTTTTTAATATGGTTAGTAAATCCTTTATTTACGGTACTCTATCAGAAACTCACGTTACAAAATACTTGGAATCCTATCGTAAATGTTTTATCAGCTATACATTAGTTTCTATCGTTTTTAATATGATTAGCGAATCGTTTATTTACGATATTCTATCAGAAACTCACGTTACATTGCATTCATAAAATGCAATTAGAGAAAATCTTTTTTTCTAGGCTTCAAATCTTGGTTCTACTTGCACGATATTATTCTTACATGTTTTCCCTAGCGCGCCTCTATCTCATTTTGTATATATAAACTGCAGTATTTTTGTATTAAGCAAATATTGTCATTAGGTGACAGCTCTACGTTTCAAAAATAAGTAAGATTTTTAATTTTTTTTCGTTTTTAATACAAACTCGACCGCTGCGCGCTAGATTTTTGCACGTACTTTAATTCTGTAAAAGAATTTTGCAATTCTGTAAAGCCAATTCAAAGATTTCTTATAATGCAATAATGTCGGTATACAGACGGGTGCACCTGAACCATATTCTGATTGGAATCTATGCTGCGTCTGGGAAGATTTTAGGAAATTTTGATGTGGGTTAAAGATTTCTAACGGAAAGATAATTGCGCGCGAAACGCGATGAAATTGAGCATTGATAGTTTTCTGAGTTTTGTCACTGTTTTAATTTGACTTGCGCCAAAAAGGAACAGCGGTCATGTAAACGCCGGTTGACTAGATGCCTCGCACCAAAACGAATGCTGGCAAGTTTCTTAAGTGCTAGTTGCGCATGTTATCGACGTCAAACGGGCCTCGAGATTAATTAATTAAGTATGTAGTTAATTAACGTGAGGTTTATTAATGGAGCACGTAATCGCGCAGTAGAAATTTAGCTGTGCGCTTATTGGGGCGTGCAACTCGGTTAGCAAATTAATGGCAAAACGCTGACGAATTACAAGGCACGTTAGATGCCGCCTGACGTAAACTTACCGAGACCATGCGTCGTGTCGTTAAAACGTCTTTAGCGAGATGTTATGAAAGATCACTTATACAACTAAATAAAATAGTTACTTATACACACAAAACTATCACGAATAATAAATAAGTATAAGAAATAAATTTTATTGTTTATTCTCAAGATTGTCCATATAAGCATCACAAGTAATAAATAAGGGTCAGAATTAAATTGGTCAGTATAAAAAAAATTGCGTTATTATTAATTATTTATTGCTAATCATTAATTATTTATTTTACTTAAAATATGTTCTATGTCACACAACCGAGCGTCCTAATAAATTATATATTTCTTTGAACAATTATAAAATAAAACCGCTTAAAAACGTTTATCTTTTTTTTATAACAGTTTGTTTCTTCCTAATATATATTCTATATTTCTTCAGCTATAAATAGATACATATCTTTTTCAATTTGTCTGAATTGTTTAGTGATTCTGATCGTGGTGCCAAAAGCACTTTTTGGAGGCTTAGCGCGATATAAAATCCGGCTGTAGTTCCGAAAAGCCCATACCTCCGATCGTTCTGAAATTTTGTATACTATTATATTTTGATATGCTAATTATGAATATGCGTCAATGAAAATTGGCGCAAAGGTCATTTTCTAGGTAAAAATAAAAAAAAAAATTTTTGCATATTTTTTAATTATCTAAATAAATATACATTTTAGTACAAAAAGTTTCAAATAAAAATTGTACGTCTCTTAAAAACGCAACTTTTATATTCTATACGCTATTACTGTAAAAGCAGTACTTAACAAGAAAAATACAAATAAACATTCAATTCCATTCACCTGACATGTAAAATCTGTATATCTATTAAATCTTCGCCTTACTAAAGTGATGAGTCTACCATATACTAAAAATATTGATACTGAAAAGATTAGCAAGGCCCCGTACGCAAGGTAGAACGTTTCATTCACCTGACAAGGTTAGTGGCGCGCTTTACATAAGTATGTGCTTTCTAAGTTGAAGCACATACAAAGAACACACTTGTAAAGCGCGCCACTAACCTATAGGTTAGTGACGTGCTTTACAAGTAGGGGAGACCAAGGCAAAACCGTCCAGAGGGTGAAACCGTCAAATCAAATATCTCGAAACCTGTATATTGTGCGAACTCGCTATTAACATTGTAAACGCGTCTTCTGGTACCCATGTGACCAACGGAGTTTCGGCAGGTTACCTGCCGTGTTATGATTTTTACGAGGGCAAACGTGTTTTCGGAAGGTGAAAGTAAAATTTTCTGCGCGTGGAAATTTTGTAATATCTGCAATAATATTTGCTCTCCAAATCTCCAGGTACGTGATTATAAAGAGTAATGCATGCTGAACACGAATCCAGTGTAGTTTTTTCATTATCGTTCATGTCTAATATTTCGTGGGCGATCAAACCTGAAACTTGTGTTGAGGGCTAATCCGTCAGTAAGCACCCGGGGTGGACTTTTATAATATTGGCAAATTTTATAATTTTATTATATTTTCCAGTCTTTTCTACCCCTATTTCATATATTTTTCTTTAATATTTGGTCGATTAGTTCTTAAGTTATAGAATCCGTACACACACACAAAAACACAAAATAATGAAATTTTTTAACACTTTAATTAATAAATGTTTACATTTTTCTATTACCAAATAATTAATAAAATGTATCCTATCAGTTTTCATAATCGGAATTATGTATTTGTGGAGTGACGATTCCACCCTGCCATTTTTGAGATCTTAATTTTTCCACCGTTGTCGTTTTTGCTCTATACCGGTTAAACAAAGCGACGTAGAAAAAAATTTTCCATATAAATTTTGTAGCTAAAGGTTCACTCTTTACAATCGTATACCACATTTAACTAAAATTATTTATTTTGTTGTTAAAAATCGGCACCAAAAAAAAACTGACGGTCTCGCCCGGGTCTCCCCTATGTGCTTTCTAAGTTGAAGCACATACAAAGCACATGAACTTGTAAAGCCCGGTAGAAATCCCGGTACGGGATGGACCTCGCTTTACAACTTAGCATGTAGTTTGTAAGTGAAACTCCCAATGGGGGGTCCAGGGGGCGAAGCCCCCGGCTAGGGGGGTTCGGGAGGGCGGAGCCCCGACTTTGATATAACACTTTTCTATTGCAAAAGCAACATTCATTACGAAAACAAGACTTAATTTGGTAGAAGAAACTGTCGTGAAACAGGCGTTGGCAGGCAGGGTGGTTGTGAAGATAGGGGCAACGCCCTATCTTGCGTAGGGGTCTTGCAAATCTTTTCAGTATCAATATTATTAGTATATGGTAGACTCATCACTTTAGTAAGGCAAAGATTTAATAGATATGCGGATTTTACATGTCAGGTGAATGGAACTGAATGTTTATTTGTATTTTTCTTGTTAAGTACTGCTTTTACAGTAATAGCATATAGAATATAAAAGTTACGTTTTTAAGAGACGTACAATTTTTACTTGAAACTTTTTGTACTAAAATGTATATTTATTTAGATAATTAAAAAATATGCAAAAAAATTTTTTTTTATTTTTACCTAGAAAATGACCTTTGCGCCAATTTTTATTGACATATTCATAATTAGCATATCAAAATATAATAGTATACAAAATTTCAGAACGATCGGAGGTATGGGCTTTTAATCCTTTTATTCTCATCTTGCATTGTAGAAATCGAAAAAACGACAGCATTCTTTGAGATGAGTGCAGATTAATAGTCGGTCTTCTTCTTTATGGAATTTCTTTATGGAATTTTTGCTTGCGCGCGGGATTATTAGGAAAGAAAGAATATATCCTCTGCCACCTATGTGTGCTTGGTCATCTATCGTGTCCGGAGTGCAGCTTATACGTCCGACAAAGAGCTTATATCAGAGGCTTTCTCTTGCCCGGGCTGACTCCGAAAGTTCAAGTGCTATCTCGAGATTTAAGGCTAGTACTCGTAGACGGATCAGCCTCTGAAAAACTGACGCGTGCGTTCGTACGTCTCTGTTTATGAAAAGCGGACGACGATTCCGTCGGAAGGACGACAGGCTCTTGCCGCGTGATATTTTAACTTGCTCTACACAGGGCGACAGATATTGGCCGCCGAAAATATTCCTATAACCTTCACAAAAGCCGTTTTCGCGAAATCGTCGTTAAAAACATCACGCGGAAGATATTTCCGACTGTTGTCTGAAAAATTTTAAGGAAAATTTTTGTCCCATTAAATTTCGATAGAAAACGTGCAAAAAGCTTCGTGCAAAAATAGCGAAAGATATTTTCGAGGCTAAATACTTTTGATGTGATTAAATTTCGTGGGATGTATCTGGGATGATTAAATATAATCATAATTTACTGTTGCTGAAGAATTACACGTCAAGATTACAGAGGGCCGACGTTGATCCTCTTGGAGAGACGACAAGGGCGCTTATTGCACAAAACGTTTTACCTCCTCGTTAAAAGTACTGACGCAACGTAAAATTCAATTTGAAACTTACTTCCCCGTCTTGCTATGGCGGTCGTACCAAAGGAATTTTAAGGAAAATTCGTTAAGCGATGTTTTCAAGTTACTGGCTACAATAATAATTTAGCATAATTGTTGCACGCAGCATGGGAAATCGACACTTTTATCGTTTAACGTTATCCGTTAAAAATTTGCAATTATTATACAACCAGAAAAGAATTATGTTCTTCGAAAAATTATGCGTCAAGTGCATCCAGTTGTAAAAGAAAATGGTGATCCGCTTGGAAGAACAACAAGAGTTTAACGTCCAATAACTTACCTAATAAGTTAGAACACGTGTCGTTAAACAGAATTTATATAAGTTGAATTTAATATAAAATATATACCTTTATAGTCTCTTTAATTGCATACAATTATTATGGAAATAAAGAAAAAAAATTGTAATCTAGCCAATGATATCTTGATATTATCTCGTATTCAAATAAAATGTGCTGCTATTTCAAGCATTATATCGCAAAAATGACCAACGCACTAATCAACATATCGAGACAAAATTATCAGTAATATGACTTTTTAAATTTCGAAATATTGTTTATTATGCAAAGAGTACATTTTACGAATGTAAATTACAAAACTGCTTTGTGGGCGTTCGGTAGTCATATTTCGTTGCTGAATTTGTCCAAGGTGTGCATGTAAATTAATGCTGTAAATTGCGACTATACGCGGACGTATGTACATAATGTTTACAGTCGGGGGATTATAATTACGGAGTAGCTAGAGCAAGTATAAAAGACGGGGATAGACCCACCCTTTTTCTTTGAGCTTTTGAAGTGCTTCCACTAGAAACTGTGAAAATTAATGCCCGGTTTTACCGCCCTTCACATGTTCTCTCAATTATTACATGTACAATAGCACGGTATCGTGTACACGTTACGATTGCCGCAAACTACTGTACTCCACCGTCTGCAATCCTAATAGCCTGTGATGAAAGACCAACTATGCATGCAACTAACGATAGAAGTCTGTCCTTTGTCCCAAAAGGGGCGGGTCGTTAATTTTAAAGAACGCCAGTCCCTCGACCCCTTTTCTGCATTAACAAAGAAAATTCCTTGTTATCTCATCCTATCTTTTAACAGCGTTACGAACGTTTCGCGCGGGACAGAATTATCAGCTCCTTTCTGTGATATTTGTTACCCCTTGCTTATAGACACTCGTGATATAGTAGTAAGTAGTATATAAAAATCTGAAATCTGAATAATAATACGCAACAATAATATGCAATCCATTTCCGTGTAGTCCGTAAATTCTATCCGACTTACAGAGTATCTTGATAATGAAGTGTAACACTAAAAATTCACTTCATCATTCCTGCCCTTTATATAGGACCAGGATATATAGGAATTTGTACAAGGGGTTGTCGTTTGCATCCAGTATAAAACGTTGAATAACGGCGCTATCAAAGGACTATGTATATCGTAGCTGTCATGTTATTCGGCGATTGCATACACTGCTACGTCACATCATATATTTCCATCTTTCGTCGGTATTGTAAGTAAGCGCTTTATTTAAGCATTTCACTTGAGCCCCATTTTTACGTATGTATCCGCCTTCCGCGCGCCGTATCGCACGCGAATCTATGAAACGTCACCGCACGAATACGGCGAGTCTTCGATAGCTTCACGTGATTTTTATTACCGTATTATAGCTCCGCGAGGGAGAGAGAGAGAGAGAGAAATTCGTTTCGTAGACGATACTTCTTCGGCAGAAACTAGGCCGAGGGAAGGATCGATATTTTTAACGAGAAAACCGGCGCGGGCGGGTTTCCGCGAAATGCAATGATTTCAGCCGCTTCTGGCTTCCGCATGGCCGCTAATGAGAATTTTGCCGAAAGTTTAATTGGCTCTATCATAATTTTGTACGGCGCGCTATCAAGTCGCGGTTTAATCAAGTCGCGCTTCATTACCGCAAGATTCATGCCTGTATTCGTCTTTCTGAATTTACTCTCTCGCCTTTCTGATTCATTATCTATAAGGTGACGACGAGACGGCGCTGTTGCCACCGCCAATTATCCAGTTTAATTTTGTCGGAAACATTTATCTCGTGCTGATTACAACTGTCACCTGTAAAATTTATTTTTGTTCTATTTTCGTTCTGTTATTACATTTTTCTACTATTCTACAAATGTATTGTTAAAAAGTTCTATAAATATTCTCTTTAGTGAAATAATAATCTACATGAAAATTTATAATGTTTAATATTTGGATGTCGAGACATCAGCGCTTTGTTTTTAGCCCGTTATTATTTATATAATATTAATTCCACAATTGTCAATAATTTTAGAAAGAACTTATGTACTTGTGATTTCCTTCGCCTTTGTGATTCGGTTTTAATATAGTTAAGTAAGTGTAAAAGGTCCATTCATATGAATGTCGGCATAACATAATGCGCCACGAATCGCCACGAATTGATGCAATCGGCTTGCATCACTGCAATACCTGGCACTCGCGACGATTAAAAAATTCTACCTATTGGCTTATGGCGGGGCATATTGATTTTCGTGCAATCGGCAAATGGGAGTATCGTGTAGGTGCTTATCTGTAAACGGCTTTCGCGCAATTCTAAAAAACACACAGCGTGGTGGTGGACCAAAATAAAATAAA
Organism: Leptothorax acervorum; assembly: GCA_035220615.1. Classification (NCBI taxonomy): domain Eukaryota; kingdom Metazoa; phylum Arthropoda; class Insecta; order Hymenoptera; family Formicidae; genus Leptothorax; species Leptothorax acervorum. The sequence continues at coordinate 110,937 of JASTWQ010000415.1, forward strand.
CTGGTATCTTTATTATGCTTCCGTGTTGTATGTGAGAAGGCATTGTTCCTTTGGTTTCTCTATCGGAAAGTAATTGTGAGAATGGTCCGATTATCGTTTACGTGTTACATACACCGCGCATGTATTCTAACGGCTTTCCATTTACGAGAAACGGAAATACGACGCGCATTTATTGATCGCACCCAAGTGACTCGAATAATTTCGAGTCGACATAAAATGTAGGTAGCAGAATATTATTTCGCTCTCTATAATACTATTGTACTATGATACATATATGATGTATTCACATTGTGTTAGTCTTATTATAAATACGTTTTACATATATTTATAATAAAATAACAAAATAATTTTAAAAAATTTTTAAATTTTCTTACAGAATATAAATAATATAGGATAATAATACGAAAATTTACAAAAAAAGTAAAAAAAGTCACAATTAAAAAAAAATTGTTAGTAGATATCTAATATGTCGATTCTTACCTACTGTATTTGGTATTCTATCAAAGAAATATGTAAAATTAATTAAAGCATAAAACTGAATTATATTGCGTAATTAGTCACTTTATATGGCCGAGATTATTTAAATAAAATTACATCAAGTAAAATGCAAGTTTTTATAAAAAGTTAGATATACCTCATTATATCTTTCTTTTATTTTCAAATCTGTGTATTAGATTAAAATCTATTAAAATAAATATTATACATACAAGAGGTGGTTGCAAAATTTTATAAGCATACACATTATAGATTAAAAAATTGCACAATTGAAAAATATTTCGTGCATTCTGCAGCATATTTCAAAAAGTGTTTTCTTCGTTGAAAATACTAACACAGTATCTTCTTAAAATATTTTCATAAATTTTAACATCCAAATTGAAATTGAAGAGATCTTTTAGTCCTAGACAAAATTATTCCAGGAAAAAACGCGCGGAATGTTGCTTGCTAACTAGTGACTGTAACTTTTAATTTTTCGGTTTTCTTTTTAGAATGAGGAGATTATAAGTTCAAAAAGTTGAAAACTTTTACGGTAATTAACATTCCCTCCTAATTAAATATTTTACATTCTATTAGATATTATTTCTGTCAAAGGCACATTTCAAAAATATGCAGAATCTTTTTTAAAGTATACTTTTTTTTACATATTTTTGTAATATATGTTAGTTTTTGGAAATTTTATGTAGCTTTAACGCGAAATTTTTTTAATATTTATGACAAAACCAAAGCTATAATTGAAATCAAAATCCAGTACCATATTATTTGTTGTACGCACAGGAAATTATATAACATTACATTATAATTTGAACATTAATGATATAGAAGACCCATACATGCGCTTGTCTCTCAATTAAGGGTTGCGTCGATAATCAAGAAACTTTGTTATGACGTATAGTCCAGTCATTTTAGACGAAAATATGGCTTCTGTGCAAAAAAATTAGAACCTACAATTTTTTTTTTTAATCGCTTTATTTCGTTGTTTTAAATAACATATTAAAAATCGAGAACGATATCGGCAGGGGCTAAAAAAGCTATTCAAGGTCAAAGGTCACGAAAATCATTTTTTTGCGAAAATCTCGTTTTGTATGGCTCGGAGGTCAATTAAGGTGGTTACAAAAAAGAAAGATCATGAAATTCTCTACAAAAATGGTTCTATTCATTTTTCACGTACGATGAACCGTTTGCGAAATACAAAGTGACGAATGTGTACGTCGAGCGTTGTATCTATTTCCGCACCACCTTTGAGGTAAGATACAAGGCGCGTTTTTTTTTACATGGTGTCCCTAGTAGGCCTAATCCATGTCAAATGTAAAAAAATTACGTTTTATCATCTTCGTCATCTTTATCATTTAAAAAAAATTAATTATTAATTTTTATTTTTTAATTTTTTCTATTTTTTCATTTAATATTTATCTTCATCATTTAAAAAAATTACGTTTTATCATCTTCTTCATGAATGTCATGTATTTCATCAATAGGTTCTTCTAGTTCTACATCTTCGTTATCATTATCATCTTCACTCGTGTTTGTTAATAAAAGATCAGTAGGATCAATCTCATCATACTCAGTGGAATAATTATCGGACGTATTAGCAGCAGAAGCTTCAGGCATGGCATTAAGACATGATTGTCCATGACAGTTGCCGCATACAATGGAGCAAGATAATCCAATTTTCCTGCATCCGCAGTTTGCACCGCATCCTTTTTATAATTGCAAAAAATAGTGTTAAGAATACTGTTCGGCGCAGGTGGTAACAACGTTGTAACGGGCTCCAAAATATTGTTATTTAAGATCCAGCCCCACTGTTGTGGATCTATATTTTTTTTCCCAGCCATGTTTGGACCTGGTAATATACACGGTACAGGTGTTGTTGAGCTGCTGCAGTTGTAGGTGGAAGCGATTGTAATTTTACAGCAGTATTGAACGTAGTCGATTTCGCAAAACTCAAGTACCGATAGTTATCAAGAGATGTTTCCGACTTAGGAGCTCCATACATCTCCAAAATTATCCGTACTCCATTCTCAAATATAAGTTGTTGAGAGCAATTTTGTATGTCGATTGGTCGGCCTATCTTGCTGCTTGTTGGATGTTTTACAAGTTGTACATAACAATTTTTATGATATTTAGCAAATACAGCTCTTAAATCAAACACGAAGTTAACGCGATCTTTCCGAACAGTATTCTTAATACTATTTTTTGCAATTGTAAAAAAGAATGCGGTGCAAACTGCGGATGCAGGAAAATCGGATTATCTTGCTCCATTGTATGCGGCAACTGTCATGGACAATCATGTCTTAATGCCATGCCTGAAGCTTCTGCTGCTAATACGTCCGATAATTATTCCACTGAGTATGATGAGATTGATCCTACTGATCTTTTATTAACAAACACGAGTGAAGATGATAAAGATAACGAAGATGTAAAACTAGAAGAACCTATTGATGAAATACATGACATTCATGAAGAAGATAATGAAACGTAATTTTTTTTACATTTGACATGGATTAGGCCTACTAGGGACACCATGTAAAAAAAAACGCGCCTTGTATCTTACCTCAAAGGTGGTGCGGAAATAGATACGCTCGACGTACACATTCGTCACTTTGTATTTCGCAAACGGTTCATCGTACGTGAAAAATGAATAGAACCATTTTTGTAGAGAATTTCATGATCTTTCTTTTTTGTAACCACCTTAATTGACCTCCGAGCCATACAAAACGAGATTTTCGCAAAAAACTGATTTTCGTGACCTTTGACCTTGAATAGCTTTTTTAGCCCTGCCGATATCGTTCTCGATTTTTAATATGTTATTTAAAACAACGAAATAAAGCGATTAAAAAAAAAAATTATAGGTTCTAATTTTTTTGCACAGAAAACCTAAAATGACTGGACTAGTAGCGCGATTCGACGAGAGAAAGGGAGAGGAATATTCGTATAATAATTATCTGCATCTGACAATACCGGAAGATCGGAACGATGGGCCGATGAACCCCGATAGCTTTTTGTTAATTTCATCGATTTTCCGGTTGAAGAAATGCTGCGAAGAAAATAAGTAAGTTCTTTTCTCGCGCCAGATATAATGCATATTTGTCGCAATTATATTTTCTCGTAAAAGTGAGAAAAAGTGTAGAATGTTTTGAAGTATCTTACATCTCTATCGCGAAAGTCTCCTCTAATATTCGAATTATATTTTGGAGTAGGTATATTACTATTAAATTTATATTTATTAATTAGGTATATATATGTTAAAATTTAAATATCGCAATAACACACACACACACGAGACAAAAAGAATGTTACTAAATAATAAAATTTGGAGTTTCAACAAATATATTAGCACATTATAGACTGAAGACGTATCAGTTTGTCTTTTATTGTCCAAAACAAGTTATTTGTTATTGATGAGTTCACTCATTTAAATTGTATGTCACTTTAAATATGAGTTTATTCATATTTGAAGCGACATACAATTTAAATAATTGTGCGATTGTTACAGCTTAAAGTTGATAAGGTTTTCATCATAAGATTTTTGGTTGTACTTATCCTTTACTTTTTATCGTGGTTTATTTGTATCTGATCTTTTGTTAAACATAAACAAAATTTTGTTTTCGTTGAATTTTTTGTAATAAAAAATAGCTGATCACAGGCAGTTTTTGTATAAAATGTTCGGTCAACAATGTATCAATACGTTGCGATCACAATCATGTAATTCAAATTGGAATCACATATCTCTGCTTATAGAATATCTAATAAATTTTATATCTGCTAATAAATCTCACCATCGCTTATTTATCTTTTCGTCGTCAAACGAACAAACGCCATTTTAGTTCCAAGATAGCGACGATAAATTTGTTATAACTGGGATATCCTTGTGGGGTGACGAGCAGCATGGGGAACATTAAATTTTCCAAGATTTATACGTTATTCGCGCGAGTAAAAGAATACTCATTACGCATTAAGGGGATCCTGAAGTCGTTTGTAGAACTCTGTTTACCCTTTTTTTTTGGGCGGATAAATCTTTGAATTGGCTTTACAGAATCGAAAAACTCTTTTACACAATTAAAGTACGCATAAAAATGAAGGGCGCACCAGACGAGTTTTTATCAAAATCGAAAAAAAGTTAAAATCTCACTTATTTTTGGCACGTACAGCTGTCACCTAACGACAATAATCGATGATTACAAAAATTGTACAGTTAATTCATGCAAAAGGGTTCTGGTGCGCCCTAGGGACAACATGTAGGAACAATATCATGCAAGTAGAACTAAGATTCAAAGCGTAGAAAAAAAGATTTATCCCCCCAAATTTTATATATGCAGATGTAGGTACTATCCTTGTCTAGATCATTGTCTATACAAAGACAGATATAGATCGGTAACATAGAAAATGATAGAAAATGGTAATTTTGTCGAGAAAACATTCGGCTTCAGGATCCCCTTAAAGAGAGTTTAGGGCGAGATGCTTGTCTCCCATTCGGGAGCGCCAACTTTTATCTACGCTATACTCGAGTGGCCCAATGAAATCTTTTCCCTAATACGGGGATGAGGGAGAGCTTTATCTCTTGCTTTAAAGTTCAAAACTTCATCTGCGGTGGCAATTCAAAAATTTCCTCTTTAAAGCTCGGATGGAGCGAACGTAAGCGTGCCCGTATCGATCGATAGTCTCTCTCGTGCTTCTTCTTTTTCTGTCGCTTCCTCTCTCCTATGCTCCTCTCTTCTCCACTCCCCCCCCCTCCTCACTCCCTCTCCCTCTCCCTCTCCCTCTCCCTCTCCCTCTCCCTCTCCCTCTCTCTCTCTCTCTCTCTCTCTCTCTCTGATAAATAAACCCTGTATTCTAAGTGTCGTCGATTTCTTGCTACAAGAAATGCATCACCTCGCAGTCGCGTGATGTTTCGCTGTATATTTCATAGTAATCTTATTTCATTAAAATATATATACGCCGAGATATTGCAGTAATTTGTATTCTTAAAAATGCAAACAACGTCCGCGAGATCAGCAAGATCCGAAATTCGTGGAAAAAAATCCCAATTCGCAGAGAGAACAAGCGTGGAGAGAGGGAGAGAGAGTATTATTTCACTTCCTTTTTTCTCATGCGGTTCCGTCGCGTCAACAGATTCACTGCGGATTTAAACGATGAAATTGTTTACCGATCGTGACGCAATTAGTTCGGGCCCGGTATTACTTTATAATTCCAGATACATTGTGTCCGATATACATATATACATATAAATTGTATTAGCCAATGAAGCGTAAATTTATATTGGCGAACGAAATATTATTAATTGTTCGGTGCTTGTCTGAATGTATTTAGCAAAAATAGCTGCGAAAAGCGAGAAAAGGACGAGAGAGGGAGAGGGAGTGAAGGGAGGCAGGGGGTGTATCATCACTATCGCCGCGGTGCGCAACGTCACGCACTTTTCTTCCGAATGCGGTTCACCGACCGTTCGGTCTCGCCGAACGATAACCGGACTCGGCGGAAAGGAGAGAGTTAACTGCTGCGGTCGCGTGACCAGGGGCCCAATTCTGTACACGCCTACCGACAACTGTCGATTCGATAAGTTATCGACGTCTGTCGCTTGCACGACCGACACAGACGGATTGAACCTATTCTGTACCATGGTCAAAACGACACCCATCGTTGCAAGCGACAGTCGTCGGTACGACTTTATCGAAAAGTACAGTCATACATAAAAGTGAGTTCTCAGTCCAATAGCATTGCGAATTGTAGAATGATCCTAAGATTTTCAAAAGAAAAACATTCTTGAGTCGGTTGGAGTCGGTTAAATCGTTACCGTGACACGTGTTACGTTACGTTAAGTGTTAATACTGTTAATCATATATTAGACTCGTAAATTTAAATTTACAGAATGTAACTGTAAAATTGACGTTAATTAATTTAGACTTAGGTCAACGCACAAAGAAAGACATAATGTAACAAAAGCGTGTGACACGCTGTTACGTTACGTGTTTCTATGACGTTAATCTAAATCCAAGTTGTAAAAACGAATCTAAATATGCGATCAACATTTAACGTAACGTGTAACGGATTTTGTGCAAAATGGGCTTTACCAGCAAGGTATGTAAATATTTATATTCCGGTAATAAATATCTGTACGTAATGGACTGATTAAGAACTCAGCGCGGTAAGTAGTGCACACATTATTCTTGTTTAGTTTAATGCCTTTATAATTGAATATGTCGGCTTGCTTGAGCCATTTTCTACAGCAATGTGTTTTACAATGTGTTTTTTAAATTGTAAGTTCCTTGGTGACCCCAATGATGTGCGAGACTTTAACACTTCGTAATGCATACCCGGTTATGATCACCGAGGGACATACAATTTAAGAAATACATTATAAAACACATTGCTGAAAATGGTCCAAACAAGGACCAAAACGTTCAATTAATAATGGCATTAAATTAAACAAGAACAACATGTGCACTGCTTACCGCGCTGAGTTGTAAATCCATTAACAAATACTCAAAGATGTAAATATTAATTTATAAAGGAAAATAAATATATATTCTGCAGGTTATTGAGTTACATATATTTTATTATAATAACAGTTGTTAGATATATAATTTTATTTATTACATTTTAGCACAAAAAGAACCCGTGCCTTAAGGACATCAAGTGCACAATACGAAGAATTGATTACTTACATGGAATCACATTCCGAGTTTGCAGCTGGCAAGTTTCTAACAAAGGAAAAAAAGGTACATCACATAAAACAATGGGAAGAATTAACGATAAAATTAAACGCATTGTCTAGTGGCACTCAAAAATCAACCAAACAATAAAACGGTAAGATATTTAGATAATTAATTAGCTACAGACTCTCGCTATTATTATTCATTTACATTGCTGAGTGAGAAATCATAGCATTGAATTAATGTTACTGTTGGTTAATGTTTATTGCATTATTATGTATATTAATTATAGCAATTTTGCTACATCATGCTTACTGTACAATGTATATTAATGTCCCATTTACTGTGTAGAATATTAATCTTTAGAATATTAATCTTTGTTGTGTTAGAATTTTGGAAAATCTGGTATTGAAATGTGGATTCTTAGAGAACATCTAACTATATAAGTTTATTGTTTTAGAACTGTACTATTTTTATTAATCAATATAATGTATAATATTAATTGCTTTTCTACACACGGAAAAAAAAATTTACTTGTAACAAGTAAATCTTGCTAGGGACTATTGGAGTAATTTATTTCTTTGTAGCAATAAAATTTTACTTGAAACAAGTAAATTTTTCGTGTATTAATAGGTCCCCTGTTAAACTCTTACTTCTTTCGCTGACCAATCAGACGGTTTAAAAGTTGTCGGTAGAACGTTTTCGTCCTACCCGGGGTACCTCGATAAAAGTTGTCGGTCATAACCGACATCGTCGGTCATGACCGACGGTCGTCGGAACGCGTTCGTCGTTAGGACGCGTACAGAATAGCTTTTATCGATACGTGTCGCTCGACGCTGTTAACGACACCGACGACCATCGGTAAACGTGTACAGAATTGGGCCCCAGGTAAGATTAGAGGCGCGGTTGCGTTTCGAAGTTAAGCCGACCCGGTTGCACTTGCCGCCGGAGTTAAAACCGCCCGCATTTCGCTCGCCCTTATTTAGCGGGCGCTCCGCGTTTCGGTGCACTCTACCTTTTTACCTCGGGGGTATATTTTTGCAAACTCGCGTTTCGCAAGACCCGGCGGCTGCGGCGGCGCATTTCGACACGTTCGCGTGAAGAGTAAAGAGCGGTTGCATGCGAGCATACATTTACATATATATATATCCGCGACACACGTGCCGTGCGCGCGGATCTGCGTGCGATCAATTTTCAGGTACCCTGTACCGTGACACTTTTAATTTATCAGTTAATTAACGGTATTTATGGCCGCACTCGCGTCTATTTACTATAATGGAATCGGCGTCGCGGCGCTGCGCGTTTTCTTCGCATGCACTGCGTCTGTCTCTCCGAAAATCGTAAAACTGATAACATTATAATTTATGTATGTGTAGAAAAACCGATAATAAAGATGGCTCTATGCAATGAATGGAAGTCGCAAATGAATTCCGATTTAAATGTTTTCTAGTATTAAATGGGTTTTCTCGCAGGTCAATGGAATAGCTGAACGATTCTTATATACTGCGATTTGGTATTTGTTATTTTAGAACAGTTATCCCCTTAATTTGACTATATTGAGCTAATTCATTTCTTTTTTAATTCGTTTATAAGCGATTTTCGTGCAATAAATGGGTGAAGAGAGAGCACGGAAAGAATGTTTAAATTTACATAAAAATAGTGCGAAGTAGGTACAGAGTGGAATTATATGCAACAAGAGTAAGAAACGTAAACAAGACTTGTATTTCAGCGCCGTGCCATTCCGTTTTGTTTGCATCTCGAATTTTTCTAATGAATTCAGAATAACAATGCCTTACAAACTACACTCGCGGAATTAATGATGTTTATCTCGTCGGTTGTATCATAAGTAGACCATGAATTAAGCGAAGAAATAACGTTACCCTCTTCTAGACGCTACCAGAACTTTTGTACTTTTGCACTACATACACACACATGTTTTACGAAACAGTATAAAAGAATAAAGTGACTCGGCGGCGCCCTGTTAAATTGGGAATGGAGGATGGTCTGCACCACGCAGCCGAAAGGTCGAGCGGAACACGAATTTAATCAATTTCCGGCCGCACCGCAGCGACGCGACGCGGCCACGAGCGCAGCGATTTTAATTTATCAGTTTAATTAATGGGCATCTGGCGTACACAAAGTTGCCAATTAAAACAGTATCAATGTCATCGGGTCCCGCAAGTTCTTCTTTCGCATCGCCCGCGCCGTCGCCGCGCCGCGAATATAGAGTAGAAGCGGAAGCGTGGCGCCGCGCCGCGCTGCGCCGCGCTTGCATATTGCGGAATCCGCAGACAAGCGGCAGAATTCGATAAAGTGACTGAAAAATATCGCGGGTATGTGTGTATACTGCCGAGCGAACGTCGAACATCGGCGTCTGCTGCGCCTTGGACGGGAAATGCGCCGATATTCGGGAGGGCGAAAACGCGTACACGGCGGCAACACACATTCGTGTGCATGAATTTCTGGAAACGTTAATAATCTATAGGGATATAGGTCAAAAGTTACGAGGACGATGAAACGACGGGTGCGGGATTGCGAGCGCGATATACGACCACGCGCGAATTACTCTTGTTAACGTCGTACCGCGCCACGTATATGCGCGCACGTATGAGGACGAGTTGAAGCTGGTTCGCTACGCATCTGATGATAATTAATCCCGCGCGCACGCTAACGTCCCGAGAGATACACCTTGCGTATCGCAATTTGTTTATGAAATGGAAAAGTTACATTGTGATGCAATCTTCGCTCAGCATATCGCCACGGCTTTCGCTAATTCCACATTAAAAATTCATGTAACCGATTTAATATTAAGTGGACATAATGCAACGTAATTGCTACAATCGGGAAATATTAAAGCTTGAAATTTGAAGATAATCTTTTTGAGAGAGATGTGAAGAGAGTAATGTTTTTGTATGAGATTTGTACTTTTTTCAGATATTGCGTTGATTTTTTAAGAAAATGTCGACTCTGAATTGATCAGAATTGAAGAATTTCTAAAAATCCTATATAAAAGAAAATACAGAGAAAATTTGGGGGATATCTTGTATATTAATGTAGATATTTGAAATGTTCTATTTTTCGGTATTACGCGTTTTTTTTTAGATGCACAGACGACAAAACAAGAATGCCAATAAAGATAAAAGTCATGTCAAACTGACCTTTCTATTTATTTCGTGAAAAGAAAAAAAATTTCGATATATTCGTAAAACGAAATTTCGCGTTGCATACGACATCAATCGATTAATGTAAACATATTAAAAATGTAAATGATTTTAAACGCCGGCATGATCAAACAGCTGGTACAAAACGATCAATACATGCGCAAAATTCACTCAGGCCGAACTCATGCGAGGGCGGTATTATTATTTGCAATATCACCGCGAACGGCCGCGAATTGCAAAATTTATCGAATATTCGTTGGAATATTCGTAAAAGCGTCCTCTTGCTAAATTAACGTAAACGAAGTTCAACGTGAATAACGAGTAACTCACTTAATATCGCTAACGAAGTAACGGCGCCGCGCCGGCTTCTCACTATAAGCGATGATTTTGGCGGTTTGCGCATCCAGTTTTCCGAAAAAAAGAGAACGAGTAGTCGTGAACGAGTACGCAAGAAAAGACACACCGTGTTCTAATAGAGAGACATAACAAATTACGCTCGTGTGATATATCGCTGATGCCCTTTCGGTGATTTAATATTCTCCTCGTGAACACATATATTGTATCGACATGTTGGCTACGAGATTCTCTCTTGTGATATATATTTTAAAAGAAATTCTAGATTCTTGGCAAATTCTTCTACATATCTGGAATCAATTCTTCCTTACATCTTTCCATGTAACATTTATATTTATTCGGAAGCAAATCTGAATGTTGATCATAAATTTATAATATACGTGCAGCAATTTTATCTTAGTTTGTTCTATTTTTTAACAAGAAAAAATAAATTGCGAGAAAATAACAAAATTATTAAGAACAAGTAATTCAATTTTTAAGGTCAATTAATCTCGATTGATAGCAGTTTGCAGAATAAAATAATTCTCAACAAATAATTCATTAAGTTTCTCTTTCACTCTCACTATCGTCATTGTCTAACATAACAATCAATCTTTTTTTTTTTAAGACACTTATAAAGCTTTTTATAAAGATTGAAGACACTGTTATAATTTATCAATTATAATTTTTCACGTTTCAATCGTTGAAGAATTAGATTATATATCAGATATGTTTATTTCTACCCCATATATATGTAATATATTCTCGCTTTCATATTTTGCTGAACCATGAAGTAAATTATTGCATGCATGATACATGCTTTTCTGGATCCACTTTTTTCATTATTATCACCTAGCAATACAGCATTATAAATATTATTTATATACTCTAACAATGAGCAACGTTAAAAAAATTAACAATTATAAGTCATAAATTATATATGTATACAGAAAAAGAGGAGTAATAGAGAATGAAATTTTGCGGGTTTTGCGCTTGATTTATTCATTACGTGGGTTGTCCCATTTCTATCGAGTCGACCTAGAAACCAAGTTCTCAAAAATCAATCCCCAGTTTTATTCGTGACGGCTTTATTTCGCGGATTCTCGCATGGGCAAGTTCTTTTCATTAAAGGGTACGTTTTTTATCTTCCACGGCGTTATTACAAGGCCACTAGAAATATCGCCGCGACTCGAGGCTCGCTCGATATTTAAAACTTCCTTTAAGTACCTCATATTACAAAGTCCTCTTGAAGAAAATGGCAATTACTAATATAAAAAAGTGTACAAGGAGTTCTTTCTCTGTTCCTCGCGAGCGGAGTGGAAGGCATGAAAGCGCCTAATATTTCGCACGATTGTCGCTGCAGTTTGCACAGGATTTCTAATTGGAGTTTTAACGTGAATTGAAACATCATGCTGACAGAATTTTAATTGAAGTCTTTTGAGGGTTTTTTCTCGAATCCTTTAATTCCTATCGATGTAGGCTCAATCTTGAAGTGAGATTACAACGTGATGTCTCATTTGTAGAGATCGGATAAATTATGACACATTGGTATGGCGATGATAATTTATCGTTAAAAACCAAATAAAAAATACAGAATAAGTTATTTTAATCGAACGATCGAAATAAAGTAAATCTTGTTTTTCAAATAAAGATGTTAGATTTAATGCGCGATAATAATTCGTTCATCGGATAATTAATGTCAAACGCAATGAAATGAATTTATCCGGCGTGAATTTATTCCATGAAGCGTTAAATATTTTGGCAATAATATTTGGTTGATCCTCGATCTCGGTTCTTATTTTTGCAGCATACAGAGTGTTCTGCTGTTTAAACAATCGTGTTATCATTCGCAATTCGGTGAGGCTCGAGGCGGTAAGCAGCGGCACCAGCCGCTCTGTGTCACCACGTTATTATTTCACAAAACGCGATCGTTCCTTGCGAATAATTAGCATCGCGTAATAATAGCGGTACGCTGGATATCTCAGTGCAACAGTCGTTTGTAAATCAAAAGATCCGGCTTCAATTTCCGGAATTGCTATCTCGCATATACGATACTAGAAATTTTGAGTGAGTAAATATTCCACTCTGATAGAAACATGAACTTTATTCCAAAGATAACTGCATATAAACAAATCAGTTCTGCGTCGTTCCTTGGAGAATAGAAAATCTCCAAACAGTAACAACGACAATAAATAAGCTTTAAAAATAAAGGATTCTCCGGAGTGGAAGTTGAGGGCTTATAACTGCTTCCCATAAAAATTGCAACTGTAACCAGGAAAAAGTCGTCCAGTCCACTAGAACGGCTTTTCTCCAGGAGATCAACGCTCGACTCGGGCTATGCAGCGTCACCGAAGAAGAAAAACAATAATAAGCATGAATAATCAGCCGGCGTGAATAATTGACTTTTGATTAACGATTTACAAGCCAGACGATGACTGTATTTAGATATCTTGCGCAATTTATTTATTTGAGATAAGAATCAAAGTGATGGGAAACGAGAATTATAAATTATTGCTTTGTAATATTTACGGGCGATTAATTATTGCTTGCATATCGAATGTATCTACCTTCGCGATTTGTAATTTTTTACCCTATCACTATTTTTAAATTAAAAGCGTAGAGTATCGTGCAAATCAACGGATTGAATGATTCAAATAACTAAAAGCCGTATCAATCATTTTTTTTATAATCAAGTTGCGATGAGTTGAACAAGATATTTGCAGTATTTATTTTACGACGTGTTAAATGTTTGATATAGTGATGGATTGGCTTTTAGTGCTTTTTTTGTATCAATATCGCATGTATCACATTTCTGTAATAATTTTCTTGTAGGCATGTTCTTGATGTTAATTTCATGATCTTGATGTTAATGAAAGATGCTCAGATACTCGAAAGAGAAGCTAATATACACCCAAAATATTGCATTGCCACGAGATGAAGCAGTAATTGACTTAGCCAAATGACTCATGTGTGGCATTCGAGTGTTGTCTTCGTCAACAATCCTATTTGCGAGAGATTGGATTTTAATTAATTTCTACTCCCATACTGCTTTGTATAAAATTACTGTATAAAATGTCGCGTAATTGTAATTATCCATGTTTTCGCGAGTCTTATGGTGTGCAATTGTAATAAGGAAAAATGAAAGGAGACATCGAGCAACGGCGGAGCAACCTTTTGAGATCAGTAATTTTAGTTATTATTTACATATTATTAGATATATAATATCGTATCTTTTTAATTTATGTAATAATATATAATATATATTACATATATTTTATTATAACTTGTATGCGGAATTAGTCATTTATATTTCTTTACTTGGATCTTTCAATCAAATTATTTAGAAAGGAATTATAGAAAAAGCTTTATTTGTGAAAGTTTATAAAACGTTATTAAAATAAAAAATTTGTCCAAAAATTGCATGATTACTTTATCAAATATTTGTATTCGAGATGAATACAAAAATCAATGTGCAAAATAATATTTATTTTTAAATATTGATTATTTTACTGTAATAACCGGGATGTATTTTTACAGATCAACGTTTCCAATGTGGTTTACAACGCTGTCGCTACACACGAGATATCGGTGAGTGACAAATTAACTTTTATTTTATAGTGAGATAACGGATCTGTAATATATCTACGAATAAATATTGCATCAGATATATTGTATACAGACAGGGTGCATGTAGATGCACGTATTGAATCAAGATACAATATCAGAGAAATATAGCATTTCGTGGATCCAACGCTTTGAAATGGATGGGCTAACAATAAGATATGTTTATACGCGTACATATAGAGTTCACAAAGAGCTTACTATACCGATTAGCACATTGTAGTGTTTTATTACACGGTAGAACACTAATTGCAAGATACACATCAGTCGTATAACGTTTGTAGAGTGATTTTGAAAGTATAAAAACAATAAGAGATATTTTTAAAGTGAAATAGACTCGACAAAAAATAATAAACTACGATAATACGAGCTTTCCCTTTTGCAAAAGAGATATTGTTTGCAAATCTTCTAAAAATATTAACATTCTTTTATCAGTTTGCAATTAAAATATAGATATTGACTTTTTAAAACAATGTATATTTTTAACATATATTATATTAAAAGTCTGTTTAATAGCATATGGATAACGTGACAATGGAATGTTTATGAAAATTATGAATCGATATGAAAATTCATAAAGGCATATCTTGCGCGTGAGCATGGAAAATTAATATTGACAGCAATACTGATTGTACACAAAATGCATCATGCCTTTCAGATCTCGCGTTCGTTTGTTTTGAATATATTATACCCGATACGCTTTTGAGGTGAAATTCAAGTAACGACTATAAACGGGCCTTAAATTCTCTCGGTTCATACTAACAATATTTCATTGATTTTCCAAAGATTATTGTCCCGGTTTTTTCATTGTACAGTTTTCATATCGTACGTACAGTACAATTCCCGATATATTCACGAGATATTAAAGTTCCTTTTATTAGAATAGGCTTGATTTCAAAAGAATAAAATATATGTTTTGTCAAATTAAAATTCAGATTCAAATAAAAAAACTTTTCTAGGCTTGTTTAGTAGAATTTTAAATTGACCTCTATCAAGTTAGCCCCCCCCACCATCGCAAAAGAAATCCGCACCTATCAAAAAATTTAGTGCTATTTATGTGCTAATTTGTTGCCCTAGTCCGAATTTTGTTGCTCAAACCATTTAGCAGGAAACGGCGATCGAAATGGGGGGGGGGGGGGCCAGCTTGTCGTCAAGCTAGCCCCCCCCCCCCCCCATAATGAAAAAGGTATATAGAGTGCTCAAATCAAAAAAACAAATACATCAGAATTTGTGGCTTTTTTGTTGCTCCAAGATAGCGTAAAAACATTTTGGAAATATAACGTTTTTTAGAAAATACGTATATCCCAACATTGAACAGATAGCACTATATCTTAAACAACGTTATATTTCCAAAATGTTTTCACGCTATCTTCAAGCAACAAAATAGCAACAAATTCTGGTATAAACGTTTTTTCGATTTGAACACTCTATATATATTTTTTGGCATGGGGTGGGGCCAGCTTGACACAGGTTCTAGCCCCACCACATACTGAAAAACATACATAGAGTGCTCAAATAGAAAAAACCAATATACAAGAATTTGTTGCTTTTTTGTTGCTCCAAGATAGCGTGAAAACATTTGAGAAATATAACGTTTTTTAGAAAATACGTATTATATCCCAACATTGAACAGATATACTATATCTTAAACAACGTTATATTTCCAAAATGTTTTCACGCTATCTTCAAACAACAAAATAGCAATAAATTCTGGTATAAACGTTTTTTCGATTTAAGCACTCTATATATATTTTTTTGGCATGGGGTGGGGCCAGCTTGACACAGGTTCTAGCCCCACCACATACTAAAAAACATACATAGAGTGCTCAAATAAAAAAAAACCAATACCCAAGAATTTGTTGCTATTTTGTTGCTTTAAGATAGCCTAAACAAATTTTCGAAATATAAGGTTCTGTAAATAATACCACTATTCAATAAATACTGCATCTCCGCGTTGACCGTTATCTAACACGTCGTAGGCTAAAGTTAGTGAAAGAATTTGTTGCTCGGGTCTTTTTGGTATTAAAATATTCTATGGACAGTGCCCTACCAAAATATGCAACATATGATTTTGTTGCTCGCTCCTAACTGCAAATAAATACATTGTTTACCTCCGCGCCGACCGTTATCTAACACGTCGTAGGATAAAAGTTAGTGAAAGAATTTGTTGCTCGGGTCTTTTTGGTATTAAAATATTTTATGGACAGTGCCCTACCAAAATATGCAACATATGATTTTGTTGTTCGCTCCTAACTGCAAATAAATACATTGTTTATCTCCGCGGTACTAAAAAATTCTTTTACTTAACTTTTAGCCATTGAAGTCGTAGATAACGGTCGGCGCGGAGATAAACAATGTATTTATTTGCAGTTAGGAGCAAGCAACAAAATCATATAATGCATATTTTGATAGGGCACTGTCCATAGAATATTTTAATACCAATAAGAGCCGAGCAACAAATTCTTTTACTTAACTTAACCTACGACGTGTTAGATAACGGTCGGCGCGGGGATAAACAATGTATTTATTTGCAGTTAGGAGCGAGCAACAAAATCATATGTTGCATATTTTGATAGGGCACTGTCCATAGAATATTTTAATACCAAAAAGACCCGAGCAACAAATTCTTTTACTTAACTTTTAGCCATCGGAGTCGTAGATAACGGTCAGCGCGGAGATAGACAATGTATTTATTTGTAGTTAGGAGCGAGCAACAAAATCATATGTTGCATATTTTGGTAGGGCACTGTTCATAGAATATTTTAATACCAAAAAAATCCGAGCAACAAATTCTTTCACTAACTTTTAGCCTACGACGTGTTAGATAACGGTCGGCGCGGGGATAAACAATGTATTTATTTGCAGTTAGGAGCGAGCAACAAAATCATATGTTGCATATTTTGGTAGGGCACTGTCCATAGAATATTTTAGTACCAAAAAGACCCGAGCAACAAATTCTTTTACTTAACTTTTAGCCATTGAAGTCGTAGATAACGGTCGGCGCGGAGATAGACAATGTATTTATTTGCAGTTAGGAGCGAGCAACAAAATCATATGTTGCATATTTTGGTAGGGCACTGTTCATAGAATATTTTAGTACCAAAAGACCCGAGCAACAAATTCTTTTACTTAACTTTTAGCCATTGAAGTCGTAGATAACGGTCGGCGCGGAGATAGACAATGTATTTATTTGCAGTTAGGAGCGAGCAACAAAATCATATGTTGCATATTTTGGTAGGGCACTGTTCATAGAATATTTTAATACCAAAAAAATCCGAGCAACAAATTCTTTCACTAACTTTTAGCCTACGACGTGTTAGATAACGGTCGGCGCGGAGGTAAACAATGTATTTATTTGCAGTTAGGAGCGAGCAACAAAATCATATGTTGCATATTTTGGTAGGGCACTGTCCATAGAATATTTTAGTACCAAAAAGACCCGAGCAACAAATTCTTTTACTAACTTTTAGCCTACGACGTGTTAGATAACGGTCAACGCGGAGATGCAGTATTTATTGAATAGTGGTATTATTTACAGAACCTTATATTTCGAAAATTTGTTTAGGCTATCTTAAAGCAACAAAATAGCAACAAATTCTTGTGTATTGGTTTTTTTTTATTTGAGCACTCTATGTATGTTTTTCAGGATGTGGTGGGGCTAGAACCATGGTATAAATACAAGGGTATGCTCTTGCGCACGCGACCAATCAGAATTGTCAAAGTGAGACGTCACAGATAAGCGGTAAATTTCAAACTGCTGTTTCCAAACAGCTTATGTTAGCGGCACTCTCGTCAGATATATTATTTTAATTTCAAGTTTGCAGGGAAAAAATCTGTTGTAAAGTAATAGTTTATGAATTAATAAATACCATGTAACAAAATATAATATAAATAAACATTATAAACTCATTAAATATAGAAAAGGTTACAAAACAAATATATAAAAATAATAATAATAATAATCTTTATTAACGGGTAATAATAAACCCTTAATAAATATTTTATACTGTTTCCGTCAAGCAATTTCGTTTTTCGATAAAAATTGCCACAACCTTTCACGGAACAGGACATTGCATACGGTAATGTCCACAATCACGTTTCTCCGGATCTAAACAACAAGCACCAGCCCCGGGATTCTGTAACTCCTTAGCGACAGTTGTCGGATCGTTGCGCAGCTTTTTTACCATATATAATACCTGCGCAACGATACCGAAACTGTCGTTAAGGAGTTACAGAATCCCGGGGCAGGGCCATATTTAATTGCGGTCCAATCAGATTCTAGCCGAGTGTGACGTCACACTTTGACTGCGCAGTGGGTGAGCATACCCTTGTATTTATACCATGGCTAGAACCTGTGTCAACGTGCCCCCCCCCCTCCCATGCCAAAAAAATATATATAGAGTGCTCAAATCGAAAAAACGTTTATACCAGAATTTGTTGCTATTTTGTTGCTTGAAGATAGCGTGAAAACATTTTGGAAATATAACGTTGTTTAAGATATTGTGCTATCTGTTCAATGTTGGGATATACGTATTTTCTAAAAAACGTTATATTTCCAAAATGTTTTTACGCTATCTTGGAGCAACAAAAAAGCAACAAATTCTAATGTATTTGTTTTTTTGATTTGAACACTCTATATACCTTTTTCATTATGGGGGGGGGGGGGGGGCTAGCTTGACGACAAGCTGGCCCCCCCATTTCGATCGCCGTTTCCTGCTAAACGGTTTTGAGCAACAAAATCCGGACTAGGCCAACAAATTAGCACATAAATAGCACTAAATTTTTTGATAGGTGCGGATTTTTTTTGCGATGGTGGGGGGGGCTAACTTGATAGAGGTGAAGAAATCATATTCCAAATAACTAAAGTCCGAATTAATAGACGTTTCTCAGTTGTCAAGATCAGTCTGTCTTTGTCTCGCGTATGGTAAAACGGTATACGCGAGACAAAGACAGACTGATCTTGACAACTGAGAAACGTCTATTAATTCGGACCTAAGAAATGCAGGAAAACTGGGATTTTTGCAAGAAAAAAATTATTAAGTTTGGAAGATCACGAATGTGATATATAATTTCGTGAAACAGGAAGAAAGTAATCAACCGTGTAATAACAATCGAAAAAGGCCAATAAAATTACGCGATATTTACGATGGATATGATATTGTTTTATCTCTCAATATTATCCATGAAGAATATATATATATTTGTAATACAATCATACTTTTATGCAATGCTATGGCACATATTGAATCATTATTTTATGTGTTGGCAAAAAATATATATTAACGTTCTTAATTTATTAATTTGTTTCCAAGGAAGCGGCAAGATCGTCAGAATCCTCGGAGCGCACGTGGGTAATGACAGGGTGTGGAGAGAGAGCTGCCAAGGCCGCACGTATAAATATATCGCCCCGAGTCGAGATAATAATTCCAGGCGCGTGTTGGCCCTCTCATAAATCTTGGGCCCATTTACGGGACAGATGTGCCGATAACTCGGGCGCGGTTTCACGTTCGCGTCTCTCTCGAATCCATGATCTTGGCGTGAGCCGAGACCAATGATTATTAACGTTAAAAGAACGGTTAAAAGGCGGGTGTGCAAGAATAAGGTAGTACGGCAGAAATTAAATCGTATTTACGAGACGTGTGGAAGGAGGAGTGGGGATAGGAAAAAAGCCTCGAGCTGATTTTACAAACTGGCGTAGAAACGTTTGATATTACAGTTATACGGTAAAACACCTACTGTATTAGGTCTGTTTCCTGAGAATTATTCATTTGAAATTTTACTACATTTTTACTTGCAAATTTATTGATAATGATTAGTTAATAACACTCCTGTGTAAAACAGACAATGCATCTTTCGTAACTATCAGTACGCCGCGCCGGTTAGCTGTCCGACACAAACGAAACGCTGAGCCGATCCGCTCGCGTAAGAGAAGAGGAGAGAAGAGAGAGAGGTTGCAATCTCCGTTTCGGGATAAAGTAATACACGGAGTAATCACAAAATGCCATATCATCGAGCGAACGAGCGAACAACGAGTGATCTATCGACGGTGATCATCGGCACAAGCCGATGATACGCCGCCGCACAGAGAAACAGAGAGAAGAGAGGAACGCCATAGCGGCTCAACGCTGAATCACCGCGCTCCGACGTCGAGGATGCACCTGCGGGACTCCCACGCAGCGAAATCGGGGAAGAGTCATCGCCGAGGGCGCCGGAAAAATCTCGCACAATACGTGCATATATACGTGTGCCCGTTCGTATACATATCCGGCGAAAGGGAAAACGCAGACGTAATGATCCCACAGTTTTAATTACTACACTAACATGGACGCGCGCCCCCGCGGCGCATGCGATTCGCCGAGGAATATTTCCAATTATTCGACTCTTAATTAAATATCATTCTTAACGACGTACGTGTCGCTATTGGAAAGTAATGGACCGCATGCACGGCCGCACCGTTAATGAAGACGTAAGCCGCGCGCCGACGAGGTGTTGCATTATTAATGAATC
This sequence comes from Leptothorax acervorum, assembly GCA_035220615.1. Lineage (NCBI taxonomy): Eukaryota > Metazoa > Arthropoda > Insecta > Hymenoptera > Formicidae > Leptothorax > Leptothorax acervorum. Next base: position 131,704 of record JASTWQ010000415.1, read on the forward strand.
TCGGCCCTTCTATGCGTGCCTTTTTCTTTCCTGTTCTTATTTCGATGTGTCATAGGCCGCAAACCCGACGAGACTTTCTTCGAGCGATATTGGGAAAGTAATTGAGTCAGTACAATTGTTCCGCAATAATGTAATTGATATAATTTGATACGTTACTTTAGCTACAGTTAAATATCAATATATCTCATCTCATTAATTTGGATTAGCGATATCTATTTTTTTACACTTTTGTTATTAGTTTTGGATTCTTATTACACAGATTATACTTCTATAATAAAAAAAGGGAGATTATACAACCAAAGAGAATAAGAGAGGGTTTGTCAAGATGCAATTCCGTATCAACGACTTTTCCTCCTACGATCCAGAAATACTCCTACACTGCACTGCAGCGAAATCACGCATCATCCTCTACCACGAAACGCGCGACGTACGTGTCGCCGCGGATCGTTCTGCCCGTTGTGCAGGCGAGATCGGCAAAAAGTTCCGGAGCCGTTACATCGCGCGGTTAACGGGCTCCGGTAGCTTTCTCGCTCTCCTCGTCAGCTCCACCCTCCGCGGGTTTCTTATTGTCCACGCCGCGCGCTCGCCGATCGGGCCCTATCTCGCGGTCTCACTCCCTCCGGGGTCCGGTCCCGGAGGAGGATTGCGTGTGGACGGGAAACGCGCGCGCGGCGAAACTAATAACAACGGCTCCGCAAACACGTAATTACGCCTCGACGGCGCGCGGCATGAACCGCGCTACCGCATTACGACGTGCCCCCGAACGAAATCTCGTTTTCGCATCGCGCCCGCCGCGCCGCGCCGCCGCGAGAAAAAACGATCGACCCCGCGAAACGAGTATTCCAATACTTCCGTTAACAGGCTTGGGAGACGCGGAATCTTTTTAAGGGCCGGTCGTCTGCATTTTTAATTAAGCGACAAACGGTAAAGTGATTAATGTTTGACGTGAATGCTTTTGAAGGTGTGAGTACTTTTAATGTCGCACGGAGTTAATACGAGGGTCATGCGATTAGTTACGGTAAACGAGAGACATTCATATTTCGTTTAAATCCCACTTTAACAATGCAAATATCTGAAGAATATCGTAACGACAAAAGTCTTATAAACTTTTTAAAAGTGAGGAACATGTTTTTTGAACTCTCTTGTATTGTTTGAGTGGATCATTATAATTTATTTACGTGTAATTTAATTGCGCGTGCGCACGATTCTTTAATAACGACTTTTAGAAATTAAAAAGACTTGAATTATAAAATATTTTCAATAATAAGAGTTAATCAATTGGCATTCGATTGATAGTTAAACAGCACAATGCAATACCGTGATTGTTAGTCCACGCTTCACCTTTATCCTTTGCATACGATCGTTTGCATAAATTTCGTTATAGTGTGCCTCGATGGTATTTTAAATAGATTCCGCTTGTGGTCGAGCCGGAAAAGACTCGACGAGTGCTTTTGCCACGCGACCTTTATTGCCTCTCTCGCCAGAACACACGCAGGTGCACGGGGGGCTTTCGCGCTTACATACGATACGTTCGATGCGGAGGCGACGAGCCAAAAGAGTAACCATTAATTTCATTGAAAACGCGTTAGAGACCTGTAATTGTCTATTGATCACTTCTAGACTTTTTTAAGTCGCATGTGCGTCGTAATGGTTCCGTAATCCATTCTATAGATAGCACGTCATATGTGTGTCTCAACAGAAACATGTTATATTATATAAAAAGAATATTTATTTCTCTATTTCTTAAATATAATTCTATTTTTATCATATAATTTTATATTTTGATGAAATACACGAACTTAGAAGCACGAAATTTAGTCTTGTGTGCAATTATAGTAAATATATTAAAAAAGAAATTATAAACAATATATAATTGTAATTAAAAATATCTCTACATATTGTCTCATCTGTATTTTATTCCGTTTCGAAAATTGAAATATATATCTTATCCTGTCGAAATCTCTCTCAAATGGCTTTTGAACCCATTACTTATAACACAGCTCAGCATATCATTTAAGCCTATCGATATCGACTACGATATGCTAATACTGAAACTGCAAAAGAAACAATCGCCTATAAGAGAATCGTGAAAAATCATATATTAGTACGGGTTCAATCTTCCGGACAATTTTTCCGCTCGGCGACCCACGCACGTTTTAGTCGCGGTGCGCACGTTTAGCGGGACATTTAGTCCGGTCGTGGCCATTCAGTCGCGATATTACATAAGGCGTAGGTGACATCGCGACGTGCCCTCGTTTAATACGCGTACACGTTTCTTCGCGTGGCCGTGCGTGTATGTCACGTCATTATGCTCTGCGTCACGATGTTCTGGCGAGACAAGGCAAACCTTCGACATATATCGCTTTCCCCATGTGGGCTTAAACTGCCCGCGAGTAATGACGCAAAACGCGGCGATCTTACTCGCATCGCGTGCGAGTCTTGTTTCGAAACCGCGCCGTCTTCCTTCCGGTCTATCCGCGAAAAGAATCATGATTTTCTATCAAATAAGCAATGTTTGCAATCTTGACTTATTTTTATTTTATTAACAAAAATTAGAGAGCAAGGAGATATTTTATAAATCTTGCGAGATAAGAAAACACATTTTCTCGTGTTTATAATTGAAATATCACGAGATACCTGTGCAATTTCATTATTATTATTGCGTCAAGAACGGTACTCGGGGAGACTATGCAATAATAATAATTAAGTACGCGTGATTACGAGAGCATTGTTCGCGACGTTGCGCCTGTACTTTTAATATCTCGAAATGATTCGCAGGTCAGGCCGTTATTTATTCGTCAGAAAAAAGCGCACGTCGCATTAATTTATTTCGATACGTTCTCCGCAATACCTGCGCAAGGGTATATCGGTCATAGTCCCACAGATGCGATCGAGAAAGTCATCGATCGTATCGAAAGGCAACTCACGGAAAAGTTCAATTTCCTGGCGCCATGTACATCTAGCTTAGAACGTCTAACACCGGTGTTAGGCGCGTTCCGTGCACGTTACAATGTTTTCGCAGGACAGTCGTGAAAAAGTGAGCCAGCAACGGAACGTGAAAGCGTGTCACCAGGATTATGCAGAGATAACGTTTGTTTAGGGCCCATTGAATGGCACGGTATTTTTTATTTTACGACCAATGTGGATCACTTTTAAATAAACGCAGCTGATGGTGTCGCAAGTGCGTTCAGCGTCTATCGAATCCTCTCTTTAATAACGACTATATCTGATCTTATAACACTGTCAGGTTTTTTTCTATTTTTAAACACAAGACTGAGGTTGGTTGTTCTAGTGCTATTGAAGCACTTCAACGGATACTATTGACAGAGAAAACATTCCCACGGGAGAATTGTGCGCTCTGAATATGCTAAATTGAGTTTGATGATCATCGCGCAAGTGTCTGGCTCTGCTTTTGCCGCCAGCAGAGCCGAAAAGTAAAGGATGTCAGTTTGGAGGCGGTGAATATACAGGAAATAATAAGAAACGCGTATCGCAAACGTGTATCTTTCAAGCGGTTCCGCAATCCGCAAGTGCCCTAAAATCCTTAACCTTGGCGCGAGCACAGTAATGAGAACATACTAAACCTCATAGGCGTCTAATTCCCCTTTATTGCGATACGTGAAATATGCTAAAAAATTTAACGAATTTCCAATATTGTTCCATATAACATTAATGTATATAATTTAAACTAATGTATTTAATTTAAATGTATTTAATTTAAAATAATGTATATAATTTAAAGTGCTTATAAAGTTCAATACAGAATATTATTTATATTTCTGAAAGTCAAGGCGATAGTCTTTTATGTAGTGACATTATAACTATAATAATTCAGCGTTTGACAAGAGCGCATATTGAAAAATTATATCGCGATACTCTTTCAATTATTAAAAAAATTAAAAATCATTAAACGCTCTCTAAAATGTCTAAAAAAACGCTGAATCCTTCGAAGACGACGCCCATGAGTCTCTAGCTTTAGAGATCCGACAGTATTCGGTTATCGGCGCTATCGGGCATGATAGATGGCGATTGGTGGCCACGATAAATCATCGGCTCACACCGCACGAGGAGAATCTACGAGACCCGTCTGACTCTTCGGCTGTCGATCAGCGGCGCAGGCGGGAAACGGCGTGGCTGATAACGATCGACGACGAAAGTATTAATTATTATTTGCTGCTCGTGCCTTTCAATTTGTTTTGCTGCGTCGGCCGCACCGGCACCGTTTCGCCCCGCGAAAGTGACGAGACCCCGGCCGGAACAATTTCGCACGCCGACAATAAATCACCGACGATTCCGCTTCCATAACGGTTCGAATTCGCGCGCGCGCGGAGGTGGGCCCGACCCCGAGCGGGCCCTTTGTAGATCGACGAATAATCGCGCGAAACCTTAGTCAAGATTAAGTAGTAATATATTGTATCCAAGTGATAAGCATACGTATATATATGAAAGTATTTAATGAGAGTGCAATTTTTAAGAAGTTTAAAAAATATCGATAGACATGATTTAGCAAAAATCAATAAAGTTCTCGAGATATGTAGCGGATAATAATTGAGGATCGTCATCGCTCCGAGCGAAGTGATCATCGCAGATTGCACGTTGCAGTCGAAAGCTGCACTGAGAAAAGACGGTCCACTTCACACCTGGAAAAGTAGCGCGAATCGTTGCAGACCTGCAATTATGCTCTAACTTTTATGTCTTAATCCTTCTTCGCGAGGAAATTACCTGGACGAACTGACAAGTTTCGTAGACAGTTTAGCGGATAAAATTGTCATTAAGATAATTTGATTAAAATAAATAATTTTTATAATCACAGCGAGTTGCAGCATCAGCGTTCTAATCGACAGGATAATCGCAAGTTATGGTAGAAAATTAATCGCGATCACTATTAATTATCATATCAAGCTTTGTCCGTATAATTAATTTACGCAAGAATAATACATGTTTATCACTCACCGATACGACGTGCAATAGCGGAATTGATGTAAACTGCGTTGCTCTGTAACATACAAATGTATTCAAATAAATATAACGGTCAAGATAATTGGTATTATAAAAAATAATTGTTATTTGCTCGGTCGTGATTGTGGCGGAGAAGTAACGACTGAATGGTAGAAGAGTCGAGAGATATAATTAAAAGAAAATGACGAGAAATAATTAATCAAATAAATAATTAATTAGCTAGATTCTCGATATCAATAATAAGTAAAAAGAAAAATTGGGTTATGGTCAAACGCTGTTATTTGTACGTGAATTTATGTTACGTAATATTCAATTAATAATTTAATACAAATTATAATATAAATCGTACATTTTGGATTTGAGCCAAATCTCAAGCTCTCCGATATTAAATTAATGATCACGCCAATGTAGCGGATAAAAGTCGTTCGCTTTCGCGCAAATCACGACGGCAGCAGGCAGCCATCGGCTAATCGTCGCTTTACACGAATCGCTTTACGCTCAACGGAACTGGAGCTACGCCGGTCGTTTCGACGATATTCGCGGATTTTTTTTTTCTTGTCGACAAAATGTTTCAACTCAAAGGACCAGAAACTCATTTTCACGTGAACACCAGACCGATGGCACTTGTTATTCGAATGATCTTGTCGAGCAATGACACATCGACTTTGTGCAAAATGGCCGATAACGGCGCACGGCGCACGGCGCACGAGGCGCTTACAGAATGTGGCAGAGGAGGCGATCGAGGGATCGCCCGGATCGCGAATGTGACAAATAAACTGACTCACCGATAAAGATGTGTCAATGTTGTCTCCGAAGCACGGCACCGTCGCGTCGATGTCGATCGCAGGAACACGGCTAACCTCGATTCGGCGTGGCAATTAATCTCGCTGGCTGCAGCGCGGGCGCGGCGCGCTCCGCGCGAGACGCAGGGCTCCCTTGGGTATTACAATATACGGCCGGATCGCCCCTCACTTTGCACGCCACTCACGGGGCTCTCCTGCTCTCCAACGTCTCAATAAAGGCGGACCGGCCGTCGTTTCACTCAACACCTTCGGCACTCGGTACTCGGCAGCCTCGGCGCTCGACAGTCTCAACACTTCGCGAGATGCACGGAATACTGCGGAATGCGGAGTACTCTGGCGAACGAGAAAAATTCTCGACTCGATTCGACTCGACACTCCCGATTTTCGACACTTGTTGCACACGCGACTCGCACGAAACAGACGAAAAGATGGCGGTCGTCCGTCGCGAAGTTGACCGTCGACAGTCAGATTCGATTCGACACTCCCGACACTTGTTGCACACGCGACTCGCGCGAAACCGCTGAAAAATGTATGCACGAAACAGACGAAAAGATGGCGGTCGGTCGCCCGTCTATCGCCGCCGTCATGGCCGTCGCCAAGTCGGCTGTCGACAGTCAATATCCGTTGTTCGTCGATTTTCGCTATCTCGTTCAGATGCCTAATGTGTCTCGGTCGATGAGATGTTCGACCCGATATTTCCGATTCGATGTATCCCCTATGCCAAACTCGCGAGGGATGGTAAATTCAGTTACGCGACGCGCGTCCGATCACTCCCACGCATCTCCGAAAAACTAACTAAGACGGTGAGATCGTGCCTCGTGGGCCGTGAGACGTTCAAAGTCACGGGTCAGTCGGGGGCGTCGGGAGGTATTGTATAGTACGGCAATACCCCCCACTCCCACCCGGCCCACCCCTAGCGCCGCGCGTCGGTTGTTTTGTTATCGCCCGGCTACCCGGCTACTCGGCTCGATTTACGATCTATCACGATCTAGTATTTCACAACGGTTCGGCCGTCGCGTCGCGTCGCTCGGAGTTTCCTTTATCGGAGCGAATTTTGCGGATGCTTAAGTAATTGTCGAGAGTAAATGTCGCGCAGGCTGAACGAATGGCGTATCTCGCGTTCCAGACAACGGACATTGAAATTGTCGTAATAATTGCCCGTTCTACTACACAATACGTCGTAAATCGGAACGCAGCAAATGAGAACTCGTTTTCGAAAAAAAGAAATTCACACAGGCCTACAACAACGTCGACGATTAGCCGTCGCGATTTTCGCGAAATGTAAACACTTACAATTAGTGTGATAACGTCGATCGCCTGTCGTTTTGCACGATATTACCGAGAGGTTCGATGAGATGAAACTTAACGAACACGAATAACACGATTGTCTCACTCGATACCTCGTTATTAATAGTGATAACGATAATAGCTTTGTTATAATATGTACGGGATGCATATACAACGCTCCGAAGGCTGAAAATTCACGTTACTCAATTCCAATATTCCAGACACTTAGGTGTTGCATACGGGAAAGCGTATAGAACGAACGTGTAATGCGAGAATGGCGATCGTTGAGATTGAGAATCGTCTGCCGCTTTTTTTTTTTTAGACGGGCGACGTACCTCCGCGAACCGTCCGCGTCGGATCGGAATTTCACCCGACACTTACAATTCTGCGTACTCGACGTTGAAACTTCGTATATAGGTATACCGAAATCTATACAAATTTTCCGACGGACGCGAAACGTCCAATTACTTTTACGAGGAACTAATTGCCGAATTAAAAGTTAAAAGGCCGACGTGCAAGTCCAACGACGCGTACCCCCCTTCCCCTCCCCACTCTCACCCCACGCGTCGCCGATTTGATTAGCGCGGTACTTCACACGGTTATCACGGCCACGGCGCCTCGTCGGGGTCGACACGCACAGTCGTCGGCGTCGTCATTCGGTGTGTCTAACAAGTTGACTAACAATAAGTTCGGTGTGGTCTTAAGTTCTTCGACTCCCGGAAGCGAATTTCGCGTGAGTCCTGCAGAAATGGAGCAGGGATGCGGCGACGAGACGGCGCGCGCAAGCGCGGTGTCAAGGGGCGACGACGACGACGCATCGACCGGTGAGTAACCGTTCCTCTGTCTCTTTTTATCATTTTACGATTCATGTGTCTCCGACTCGCGACACGGTGGCCGATATGGCGTTTTTTCGCCCTGGCTACGGAAATATCGCCCGGCAATCGCAAAGCGAACTCCGTCCCCTCGGAAACGAACTCGTGCTCCAGGTTGAGAGACGTTGTAACAAGTCGTCGTTCCGCACGACCGCGTTTCGTACGCGTTCCCGAAGAACAGATAAAAAAGTGATCAGTCGCTCGGCCGGTGCGGTGCACACGTGTAGGAAGTAAACAGCGACGGTCTTGGACGCGAGCGCGGAAACCGTACGATGCAGAACGCGGAACGTTGATCAATGTTCCGACTCGATAATATTTCACGATTTGAAAGTAATACAAATCCCTTATCTCTATTGCTATGTCCTGTATCCTATAATGTATGCTCGAGAATGTCGAAATTCTTTAGTCTTATATACGTTCATTTTATTTAATGTACAATGTACATGAAAAAAAGTTTATTATTTGCAAAAATTGATTTCTATGAATTTAGTTTCCTTAATTCAAAGGAATGTTAAGAAGATTTGAGAAAATATTTTAAATTAAGAAAAATATGCACTGTTTTCTCAAATCTACCTAATATTTCACCTCTATTAAGCTGGATCCCCCACCATCGCAAATCAAGTTCTCACCCGGTCAAAAATTTAGTGCTTTTTAGGTGCTAATTAAGTGCCCTAGTCCGAATTTAGGTGCTCAAGCCGTTTAGCAAGAAATCGCAAAAAAAAAGGGGGGGTCCAGCTTGCCATTAAGCTGGACCCCCCCATACCAGAAAAAAATATATTGAGTAAAGACAAGTACACTATAATTAGGTGCTAATTAAGTGCTCCAAAATAAAGTAAAAAACCTTAAAACATTGATAAAATATAACATTATTTTAAAAGTATCACTGTGTACTGAACACAGCACCGTCGAATCCAACGCCAACGCTTAAAAAATTTGTTGCATGAATATATTTGGTACTAAAATAATCCAGAAAACACATATTATCAAAATATTCCTAGATCTGAGTTTGTTGCAAACAGTAAAACAATTACGATAATTAACTTAAACCAGCCGTTGGGGCGCCGCGCTCTAAAGTCCATTACACGATCGTCAAGGAATTAGGTGCTCTTATGACAATGGTATTAAAATAATCCTGAGACATTGTACTTTGGAAAAATACAATAATCAGATTTTAGTGCTAACTGTATCGCGTTGGAATTAATTATTTTATACGGAGAGCGCGCGCGCCGCGCGCTTAGCATCGTCACTTGGTCGTCAAAGAATTAGGTGCTCGAATGATTATAATTTTAAAATAATCCCGAGACATCGTACTTTGAAAAAAAACAATAATCAGAATTTGGTGCTAACTGCATCACGTTGGAATTAATTAGTTTATCCATAAAGCGCGCGCGGCGCGCTTTAAAGTTTGTTATCCGATCGACAAGGAATTAGGTGCTCGAATGATTATAATTTTAAAATAATCCCGAGACATCGTACTTTGAAAAAAAACAATAATAAGAATTTGGTGCTAACTGCATCGCGTTGGAATTAATTAGTTTATGTCGGTCGCGCGCCCGCGCCGCGCATTAAGTACCCCAAATGTTGTTCAAACAATTAGTTGCTTGCATGATTTGATACTGAAATAATCTAGGGGCAATATACTTTCGAAATATACCGAAAACCGATTTCTATAAAACTACTATGCGATATACAAAATAATATGTGGACTAGCAATATAATTGTCATTTAAAGTTTTTCTGCATCTTTACAATCGTCATACTGTATCCATTTATTACGTCGATAACTGATAGCAGTGTAGTGACCAATATCTTGATAATCCGTTGAACGTCTAGTTTGCTTTGCAGGTGGTTTAAAATTAACCATTCCGGCGAGACTATATTCATCCGTCATAAAAGAAAATTTGACTTTCTTTGGTATATCTTTCAGTTGCACAGCAAACTGTTCTTCATCACCAGAAGTAGAATACATTTCCATTAAGATAAACCGCCCTGAAAATTAAAAGAGTAAACACTTTATTTTTTTATTAAATTTTATTAATATTAATCTTAAGTTTGAATCTGTATTTAAAATATTCAGTTGTTTTCTATGATTTAATCTTATTATTATATATTTTTTAATTACACTCTATATTGTTGTTTTCATATTTAAAAAATTAAATTAATAATCGACTTTTTTTAAAAACAGTAATTTTACTTTTTTATTAAATTTTATTAATTTAAAAACCACTTTTATTTTAAACCTAGTTTAAAGAAAAGATTAGAGTGCAAATTAAAACTTTGCATCATGTAGATGTATTTATTTTTAAAACATTCTTGTTAAGTAATAATAAATTCCAAATGTAATAAAAAAATATTTTTCAGATATTGAATGATTTGAAAATTTGTAGGTATTGTATATTATATATTATACTAGTAAAATCATATAATAAACATAAACACATACCTATGTCGGAAATTTTGGTACTTTCCAATCCGTCACAATTCGGTTGAATACAAGAACGAAATCCTTGAATTGTAATGTCCTCTTCGATTTGATTAATATTGTTTTCTAATAACGCTTCCAGTTTAACTTGTACCACTGCCCACTGGTAATGTTTTTACTCTCTCAGGACAACCTTTTTCACATTTAGATGTTTCCTTGAATGATGCATAGTTCTGAAACAATTTTCCGCATAAAAAGCCAATTGTTACTTCACAATTAATAAGCATACAATTATTTGGTAATACTTTGCTTGAAAATATTTCTTTTAAAATAATCGCACGGTCTATACAATGATCTTTTTGTACCGTAAGATACCATTTCATTAATTAATTCAAAAAATTTAAAATCTGTTTCATTTCGTAGGAGATCTTTAATTGTCTCTGCATCAAAATAAGCAGCAATAAATAATTGTAAAATGCTATCAAATAAACAGGTATTTCTTAAGGAATAATTTTTCTTTTCAATTTTAACTGATTTTAACTGATTAGTCCCATTTTTTATTATTGGTATCTTACGTATATTAGTATCTAATAAAAATTAATGTTGTATACTATCCTTCTGTAAATATCTTCCTTTAGATTTTGTGTCCGCTGTAGCCAAACCCCGCCAATCTTCAACTTCCTTCGTTGCAATTATATCTTGAAGGTTGTTTATGTTGTGGCAGTCCATGCATATTCGCTGCTGTCCATATCCTTCTTCTCCAATTGGCATAGTGCATCCATCCAAGGCATGCACCAATTTCTTGCATACATAACATGCATGTCCACCGGTCGGTTCATGTACCGTTTTCACAAGCTGGACATTTTTTCTTGTTTCTTACATTATCTTCCATGACAATATCATTATCATCTTGATTTGGACGAATATTTTCTTCTACTCTTGTATCTCTTGGACTTGGAGTAATAGTTTCTTCTACTCTGGTATCTCTTAAATCAGGGCTTTGGGTATTTGCGTGAGCTATTTTTAAGCGACCGCTTATAAAATCCATGTGATTTGTCACAAATTCGTCCGCACGCATAGGTGTTTTTTCTGTCTTTAACATAATATTTTTTATTATATTGAAATCACCTTCTACGGAAGCACTTCTGGCAGGTATTCTACCATATCCAAACTTATCTCGGCATACGCAAGACCATAAAGGCAGCAATTTGATATCTCTCATAAGATAATCAGCTAATTTTGCTATGTAATGAGCATTTTCCCTGTCTCCCTCATTATCAGCCAGTAAAATTTCGACTTTATCATTTATGATTTTTGCCCAATGACTCCACTTATTGAAATTGCTTTCTTCATTTTCTACATCATTATATTTGTTTATATTCTCAGTGGTTCCATCTTCAGAATATTGTGTAAAAAAATTTTTCATTTTTATTTTATATTCCTCGCATATTGTTCTTTCATTTTCTCTTGTGTTACCTTCTGTCTCGCTTTGACAAATAATTAAAATTCCGTTTAATATTTCCTCTGCAGTCTCAATATCTCCACATAAAATTAATTGTCCTTTGCATGTAAATAAAATTGTTTTATGCGTGGACGTAAATCCTTTAAAAAATTTGAATATTTTTTTATAAAATGTGCTACGTCGATACGTATGTAGCAAGCAGGGAAATTACCTTCTTTACAGGCGTCTGCATATTCGTCAAGCGTAGAATAATTGGAAAAACTTCTTACGGCGGCTGTTAATAATACTCGCGAAAAATTGCATAGAACTTTACGTGGGCTTGGTGCGCCAGATCGTGTCCATTCCAACAGCCAATACTGAATAGCATTTGTATTGTGTCTTTCAGACAACATTTGTGTTACTGGAAAAAGACCACTTTTTTCAGAATTACCAACACAATTATATAAAAATATGTGTCCTGTTTTTGATTTGTCAGGTTTTTTAATTTTGGTTACAATACTTCCAGTTGCATCAATATAAATAGAAGATGTCTCATCTGATGTGTATGTTCTATATACAGCCAACTGATAATTTGACCAATAATGCACATAAAATTGATTTAAGCCAATATTATGAATAATGCTCTTCAATGGACCTAATTGCATAATTCCTAAAGCTTTTATTGGATCTTTATCAAAATAGCTTTTTTTTTTAATATTCTGTTTGGCAACTCGTAGAACATTTGCATCAAATAAATGCGAAGGTTCAACATTATATTATTTTCCATTAACTTCTCTGCCATTTCAACTCTGTATTTCATTACACTTTTTCCTTGTAATTCATCCACAACAGCTTGTCTAACAGAATTTCTTAAATATCGCTTTCCACAGCGTCCTTCTTTTTCTCCTTCAATAAACATACATTTTATTTCCGTAATTAGCTCCTTTGTATTGTCAATCTTACATTTTATTAATGAGCCACATTTGCATGAACCATACGCGTATCCCGATTCTCCATTGCTCATTAATTTATGTCGTTTAAAATTAAATCCGCATGAGAGTTTTCCCAAATTTTCTCGGTAAATACTTGTTGCCACGTACCGGGTTGCAATACAGTATATTGACGCGTTGAAGGAGGTCGACCTTTTTCTCTTCGTCTGTATGTTTTATGAATTATCATGGCATTAAAATCAGCCTTTGCCATGGTAATAGTAAATGTTAATACACCATCGACATTATTTACGGGCATATTTGAATCGTTTATCGTGGAATCATTTACTGTTAAATCACTTCTAGAAACACTAGCAATGCTCGATACTTCTGGAATACTATGTTCCACATTATCTATTGGCTGACAAGGAGAAACAGAGGGACGGCCAGTTAATTTATCTCTGATTTTACGTTTATTGCATGAAACAAATGTATATAACGAACTTGGCAACATCTTCTTATCTAATTCTTTTGATATTATTTCCCAAATACCATCTGTTTTTGAAACAACTTTCTGACCGTCCACTATCAAGCGGTCCTTATATTTCATTAATACATCAAATAAAACATCCTTATCTGTTATTAATCGTCTTCCTCGTGCAGACATGATAAAAATCCAAGGTGTTTAATTAAAAACTAAAAAGAATACGTAGAAAAAACGGGAAAAAAATAGAAAATAAAATGTAACTGATAAACAAAAAATTAAATACGGAACCGAACTAAAAATGAAAAAATAAAAAATAAACTATAAAAAAGAGCCTATGCCACTACAGCACACGATAACCGAAAGTAATCGCGAAGAACTTCCCGTGTTACTTCCACCGCTGTCGCGCAATGACTGACGAAATAAATGTCGTATCCAGAGAAGCGTCGGAAAAATCAAAAACAAATTGAAAAACCTCGAGACCTACGACGCAATCTTCATCACGTTAATATCGCTTTGTAAAGATGCCGCGGCGTCGCGCCAAAGCCGTGTCAATGCCTTAGCCGGGGGGGGCGTCCCCCTCAACTGTCAAAAAAACTTCGCTTGAGCCTGCCGCGTGTCCATGTGTCTTCACGTACCAACGATTAAATAAACAAATAAAAATTATAGCCGCACAATATAATTCTATTCTATCGCGTACATTTGAACGTTCCTACCATACATGAATATGTATGTGTAATACAAAGTCATATAATTGGTCACCATATTAATTGGTCATCATCGACAAAGATTTTTAATTTATTCACATAATTTACATATAAAATATGTTCTTATTAACATTTCTTATATTTTTACTTACCTTTCGCACTCCTATACCTGTACCGGTGCATTTTGTACTTGCAATATAGTAACCTCAAAGCCGTTTATAAAAATTACAGCTCTAAACTTCAAGAAATTCATTATAAATGCTACAAATATAGACATAATAACAATAATTAAAAATACAAAATAGATACGGTTGTTCACTCACGTCTTAAACAATCGGCGAGAATAAACTTCTGCAATCATTAAAACAGGAAACACTAATTATTAAAAATATACTGATTCTATAAATAATATAAAATATATTGGTATCAATTTTATGCGAGCAACCAATTCCTTGAACAACATTTCGGGTACTTAGTGCGTGGCTCGAGCACGCAGCCGGAATATAAATACAATTTATTTGCAACGCTTTGAAGTTAGCAACAAAATCGGATTCGGTTTATTTCAAAAGTATATTACGCCTGGATTATTTTAAGATCAAAATTATGCGAGCAACCAATTCCTTGACGATCGTGTAATAAACTTTAGTGCGCGGTGCGCGCGCTCTCCGGATAAACTAATTAATTTCAACGCGATGCAGTTAGCAGCAAATTCTGATTATTGAATATTTTTAAAATACGATGTCTCAGGATTATTTTAAAATTATAAACATTCGAGCACCTAATTCCTTGACGACCAAGTGACGATGCTTAATGCGCGCCGCGCGCGCTCTCCGTATAAAATAATTATTTCCAACGCGATACAGTTAGCACCCAATTCTTATTATTATTTTTTTTCAAAGTACGATGCCTCGGACCTCTATCAAGTTAGCCCCCCCACCATCGCAAAAAAAATCCGCACCTATCAAAAAATTTAGTGCTATTTATGTGCTAATTTGTTGCCCTAGTCCGGATTTTGTTGCTCAAACCGTTTAGCAGGAAACGGCGATCGAAATGGGGGGGCCAGCTTGTCGTCAAGCTAGCCCCCCCCATAATGAAAAAGGTATATAGAGTGCTCAAATCAAAAAAACAAATACATCAGAATTTGTTGCTTTTTTGTTGCTCCAAGATAGCGTAAAAACATTTTGGAAATATAACGTTTTTTAGAAAATACGTATATCCCAACATTGAACAGATAGCACTATATCTTAAACAACGTTATATTTCCAAAATGTTTTCACGCTATCTTCAAGCAACAAAATAGCAACAAATTCTGGTATAAACGTTTTTTCGATTTGAGCACTCTATATATATTTTTTTGGCATGGGGTGGGGCCAGCTTGACACAGGTTCTAGCCCCACCACATACTGAAAAACATACATAGAGTGCTCAAATAGAAAAAACCAATATACAAGAATTTGTTGCTTTTTTGTTGCTCCAAGATAGCGTGAAAACATTTTGGAAATATAACGTTTTTTAAAAAATACGTATATCCCAACATTGAACAGATATAATATATCTTAAACAACGTTATATTTCCAAAATGTTTTCACGCTATCTTCAAGCAACAAAATAGCAACAAATTCTGGTATAAACGTTTTTTCGATTTGAGCACTCTATATATATTTTTTTGGCATGGGGTGGGGCCAGCTTGACACAGGTTCTAGCCCCACCACATACTGAAAAACATACATAGAGTGCTCAAATAAAAAAAAACCAATACACAAGAATTCGTTGCTATTTTGTTGCTTTAAGATAGCCTAAACAAATTTTCAAAATATAAGGTTCTGTAAATAATACCACTATTCAATAAATACTGCATCTCCGCGTTGACCGTTATCTAACACGTCGTAGGCTAAAAGTTAGTGAAAGAATTTGTTGCTCGGGTCTTTTGGTATTAAAATATTCTATGGACAGTGCCCTACCAAAATATGCAACATATGATTTTGTTGCTCGCTCCTAACTGCAAATAAATACATTGTTTACCTCCGCGCCGACCGTTATCTAACACGTCGTAGGCTAAAAGTTAGTGAAAGAATTTGTTGCTCGGATCTTTTTGGTACTAAATTATTCTATGGACAGTGCCCTACCAAAATATGCAACATATGATTTTGTTGCTTGCTCCTAACTGCAAATAAATACATTGTTTACCTCAGCGCCGACCGTTGTCTAACACGTCGTAGGCTAAAAGTTAGTGAAAGAATTTGTTGCTCGGGTCTTTTTGGTACTAAAATATTCTATGGACAGTGCTCTACCAGAATATGCATTATATGATTTTGTTGCTCGCTCCTAACTGCAAATAAATACATTGTTTATCTCCGCGCCGACCGTTATCTAACACGTCGTAGTCTAAAAGTTAATGAAAGAATTTGTTGCTCGGGTTTTTTTGGTATTGAAATATTTTATGGACAGTGCCCTACCAAAATATGCAACATATGATTTTGTTGCTTGCTCCTAACTGCAAATAAATACATTGTTTACCTCCGCGCCGACCGTTATATACGACTTCAATGGCTAAAAGTTAAGTAAAAGAATTTGTTGCTTGGGTCTTCTTGGTACTAAAATATTCTATGGACAGTGCCCTATCGAAATGTGCATTATACGATTTTGTTGCTCACTCCTTACTCTGTATAAATAAATTGTATATCTTCGCGGACAGCGTCGATCGTTATCTACGAATTTAATGGCTAAAAGTTAAGTAAAAGAATTTGTTGCTCGGGTCTTTTTGGTATTAAAATATTTTACGGACAGTGCCCTACCAAAATATTCTCTCTCGAGACACAGACCCCGCGTGAGATATAGAGAGAAAGAGTACGCTGCCGCGAAAAAAGTCGCTCCTGTGCCCGCGCTTGTTTTCCGCGACTTTTTGTCTTGTCGGGAAGCTTCAAAAGGACCTGTTTGCGTTGTCGTCCTTCCGCTACTATTTTAATACCAAAAAAACCCGAGCAACAAATTCTTTAACTTAACTTTTAGCCATCGAAGTCGTAGATACCGGTCGACACTGAGATGAACAATTTACTTATTTGCAGTTAGGAGCGAGCAACAAAATCATATAATCCATATGTTGGTAGGGCACTGTCCATAGAATATTTTAGTACCAAAAAGACCGGAGCAACAAATTCATTTACTTAACTTTTAGCCATTGAAGTCGTAGATAACGGTCGGCGCGGAGGTAAACAATGTATTTATTTGCAGTTAGGAGCAAGCAACAAAATCATATAATGCCTATTCTGGTAGGGCACTGTCCATAGAATAATTTAGTACCAAAAAGACTCGAGCAACAAATTCTTTCACTAACTTTTAGCCTACGACGTGTTAGATAACGGTCGGCGCGGAGGTAAAAAATGTATTTATTTGCAGTTAGGAGCGAGCAACAAAATCATATAATGCATATTCTGGTAGGGCACTGTCCATAGAATATTTTAGTACCAAAAAGACCCGAGCAACGAATTCTTTTACTTAACTTTTAGCCATTGAAGTCGTATATAACGGTCGGCGCGGAGATAAACAATGTATTTATTTGCAGTTAGGAGCGAGCAACAAAATCATATGTTGCATATTTTGGTAGGACACTGTCCATAGAATAATTTAGTACCAAAAAGACCCGAGCAACAAATTCTTTCACTAACTTTTAGCCTACGACGTGTTAGATAACGGTCGGCGCGGAGGTAAACAATGTATTTATTTGCAGTTAGGAGCGAGCAACAAAATCATATGTTGCATATTTTGGTAGGGTACTGTCCATAGAATAATTTAGTACCAAAAGGACCCGAGCAACAAATTCTTTCACTAACTTTTAGCCTACGACGTGTTAGATAACGGTCGGCGCGGAGGTAAACAATGTATTTATTTGCAGTTAGGAGCGAGCAACAAAATCATATGTTGCATATTTTGGTAGGGCACTGTCCATAGAATAATTTAGTACCAAAAAGACCCGAGCAACAAATTCTTTCACTAACTTTTAGCCTACGACGTGTTAGATAACGGTCGGCGCGGAGGTAAACAATGTATTTATTTTCAGTTAGGAGCGAGCAACAAAATCATATGTTGCATATTTTGGTAGGGCACTGTCCATAGAATATTTTAATACCAAAAAGACCCGAGCAACAAATTCTTTCACTAACTTTTAGCCTACGACGTGTTAGATAACGGTCAACGCGGAGATGCAGTATTTATTGAATAGTGGTATTATTTACAGAACCTTATATTTCGAAAATTTGTTTAGGCTATCCTAAAGCAACAAAATAGCAACAAATTCTTGTGTATTGGTTTTTTTTATTTGAGCACTCTATGTATGTTTTTCAGTATGTGGTGGGGCTGGAACCTGTGTCAAGCTGGCCCCACCCCATGCCAAAAAAATATATATAGAGTGCTCAAATCGAAAAAACGTTTATACCAGAATTTGTTGCTATTTTGTTGCTTGAAGATAGCGTGAAAACATTTTGGAAATATAACGTTGTTTAAGATATAGTGCTATCTGTTCAATGTTGGGATTTACGTATTTTCTAAAAAAACGTTATATTTCCAAAATGTTTTCACGCTATCTTGGAGCAACAAAAAAGCAACAAATTCTTGTATATTGGTTTTTTCTATTTGAGCACTCTATGTATGTTTTTCAGTATGTGGTGGGGCTAGAACCTGTGTCAAGCTGGCCCCACCCCATGCCAAAAAAATATATATAGAGTGCTCAAATCGAAAAAACGTTCATACCAGAATTTGTTGCTATTTTGTTGCTTGAAGATAGCGTGAAAACATTTTGGAAATAAAACGTTGTTTAAGATATAGTGCTATCTGTTCAATGTTGGGATATACGTATTTTCTAAAAAACGTTATATTTCCAAAATGTTTTCACGCTATCTTGGAGCAACAAAAAAGCAACAAATTCTTGTATATTGGTTTTTTCTATTTGAGCACTCTATGTATGTTTTTCAGTATGTGGTGGGGCTAGAACCTGTGTCAAGCTAGCCCCACCCCATGCCAAAAAAATATATATAGAGTGCTCAAATCGAAATAACGTTTATACCAGAATTTGTTGCTATTTTGTTGCTTGAAGATAGCGTGAAAATATTTTGGAAATATAACGTTGTTTAAGATATAGTGCTATCTGTTCAATGTTGGGATATACGTATTTTCTAAAAAACGTTATATTTCCAAAATGTTTTTACGCTATCTTGGAGCAACAAAAAAGCAACAAATTCTGATGTATTTGTTTTTTTTATTTGAGCACTCTATATACCTTTTTCATTATGGGGGGGGGCTAGCTTGACGACAAGCTGGCCCCCCCATTTCGATCGCCGTTTCCTGCTAAACGGTTTGAGCAACAAAATCCGGACTAGGGCAACAAATTAGCACATAAATAGCACTAAATTTTTTGATAGGTGTGGATTTTTTTTTGCGATGGTGGGGGAGCTAACTTGATAGAGGTCACGTCGTCGCATGTCACAACTGTAATGAGGCGACCGTGATCTCGGGAGGAGGGTTGGAAAGGCAAAAAGAAATCCAAATAAGAAATAAGCAGAAATATAAACGCATTGATGCTTAATCAAGTGGGAGATATTAAAAATAGTCAAGAAATATGCAAATATGAAATTTGTGGAGATTGATATTATTAATCACAGTCTCTTTTATTGATTTCTCGATCTCTTATCAATTATTTATTTTTCTGAGGATAGAATAATCAAAGAAACAGCACCTGGTTGCCTTAGATTCGATAACGATCAAATTGTTTCATAACAGGAATAGATAATGCAAAAAAAATTTTATGGTGGCAAACTAATCCAGAAATGCGGATATTACATATACTGTATGCTACGTGTGCGGTATGATGGAGATGGAAAAGTGTATTTAATTGCAAAAACTGCGGAAATGTCTATATCGCTTTCCAATAGCAGCGACAACTGACGCGCGTCGCGCGTATGAAAAATGTACATTCGCAGCCGGTACGCTAAATCCTTTAATTATACGACCATTAATTCTACGCCGACGTGGCGTATTAGCTCGTTGTTAAAATGTACGGAAAAATGGCTACAGTTATTAAACCATTTTGTATCTCGATAAGGGTAAAAATTTTATCCGTTGCGTAAAATAATTAAATTTTTAGCAATTGGTACACTAAAACCATTCCGGACAAATTCGCAAGTCAATATTTTGTCCGTTGTATATATTAAGTTTCTTTTTTCCTTTTTTAATGAACGTAACTAAAATAAATGTGTTAAATTCATTCTTTTGTGTAAAGAAAAACCGATAATACCATCGTAATAAATTTTGTAACAAATTAAATAATCTGTTCCATTTGTCCCTTTGTACAAACAAATCGATTAATTAATACAAGCCAAAAAATATAGAAAGCAATACCTATATATAAAAGAACTATCAATTCGTCGTGTCCCAGAAAAAACTTCCAATTTGTTTCGAATCTCACCCCTGCATTACCTAATAATTTAGTCGTCTGGTAGGGTAGTCGCCTGAAAATCGTCGCGCGATTCTTCACGGCGCGGCGTTAATTTTACTCCCGGGAGAGCGCTCTCGCGCGAAGAGCGCGCGGAGAGCGTGAATTAGTGTCCAGAAAGGTATGGTACCGCGCGGCGCGGCTACCATTACGGCGAAGTAACATACGTAAGGGCTCCACGTACGTACGGCTCGGTGCGCGATATCGCCGAAGAAACATATCGGTGTGCCGTGCAAGGACATAATTCATTGCCGGCAGGGAAGCTTGTACCTTAATCTCATCGTAGTCCGTGCTGCGCCACACACACACTCTCTTTCTCTCTTTATCCTCTTCCTTCCTCTCTTTCTCTCTCTTGCTGTCTCGAGTTCCTGGGGCCCGGACCCGAGGCGCGCGAAGGCGCATACGGTGTGAAACGTACTGTAGATGCTGTACGTGCAAACGCGGAGGGTTATAAAGGCGGCCCGATGTATGCACGGAGCACGTACATAACTATCAGCGGAATGTATCATCCCCGCGGACCGGAGGCAGGACATGTTATCCCAGCTACGAAGCGATCCCTGTGTATCCTATGGGAATTATTATGTAACTCCGCGATATAAATGCACCGAAGATTCGTAGAGCGCGTAGACGTCCAATGCGTGCCCCGCATCGAATAAACATAATATTTCGACGTACGAATATCGCGCCGAGAAATACGTGTTGGTTCGCATCGATCTGTTGAGCTATGCCGCCGACGGCATCTCTCGCTCGATCTTTAATTTCAGGAGGATAAAAAAATTTCCACCGCAACGAGTAAGAATGCTGAAGATATTTAATTTATATTACGGAAATAGTTCACTGTGGCGCGAAAGTGTTATTAAAGAGGATTATTAAATATCTCGCCGATGAACCAAGAAAGATTATTAAATTTTGGCTGTTATCCATGATATATCGCAAATGCAAAAAAGCAGCTTATTGTCTCCGTTTGACTAATTGTAAGTTTATAGAACATCCGATTTCATTATCGAGCAAATCGCAATTGTTACTTTTAGCAAGATATATTCATGTAAATGGACAAACTCCAAGATCGAGAAGGAAAAATAGTGTGCGAGTTGTTACTGATGATAGCTGTGATAAACGATCGCCGATTTCACTTGAGTCTCATGGAGGTCTGGCTATCGAGAGCGTTCGAACTTCTCGCTCTCGTATTGTCGATAAAGCTCATTTTTTCCTGCGTGACAGCGAGGTCCCGGACAAAAGTTTCGACGAGATAGGAGTGAAAATATCGTCTCGGAAGTATCCGCGGCGACTGTGTACCGGTTCGGTTGCGGAAAAGTTGGCGTATAAATATCAATAAACGCCTGCTCGAAGGTTGATTTCTCACGAGTAGTGCGCGAAAATACATCCCGCAGAGTACTTCTCAAATATTCTTTACGCAAGTCTGCACAATGCTTCTTCTTCTACTTCGCTCTGAAGTTAACTTTGTCATATACTTTATTCGTTATCACGATAGTTAATTCTATTGTTTTTATTTATTCCTTTACCTGTGCGATGGCTATTCGATCAATTAGGCAGCAACGGCAGGCGAAAAATTCTGACAGCGATTGCCGATCGAGTGGACGCGAAAGCTATTTCTCGTCGATTAACATGAAATTTCCAACAGTGCGAACATTTGGCTGAACGACATAGTGAAGCGTGACGGCCATTCAAACCAGTCCTTTGGACCTAGAACGCAACGTCATGAAGATAGTAATTTTGGAGCAGCCGATAGAAATTCACCCCATGCGTCACATGCGAGGATATATTCAAATAATGCAACAACGTGGCACGACTGTAAATTATTTGGCAAACACGCGCAGTGGCTTTTTGTTCCCGACATCTGTATACACCGGAAAACAAAAAATAAAAAATTAAAAAAACCTAGGAACGCACCTGGCGAGTACGTAAATCTCGCGCGAGGGGTCTACCGCACTCGGCAATAGGTGTACAAATTTTAGGCAATAAACGGCAATAACAAGGAAATAACTAGGAAGTAACGGCAATAACTAGGAAATAACGGCAATAACTAGGCAATAACTAAGAAATAACTGAAAAATAAGCGGCAAAATTAGGCAAAAAAATCAGCTTTGCGAGGAAACATTTCGACACGGTTCCGTCAAATCCGTCATTTTTATATACAGGATGTCTGAGACTATCCGTACACCCCTTTTAAAATGAAAGAAAGTGGTTTTTATAAAAAAATTTCAAAAATTTTGATAAGTAAATCGGATACGCTCTCTCTATCGAATGGTGCGATATTTTCATCTTCCGGTACTGACCAGAAATGAGCTATTTAGATAAAAAATCGAATTTTTTAAATGGAATCCCCACTTTTTATTGCATATTCTTGTAACCCTTATCGAGACGTTTTCAAAACACTATAATAAAGCTCTCTTTCGTTAAGAATTTTCTGAGATATTTCAAATTTTGTCATGATATTTTTAATATATGTATAATATGAAATAAGAATAATGAAAGGAATCAATTGTTGTAAAAAAGAAACAGAATAATTATTTTAAGAAATTTGATTGCATCTTGTAGACGCATACAATTTTACAAAATTGAAAATGTAAAAGTTAATATCATATTATTCGATTTCTTTCATTATTCAACGTATAAAAGTATCAAGGTAAAGTCATCGAAAATTGAATACTTTACGAGACATTTCATATTTTATATAAAAATAATTATAACAAAATTTGAAATATCTCAGAATGTTTTTGACGAAAGAGAGCTTTATTATAGTGTTTTGAAAACGTCTCGATAAGGGTTGCAAGAATATGCAATAAAAAGTGAGGGTTTCGTTTAAAAAATTCGATTTTTGATCTAGATAGCTCATTTCCGGTCAGTACCGAAAGATGAAAATATCACCATTCGATAAAGCGTATCCGATTTACTTATCAAAATTTTTAAGATTTTTTTATAAAGACCACTTCCTTTTATTTTAAAAGGAGTGTACGAGTGGTCTCAGACACCCTGTATATTATATATTTATGATATATTCAGCGTTGAAAAGGCAAAATAAAGTGTTAGTTCAGTACTATTGTGGAACATTAGATTTCGGTGAATTTGGCTGAAACTTCGGAAATAGATAGTTTCTGTTCTGTAATGCTGATCAAAAGTTAAAATAAGGTGTTATTTCAATACTATATTGTTGAATAGTGGATTACAATATATTATTCTACAGAACCATGTATTATGCTACACAACTTATTTCTTTTATTAATACAAAAGTATGTATTTATGTGAAAAAATATGTACATGCATGTATACATTGTATACCTATATAGCATATATGAATTATGTTTTAAGGTTATAATTCATATATGTGTATATATACATGCATATACATATATTTTTTTCACATAAATACATATTATTTATACTCTAATTTCCCTCCCTTTTCTTGAGAATATAGAAAGCAATAACTTCAGAAATAGGGAAATATATGCGTAATGTTCGGCAATAACGGCAATGTTTAGGCAATACTTAGTCAATAACGGTAATAAAGGCAATACTTGGGCAATATAGGAAATTAAAGTAATAACTGCAGAAATATGGATTTTATTGCCGTTTTCGGCAATAGGTGTACACTTTTTTGAGGTGCGGTAGACCCCTCGGAAGAAACAGATAAAACAAAAATAGAAAATATCTTATTCAGAATACTCGAAAAGTGGAAGTGAAATTTCGGACTGATAAAAATGAGACAGAAAAAAATACAAGAGAAAATCCGCAGGGAGTAAAGTTACAAGCCAAAATGTACTATGCAATTTTTTACGATACCAGTTGGTATATTGAAAGAATTTCTGAAAATTGATTAAAAGTGCCTTGTATTTCTGAGAGAAAATTTAGATGAGTGTATGGCCAAGGGAAGATGAAGTTCAAGAAGTGGAGAAGAAATTTATATTTTATGGCCCAATACAATTAATAGGATATGGACCATTCAAAATCAAAAGATATGATAGAGCTTCAATAAAGAAATCCTACCAAACTTTAAAAAATCTTTAATCTTCACGATATAAAATGGGAATATTAATACACATGTGAGTTATGCACAAATAAAAATAGCCGCAGTATGGTTTCTACCATCTGCGATTGTGTATAGATCGATAACATTGCTGTCATACGCATTTCTTGTTATGCGACCAGCCAAAAAATGTTACGATGTCCACAGTCCAGGCGTTATCTAATAATCGCGTATACCATT
This sequence comes from Leptothorax acervorum, assembly GCA_035220615.1. NCBI lineage: Eukaryota > Metazoa > Arthropoda > Insecta > Hymenoptera > Formicidae > Leptothorax > Leptothorax acervorum. The sequence goes on from JASTWQ010000415.1 coordinate 156,316, forward strand.
ATGGTGTGCAACGGCTATTTATGCTTGAAATGAAAAATACACGACAAAAGCTCGTCTCGATACAACTTCGGCTTTATTTTAACGAATTTCTGTTCAATTCAAGTTCCTTTTTATTTCCTTTTATTGGACAATATTTTCGTTTAAAATTAAATTGGCAAGCTGTAAATGTAGTACATCTACATTTACAATTAGAAACTTTGTCGTATTATTAAAAATTAGAATAATTCCAAAAAACCCTTCCAAAAACGAAACCTACACCTACACTTTTAAAAAGTTGAAAGAGAGAATAAAGAAATCTATAAAACTTTCAATAAAACCAAAAAAACAAAAGAAGTAAATTGACGGAAGAGAAACAAGTTGAAGAAGAAAGTACGACGGAATAAATATCGTCGACAATGGTTGGAAAAATTATTTTAAAAATTAATGTAAACGCGATCGGGATGGCAAGTGAGAGGACGGAGGGTGGTCGTACGGGAAAGAAAAATCGCCGCAGATCGCTTCGTTCGCCTGCTACGAGAGCAAGATTCCGCGGGGTTGAAGATTCGCTTGCGCGTCGCGGCACTCGCGATGTAAATTTACTCATCGTAGCAACTCAGAAGAGATGCGGCGCGGAGAGATGTATTGTATCTTTAAGCGTAAAAAAAGGTTGTTAACGACTAAATTTTAAATTAAGTTAGTTATACTTAGAGTAAAATTTAGTCAAAAACGCTTTTTTACTCTGTAATGTAAAGTTGACTAAATTTTTTTTAATTTTTGCGACACAATAATTACGCGGAAGAGGCGGAGAAATTAGAAAGAAAGGTTTGTATGGTGCTGACTTACATTGGATTGGTGGAGTTCCAGTAGATGTCCGGCAGGCGGGAACAGGTGGCCTCCCGAGGGAAGGCCTCCATCACGGCCAACAGCAGGAGAAATAAGATGAACCACGGCATGATATCGAGCTGAATCTTGAGGCCGTTTGCGTACCGCTTCCAGGAGAAAAAGGTATGTCCTGTCGCGTCGGTCACCTGCGCCATATTCAAGACAGATAATGATTAACGAACTGATAGCTTATGACATTTCGCGAGATAGATCGACTCGTAAAATAATAAATTATTATTTATGTTCGCAAAGCACACAATAAATATCGTATCATCGACAATAGTTGAAAAATTAATGTAGTCCTGTCTTAACTGTTGCTTATGCCCGTTTCTACCAACGTCGGTTAACTTTGAGCTTAGATTAACTCACTCTTCGTCTCATTCTAACTGTCTCCCTCAGAAAGAGACGAAGAGTGAGTTGACCTAAGATTAAAGTTAACCGACGTTGGTAGAAACGGGCATTAGTAACAATTAGTACGATTAAAGCTACCATCAGATCCACTAAATATCGATCTACATACAATCGCAGATGGTAGAAACCAAAATTTAAAAAAATGCGGCCAGCCAAAAAATGTTACGACATCCAGGCGTTACTATAACTTATCTAATAATCGCGTGTACCATTATGGCGTAAAAAATTAAAATATTCCGGCAAATTAAGCTTCAAATAAAAAATACAAGAAAATAGCTCGTCTCGGTACAACTACAATTTCGGCTTTATTTTAACGAATCTCTGCGTTACGTAATTAAGACATCGAACACTCGATACTGTTCCGCGAGTTTCGAATTAAAAATTATTTTTCAGTGTAATTCATATAATTATCAGTTGGAACTTGAAAAGCTAGGTGGTGGGATCGCAAAAAGAATTTTACATATCGATCGTTTTCTGCAACAATAGCATACAATTCAAAAACCGAGAAAATAAATTTAAATGTTTTAAAATTATAAAAATTTTGTAATATTATTTTTAAATGCGATTTTGGTGTAATAACCGATTGTAGAGAAATAAATAATCTGGCTACATACCAACTCTTCATTCAGTGAATTTTATTGAATTCTCACTATTCTACAAACTAAAAGATGACAACTTCTTTTTAGTTAAGTACGTCGTTGCAGCAAACGAGCGAGATATAAGAATATATTCTAGATCTAGATATACTCACTTGTTTTAAGTGACCGAGGAGGCAGCGTCCGCACTTTCGTCACGTGAGCACCGCCCGGGAACCTTGTCCCTTGTCCTTCTCGAGACGTACGAACGAACGTACGGAGGCTGCCGGCACGACGCGACCGCGTGATCCGGAATCGACCGATAGATTTGAGGGAAGGATCGATCGGGCGTGGGCGATCGCGTGCCAATATCGGCGGAACGCGATGCGCCGATAATCGCTGGTGCTCACGTTAATAATGCGTCGGTGTTCATGAGGCACAGTTGGAAGCAGTGATGCCGCTGTGCAGACGGACCAGCATGCTACAGCGTGTGGAGGGGATGCGCCGGCAAGGCTGCGCAAGGCATAGCCACGTACACTAATGCAAGCTCCTCTGTCCGTGTACGCTCGGCGCAAAGAAGGACAGAACACGATCGTTGTCTCCTTCTCTCTTGAGCTATGACGTCGCTATGCCAGTGCCGGTTATGCCGGCACATATTTCAGATCTCGCGACTCTCCGAATCTCGAGTTGGCAAATCGACGATGGGCGACGTTATTTATTGTAAACTTATTCTCTTCCTATAAAATATCGAGATATATGTCAATCATTCTGTCGTTTACTGATATATGTATAATCAATTTTAATTGTGAATAATATGTAAATAAAATGTCTAAAAATATAAAAATTACCAAATGCAATGACGTAAATCTTTATAAACCTAAAAAGTTAAAAGAATTCTCCGTTTTTTTTTAATTTGCAGACCTTGAAATATTTGTTTTGATTATCGTTGAACTTTGTAAATGTAATAATGTATAAAAATCCACTCTTGGCCAATATGTAAGCTGTTCTATTTTTAAAAAATTTCTTACATAACAAACTAACATTAACTTTAACATGATAATATTATCTAAATGTAAATAATAAAATTAAATATTAATTCTGAATAAAAAATTATAGCTTGTAGTATTTTTACTTATTTAATTTATTTTGTATTTATATACAACGTGCATACTGTTTCTCAACGGAAACCGCGAGAAGGTGGTGGTCTTTTCCGTCAGAAAGGAAATGTAAGGAATTGTTAATTTATTATTTGTTATTAATATTTTGTTAGTAATTATATACAACCATTAGGTAGCAAATAGTACAAAATATTTTCAATAAATAAGTAAAAATACTACAAGCTATAATTTTTTATTCAGAATTAATATTTAATTTTATTATTTACATTTAGATAATATTATCATGTTAAAGTTAATGTTAGTTTGTTATGTAAGAAATTTTTTAAAAATAAAACAGCGTACATATTGGCCAAGAGTGGATTTTTATATATTATTACATTTACAAAGTTCAACGATAATCAAAACAAATATTTCAAGGTCTGCAAATTAAAAAAACCGGAGAATTCTTTTAACTTTTTAGGTTTATAAAGATTTACGTCATTGCATTTGGTAATTTTTATATTTTTAGACATTTAATTTACATATTATTCACAATTGAGAAATTGATTATACATATATCAGTGAACGACAGAATGATTGACATATATCTCGATATTTTATAGGAAGAGAATAAGTTTACAATAAATAACGTCGCCCATCGTCGATTTGCCAACTCGAGATTCGGAGAGTCGCGAGATCTGAAATATGTGCCGGCATAACCGGCACTGGCATAGCGACGTCATAGCTCAAGAGAGAAGGAGACAACGATCGTGTTCTGTCCTTCTTTGCGCCGAGCGTACACGGACAGAGGAGCTTGCATTAGTGTACGTGGCTATGCCTTGCGCAGCCTTGCCGGCGCATCCCCTCCACACGCTGTAGCATGCTGGTCCGTCTGCACAGCGGCATCACTGGCACAGAGCACGTCTCGGCTCGTCGAGAACGAGAACCAGGTTGTGCTAAACACAGGCGCACCGTCTATTCCCGGTTCGAATCGAAGCGTGTCGCGCGAGATAGTCGCCGACGAGGTTGACCGGTTGACGACGACGCGACGTACGACCGTCCGCATCGCGGTCGTTCACGTTCGCGAAACGGACGAGATTGATCGACGAGAGTCGAGAGATCGCGAGCGGCGACACGAAATCGCGGGCAGGCGGCAGCCTCTCTTTTCGACGCAACGGCAATTGCAAATATTGCAATGATCGCAATAGCGAACAACGACGGTGCACCCCGTGCTGTGCTCTTAGGCTTCTCTCGGCACTGACGATGACGAGTCTCTTCTGACACTCCGCGAAAACGAACACTGGACGCGAACGCGAAGAACGCACACGCGAGAATATGTAGGTCACGCACGATGGCAGACTGCAGAGTTCACTCGTGACTAAATTCACTTTCGACGGCTTCGACTTCGACGCGCCGCACGAATTTCGACGACACGGAGCTCCCTCCGACTCACAGAACATATACAATTAGAAGTGCAAGCTCTCTGTGTAGCAGTGGAAACACGAAACGCCGCCGCGCGATCGACGCGCTCCAAGCGGTCTGGCCCTGGTACTACGTTCTATTATATATCTGTGGCTGTGTTCCGAATACACTGCCAGTACTGAAAATCTATAATTTACGTTATACGTAAAGTATAGATTTTCAATACTGGCAGTGTATATCGGAACACGGCCTATATGAACTGTAAATAATGAATAATATATGTTAATAAATAATGTTATTTTCGTCATTAAATGAGGGAATGCGCAATAAAGAACAAATTAATTGCATATAAAATGAAATACATTTTTATTTCAAAATTTATATAACATGAAATACATTTCTATTTCAAAGTGTGTAACATATAATTACATTTTTATGTCAAAGTGTGTAACATAAAATACATTTTCATTTCAAATAAGGTCTATAATAATAGACATTTTACTTTCAAAGTTTAACATAAAATACATTTTTATGTCAGTGTGTAACATAAAATACAAGTTGATTTCAAATAAAGTCTATAATAATAGCTATTGTAATTTCAAAGTTTAACATAAAATACATTTTAATGTCAAAGTGTGTAACATAAAATACATTTTGATACCAAATAAAGTCTATAATAATGGACATTTCAATTTCAAAGTATAACATAAAATACATTTTTATGTCAAAGTGTGTAACATAAAATACATTTTGATTTCAAATAAAGTCTCTAATAATAGAACACAACAGAATATACGATTCTATAATAAGTGGGAAAAAGAAAAAACCGTACAATTAAAGAGTTCGAAAACCAAATATATGAAAGAGAAACTAAAAATGCAAATAAGCAGAAAATGCAACTAAATCACAATGATTTAAATTGCTTGGTTTTTTCGTAATGGCCTGCAGTTTTCTGTACCGGTTTTTTCTTATCTTTAACATACTTATGTATTAAAAGCTTTAAACTATCTTCGACGATTAGATTATCACATCGATGATTGCTACAGAAATCACTGCTGTAGTTATTAAAAAATATTTTTGTAAAAGCTGATTCTAAGTTGAACTAATGTCCATTTTCATCGCAAAAGTGAAATAATCTACTGTGTAAGTTTTCTATTAACGTAATCACCTTATTACTTGGATACGTTAACGAATATTTGTCTGAATATTTTTTAAAACTCGTGTACAGATGATGTTGTTCTTGTTGTGTACAAAACAAATCAATTTTACATTCTGAACAATTTTCGTCAGGAAGTTTTAGCCTTTTTAAAACATAACCCGACACGTAAGAAAGAGCTTGAAAGGCATCAGTGTTTAAATTTTTAAAATCGACCCATGGAACAGTACAGTCACTAGTGTTGTCTAATGGTTCACTTTCGCCCTCGTGAACGCTGTCACAAGTATTACTTAAAAAGTTTCGAAAATTGTCCAAATTTTCACAATTATCGCTTTCACAATTCGCAGATGTGGAAACCGGTGCAGCGAGTTTATTTAATATTACAGTTTTTAAGGCAGCTACAAATTGATGGCAAGTTGGATTTGAATTTGCAATTCCATGTTGCCGAATTTGGCAAAACAGATTTTCCAGTGGATCTTGATTTAAATTCCTCATATTTAGAAAGGTGAAGCCAACAGCTTTTAATTGCTGCCACAAATACATGACCGATCTGATTGTTATCATCCAACCTTTCACGAAATGATATTGGTTTGTGACATCTTTTCCGTCAGTTAAATCAAATAATTTCCACTTAGTCATTTCTGACAGTAATCTGCTGTATAACGCTAAGTGAGACGATTCGTCTTGCAAACAACATCTATACGTCTTGTAGTTATCTGGCTTTATTGTACAACCATTTAAAGAATCAAACAGATCATCTATAAGTTGAACAAACTCTGCCGTTTGTATCGATTCAACTGGAAACAATCCATTGATGTTAGAAATGCTACGAGCATGAATAGTTGCAGCAACAGTATGGCTCAACTGACGCGCTGCAATTTTTACCCTCATCTTAATAAAAGTGTCATTGAAATTAAAATGATGTTTTTTTAATTTAGTAAGAAGTTTAAAGGGAAAATTTTGTTCAACATCAAAAGCATTTTGAATGTACTCAAATTTAGCTACTTTGTTTTCTGCAAATTTAATTTTACAACGAAGCAAGGCGTTTCGAGTGCATTTTAATAAATGAGGAACATCATAAATAATTACTATGGTTTCAGACTTGACGACAAACGTGTAACAAGTTGGGTTTGTTTTATTTTCTTTGCACAATTCAGATAAAGCTTTTTTCTGACAATGAGTTGAACCCTGGTCGCAAACAACTGCTTTTACTTTCAGTCCAATATCTTGCAATTGCACAATTGCATTTGTTATGATGCGTTTCAGATTGCTGCTCGAGATTGTGTTAGTAGTGAAGTAATAAGCTATTACTTGTTTCCATGATTTTCTCAGACCACGTATCATTAAAACAAGAGCATGGTTTGCTGGCCTAGAAGTTCGACCCAACTCACCCAAGTCTTCAAAACCCGAAATTTGTTGTTTATGTGCTTCGTAGTGAAAACCGTTACTTAATGAAACTTCATCAAAAACTAATGTGCAATATCGATCCAATTCATGCATTTCATCGCTTTTTACTTTTAACTGTTCCAAAAGGAATTTATTTATACCAGTGTCGAAAGGAATCTTTGATAATATGTGCTGCAGAGTGCGCGTTGATGGTAGCTGGAAGTAGTTGAGCAGATATTTGTAAACACGAGGACTTCGTTTAAAAATAGATAAAGCAAAAGCTTTATCTTGCTCTGTCCACCGTCTTCCCGCGGGATGACGACCTGCATTACGTAGTTGCGATTGAATGAAATCTGTGGTAACTTGGTTCAGTCAAATTTTTTTTTATCTGACATCTTTTTAATTGTTTCAAAGCATTCCTTTCGTCACTTAATGTCTTTTTTACTTTGCACAGTTGTGCCACAGTTTTCCGATGAATCGAGTACATGATACTTTTTCGTGGTGACATCGTCTTTGACGTAACTCCTGCTTGCGTTAAAAATCCACATTTTCTTTTTTTTGTAGGTTCTGTAGAAACACTAGGTGATTGCAACTCATTTGAAGAAACGCTTTGTCTATCTGTACAATCTTCATTGTCACAGATGCAAATAGGCCTGTTTTCGCTATTGTCTGCATTACCTACATTTGATTTTAAACTATTTCCAAACTGACTGTCGTTACTATCATCATGAACCTGAACATTTTGAAACATGCTATTGTCACAAAAATTAGCAGAAGTTTCATCAGAAACAGTATCACTATTCACAACAGTATCACACATATTTATGTTAACCTCATTGTGATTTAAATCATTATTTACATCGATACAAACGGCAGAAGATGTTTCAGTCATTATTGGCTGGCAGTCAAAAGCAGCAGTTTCTATTGTGACTGAATTGTTTGACATATCAACGTGTTTCGGTATGACATTTGGGTTCAACATATGTTTTGTATAGTTAACAAAATCTTCTTTCTCAAAATGATCTTCGCAAATAAACATATTCTGGCAATTAATAGTGATATCGATGCCACAAATCATTTTCCATTTCGTACAAAGGTCAGAATTTTTTGGAAATCTATAAAAGCGTTTATTTATGACTGTATTGGCTTCACCTTTCGACCAATAATAGCTGTTGGCACAATTGGGAAATTTGCAAGAATATTTCTTTCGCGAAGGCATCGTATACAACAGTTTATCAATTGATGTTAACCCCAAAAAAAAGTGCACAGTAATTGAAATTTGAACTGAAAGAAGTTTATCATAAACGAAATCACATACATTTGTAAGTTGTGTATAACATGTAATGATACATTGTGTATAATAAAACTGGTGCGGACTCCATCGTCAAAGGGGAACAGTCCCAGCACCCACTGGCTTATGTTAAACAGAGAGAGAGAGAGAGAGAGAGAGAGAGAGAGAAAGAGAGACAGAGAGAGACAGAGAGAGACAGAGAGAGACAGAGAGAGACAGAGAGATTGATTGATTGATTGATTGAGTTTATTATGCCCAAGCCGAGGCTAAAGGGCAAAGATACAATTAACAAAAGACTTAGAATGTAACATATTAGTAGCCGAGTAGTAAAAAGAAAAGAAGTTACAAATATGTTGCATACTAATGTAAAACTTAAAACTAAAATATAAACTAAAAGAAAAAGCGAGAACCATAATCCGCAACTTAACCTAAACTAAAGCAAAAAACAATATATATATATAACGCAGCAGACTAGAAGTCTGACTAGACGACGGTAACATTGCAAAAACAATAATCCGCAACTTAACCTAAACTAACGCAAGAGACCCATTAGTATGGGCAGATACCTTAACCCAAACAATATATATATATAACGCAGCAGACTAGAAGTCTGACTAGACGACGGTAGCATTGCACAAAGTGATTAACACAAGATGGCTAAGAGTATCAAATAGATTCTGATGCAAGTAAAAACAAGCGGAGAAGGTCTTTAAAGGATGAAAAAGTGTCTGCTGATGTTATGTTGCCAGGAAGAGTATGCCAAAAACGTATTGAAGAAAGGCGAAAGGAGTGCATGTACATAGTAGTTCTGCAAGACGGAATATGAAAAGATTGTGATGAGGTAACAAGGCGATCAGATCTTCTCAGAGATGGGTCAAGAAGGGTGAAAAGCTCGCTCAGGTATGATGGAGAGTGTAGAAAAAGGATGCGATACATCTGACAACCGAGAAAATATAACCTTCTATTTTCCACCGAAAGCCATCTCAATCGACGTCTATATGGCGTAATATGCTCATCTCGCCTTAGGTCGAAAATAAATCTAATACAGCAGTTTACTAGTCTCTGCAGTTTGGTGTTCAGCTCACTACTTAAGCCGTGGTATACGAGACAACAATAATCTATATGAGGCATAATCAAGGTCATCACTAATTTAGTTCTCAATTCTGTGGACAGTGAATTTCTGTTGAACTTTAGTTTATGCAGTGCATAATGGACCCTTTGCGAGACATTCAAAACGTGTTTCCTCCAGGAAAGAGTGGACGTAAATACAACGCCCAAGTTCCTCACTTCACTCACAAAAGGAAGAGGGACTTGGTTTACAATAATAGGCGGTAAAAGACTACAATCGATATCCTTAACATAAGCTTGACTGCCATAAATAAGCACCTTGGATTTGGCAGGATTAAGTTTTAGGCCGTTAGACTCCGCATAATCGAAAATAGCATTCGCAATCCCCAGAAATTAACTCTAAACCATAACGAATGTCGGCCGGTAAGCACGAGAGATAAATTTGAATGTCATCAGCAAACATCATGTGATGTGCATACAACAAGACGCGACCGATATCGTTGACAAATAGAGAGAATAAAAGTGGGCCAAGCACGGAGCCCTGAGGGACACCGGAGGACGTAGATAGCCAATCAGAGAAGTTACCAGCATCATCGACTACGGCCTGAGAACGGCCAGTTAAGTAAGAAAATATCCAAGTAAGGACGGCGTCCGAGAAACCAATCTCCTTAAGCTTGATGAGCAATGAGAGAGACAGAGAGAGACAGAGAGAGACAGAGAGAGACAGAGAGAGACAGAGAGAGACAGAGAGAGACAGAGAGAGACAGAGAGAGACAGAGAGAGACAGAGAGAGACAGAGAGAGACAGAGAGAGACAGAGAGAGACAGAGAGAGACAGAGAGAGACAGAGAGAGACAGAGAGAGACAGAGAGAGACAGAGAGAGACAGAGAGAGACAGAGAGAGACAGAGAGAGACAGAGAGAGACAGAGAGAGACAGAGAGAGAGAGAGAGAGACAGAGAGAGACAGAGAGAGACAGAGAGAGACAGAGAGAGAGATTGATTGATGTGGTTTATTTAGCCTCAGCGGCTACTTTAAAAATATACATTTTACATTTTATTAATTGTCGCTTGGGAATTTACAAGTGGTTCGTACAATTCTCTCACACATACACCTCTTTAACATATTTGCTCGCTTTTCTTCTAAATGCATTAACATTGTCAATTGATTTTATATCATTAGGTAAGTCGTTATAAATTTTAAAGCCGTTGTACATTAGTGTTTGTTGCGATTTTGTTTGATTTCGCTTTGAAATACAAATATTATTGCGCTGTCGTGTATTGTACGAGTGGGTCTCGCCCACAAGTTTTAAACTTTCCGCAAGATACGACGGACTTATTTTTAGTTTCATTTTATGTACAAATATAAGTGTATTTAAAGCAATTCTTTGTCGAACATTAAAGAAATATAACGCATTTAACATTAGATTTATCGGTGTGAATTTACTACATCTAATAATTGCACGCATCGCTCGGTTTTGCGCTTTTTGTAACAAATTAAGTTCAGTTTTGCCGACGTTTAAGAAAATTGTAGAACAATAGTCAAAGTGCGGGGCAATTATACTTTTGTAAATAATAGTTCTAGTTAGTGGCGACATTGAGTCTCCAATTCTAAATAAAAAATTTACTTTCTTTGAAATCTTTTTAATTATGTACTTTACGTGTTCGCTAAAGTTTAAATGTTTGTCAATCATAATACCAAGGTATTTAATTGTATCAACGTTATCAATATTATTATCTTCAATTTTAATATTGCATTTTTCGCTTGCCATAGAGGCCCGCACACCTCTTACCAGGATGAATTTAGTTTTTGCAACATTCAAACTTATCATATTATTTTTTAACCAAATTGATAAATTCTTTAAATCATAATTAATTTTGTTTTCAATTTCAATAGAGTTAGAGCTACTGTAGTATACAATTGTGTCGTCCGCGAACATTTTACATTTACAATATTTTAATACTTTCTTTAAGTCATTAATATAAATCAAAAAAAGGATTGGGCCCAATATTGAGCCTTGTGGAACACCATATATGGTCCTTCTTTTTGAGGAGGTTACATTGTTGAATTTGACTTGCTGAGTTCTATCAGTTAAATAACTCTTAAACCATGTAAGTACATTATTTTTTATCCCGCATTTGTTAAGTTTAATAATTAATTTCTTTCTGTCAATAGTCTCGAAAGCTCTTTTGAAATCAAGGAATGTTACTCCAGTCTTTTGTTTGTTATCACAGTTAATTTTCCATTCATTCAAGACATTTTGCAAGGCGGTCTCGCAAGAATGGCTTTCACGAAAACCAGATTGCTCTGGCACTAAGATATTATTTTTATCAAGATACTTAATTAATTGCTTATGAACTACGGTCTCAAGAATTTTTTCAAATGTCGGCAGTACATTTATTGGTCTAAATTCGCTAGCTTTTATAGTATTTTGTATCTTCTGGATAGGCGTAATTACTGAGTTTTTCCACTCGGATGGAAATTCGCCAGTTCTTAAAGATACATTTACTAATTTAACAAATTGATCGTCAATATAAGGCCACGCTTTTTTAATAACTTCTGCGTTAATTCCATCTTCTGTACACGCTTTGTTTTCTAATTTATTTACAATTTCAAACAAGTCTTTGGAATTAACTTCGTCAAAATTTTGCCAACCTTCTATATTATTATCTATAGTATTAGTTAATAAATTATCACAATTATTATTATTATTTTGACTAGAGTTTAATATTGCATCGTTAATTTCAGTTATACTGTCAATAAAAAATTTGTTAAAGTTATCAGCAATATCTTCGTCTTTATCATAGATTTTATCGTTAAATTGAACTTTACTAACACTATTTTTTGGTTTTTTACTCACAATTTGTTTTAAATGTTTCCATAATTTTTTACTATCCTTTTTATTTTTATCAATATTCGAGTCGTTATATTCTCTTTTCTTCTGTTTAATTAATTTAGTTAATTTATTTCTAATTTTCTTGAATTCAGTCCAATGAATGTCTTCTTTAGTTTCCTTAGCAATTTTATAAATCTTATTTTTCTTATTTTTTAAATCTTTAATTTCGTTATCAAACCATTCTTTGCTTTTCCATTTGTTAATTACTTTAAATTTAGTCAAAGGTATTACTTGGTTTAACGTTTCTTCAATTGATTCGATCACATGATTAGCTATACTATTTACATTGTTGTCCTTAGATTTATCTATCCTATTAATCGTCTTAGTTAAAATTTTTGCAAACTTAATATTGTCAAATTTTTTATAATTTCTGCCGATAAAATATTTTTTCTTATTTAAGTTACGTTGCTTTTTTGGCAATTTAATACTTAAGATATCATGGTCAGTTATTCTTGGGGAATCCCAAACGTCGCAATTTAAAAATTCATTTGAATAAGCTAAGTCAATCATTGTTTGTGAATTATTTGTAACGCGTGTAAACGTCGGGACATAGTTCTTAAGTCCTAATTCACCCATAATTAATTGAAGCTTATTTAAATAGTAACTATTTTTACTAATGTCTATATTGAAATCACCAATTAAAATAAACTGTCCATTTTCAGCAAAGTCATTAGAAATTTCTTGTACAATATCCATAAAAAGTGCATCACTCGCACTAGGTGAGTGATACACAACAGCAATAATTATTTCATTTAATAATTGAATTGAAAACGTTAAATTCCACGTATTAGAAGAATAGTTTTTATTATTAATGATTCTAAATTGCAAGTCATTTCTAAAATAAACAAGAATACCGCCAGTAAATTTGCTTTCTGAATTTACTCTAATGTGACTAAAATTTTCAATTAATAATTCAGAGTCATTTATGTCTTCTGTAACTCGAGCTTCGGTTAAACAAACAATTACTGGTTTCTTACTTATAATTAACTCCTCAATTTCGTCTTTATGAGCTAAAAAACTTTGAGCGTTTAAATGTAATAACAATTCATTTAGCTGTAATTGTTAGATATTTTCTTCCTCTCTTTTCTTCTCATTTTCAGCTAGCTTTCTATAAATTGGGCAATTCTTGTCAAACGCATTATGCTTCTCATCAACAATTAAATCTAAATTTTTCTGTTTCTTATTTTTGTGTGCACAATTAGTACATTTTAGGTTAGTCATTTCGCAATCTTTGCTGTTATGTTCACCCCCACATTTACCGCATGCGATCTCTCTCTTACATTCTTTTGCATAGTGGTTATATCCGCAACATTTGAAACATCTTGCAATATTAGCGTGGTCAATTACTTTGCATAGTTTCCACCCAAGGCAGACTTTTTCCAAAAATAATAACATTTTACGCAATTCCGGGCTCACTTCGATAATTACGCTAAAGTCGTTTTTCTTGTCATTCACAATTCTCTTAACAATTTTCATTTCAACATTTTGACAACAATCCTTCAAATTATTTTGTTCGATAATACTCTCAACAATTTCCTTATCTGTTAAAGTCGCTTCCTCTTTATCAATCCACACGAGTTTCACGAATTTCTTTTTTGTTTTAGGAATTTGAACATTAAATTTTGCGCCAATTTTTTCGACAACATCTTTTTGCAATTTCTCTCTATCGTCAACATTCTTACATTTAACAACAATCGATCCGTTATTTTTTTCTTTAATACTCGTGATTCCGACTCCGAGCTCCTTAACATTAATGTTCCTTTTGACATTGTTTAAATTATCATTTTTGTTGATGTTTCCACTCGCTGCAACGTCATCGTCAACTGGCTTTACGACAATCATCGCCTCGGCCTTTTTCTTATTCTTTTGGAGCGCGTTTGCATAAGACACATTTGAACTATCAACTACAGCATTGTTATTACGGTTTTCTAACATCTTTCTCATATCTTCCATCTCCCTCCTCCAACTGTCTTTCTCAGTTCTAACTATTTCTTCCATCTCCTTCTTCAACTTGTCTGCTTCAAATTTAACAATATCTGTTATCATCTTTTTTATTTCATTTTTGCTAGCCATTTCATCTCTTATCTTGTACACCAGCCAATCAATCTTTTTCTCCATATTGGATCCTCCTTGTTGTTTTTCTTCCGTCTGCGTTGAGGATTTCACCGCGGAGCTAGTTACAA